>CM075885.1:12771639-13121639 GCA_038021265.1 Cyprinella venusta
GTAACTGGTCTGGGGTTTGGGTCAGGGAATGGGGTCATAAAACAACAGTCTCCATGCAGGATCCTGCTGTAATCACCTGTATAATGGAAAAATGCAGTTCTCAGCATAAGTGTATGAAATACCGTGAGTTTGATATTTATAATTCCTTACCATGTTCAAATAATGTTTATAAATGTGAATCTCTTAAAATTCTTGAGTCATGCACAGATCCTGGCCATTTTGATTACACACTGGTTTGTGATTTGGAACATGGTCACACACACCATCTAAAAGATTTTACTCAGTCAACTGCCTTTAAAAGAAATTGACATAATATTACTAATCTGGAATATTAAAAAATTGTAATAGGAATTTGGCTGCACATTTACATTGTAAGTCCCCCTTCTGCTCACAAAATCCCTTCATTGAGGCCTTGATGGGAACATGTGTGTAGTCTACAGTGTATGGCACCAATCACGTAAATTAAGCCTGAGGGATTGTAAATCATAATCGGCATGGTCATCATGATTGCATTATCTTCATTAAAAATTATAATATACCCTAAATTGGCAAAAAAAAATCAAATTAAAAATTAAAAACTAAGAGCCCGACATCGAATCGAATATCAATTTGCATATACAACAAAATAATAATGTATTAAACGACACCCTCACAATGTCGTTTCCCGAGAAATAAATAAATAAATCTCAGAAATTAGGCTACACTATCGCGCTGCGCTAAAGGACTTCCCCTTGTCAGTGGCGATCTAATCCTGTTTACGTGAAATAAGCCTGCTCGCGAGCAGGTTCAAGCTGACGGACCTGTTGCTATGACAGCAAGTCCAGGATGAGCTTCGAAGAACCAAACGATCCAAGATCATGGCAAATCGCCAACAATCAAATCCAGCTAACTGAGTTAGCGACGTACGAAGAACGAGCCCCTGGACTTGCTGTCATAGCAACAGGTGCGCTAGCTTGAACCTGCTCGCGAGCAGGCTTATTTCAGGTTAACAGGATTAGATCGCGGCTTTATAAGCGGAGGTGAAACGGGAAGTCTTTCATCGCAGCGCAATAGTGTACTTTTTGATAGATATCATATTTCTCATGACTTGTGAGGATGGCGTTTACATCAATAATTTGTTGGAAACGCATAAATGTTCGACGCGGAGACGGGTTTTAACATGGGTTTTAATAACAATGCAGGCAAGTTACTATCGCGATCCTTATCCAGATTAGTAAGATTATATCAAATTTTATAAAGGCAGTTGACTGACTAATCTCTTAGATGGTGTGTGACTATGTTCCATATCACAAATATGGCCAGCATATGCAAGATTCAAGAATTTTCAGAGATTTATTCACATTATTTGAACGTGGTAAGGAAAAATCAAGCTCACTGTATTACACACACGTATGCTTATCCTAACAGGACTGAATTTTTCCATTATACAGGTGATTACAGCAAGATCCTGCTGGAGACAGGTGTTTTATGACCACATTCCCTGACCAGTTACAATGCTGCTCTAGCCAGGACAAGGGCACACATTGAAGTGAACTTTAGCCAACTAAAGTGTCTGAAAAGTCTGAGGGTTGCACCTGACAGGGCCTGTGACATTGCATGGGCCATATTACACAACATTGCACCATCAGAAAAAATATAAAACATTTCATTAATGTTTAATAAAAGACGAGACAAATATGCTTATGGTTCTTTGAGTTTTATTTTAATTATTCTTGTAAAGAAAGGCCAGTGATCAAGTCATCTTTTGCCTGCAAATAATATTGCAATCTGTGTGAAATGATATATTAGCACTTATTTCTGAAGTTCCTGAAGCAACTCTATCTCTAATGCCATTTTTTTTCTTGTCAAGTAGTTGTTAAGTATTTTCAAAATACTCTGTTTTCTAGGGGTAGGGGTGAACCTGTCAACACATGGCTTATGCATCAAAAATTAAAAGGAAAAGTACAACACTGCCCACCTCTGCATCACTGCTTTGTGCAGACTCTTCTTTAGATGTGGACTCCTGCAACTCATATTGCATTCAGAAATAATAGGTATTCAAGTGTAAATTAAGTAAAGCTATTTATAGATACCTGAGAGGGTTCCTTCACTGTCCTGTGCATTGGGGAAAAATGGGCATTACAAAGTGTTGTACTTTCTTCCCTTTAGATGTAACACACTTACTGCACATACTTCAGCCACTTGCTTGGGAACACATAAAAGTGTTAGTGTATTGAAGTGATACAATGAAGTACACTGGGGGGAAATGTGATCAATAACTCATGGCAACATATATATTTTTTTACATTAAGTTATGTAGTTAATTAATTAAATAATGTACTTTCAGAGTCACACATGTAGACTCAAGTCAAAGCAATTCATCAAGGTTTAACAGCTGAGATGACTGGACAGCCATTGGATTAGGTCTACTTAATTAATGCAGCAACAAATTATTTTATAGTGTACTAGGATCATTTAAAGTTCATTTACCAGCAGTGAAGGTGCTGTGTGTGTGAGGAAGAGCTGAAAACAAGGATGGCCTCCACAAGGTTCATATTTAACCCAAGGGCCAGCTCTTTTGCCTGGGTGTGGGGGTGCAGGACCACCACCTGTTTGTTTTTCTTTCTTTTTTTCTCAGCCTTTTTCTTGCTTTTATAAACAGGCAAACGGTTATTAACAGTGCCTTTTTAATTAGTTAGTACAAATTACTAATGTAGAATATTCTAGTACTTCAATTTTACTTGTTCCTATGTTCTAGCAGTGGGTGTGACTCTGACATTACAATGAGAAAAGTTATTAATCATTTAGAAATTATATAAATAAAATATAAATATATATACTGTAATAAGTGATAAAAACATCTAACTACAAACTTAATTTGTCTGCTACTTTTTGCCGGCTCTCTCTCCTGGCTTTTGCACACTTTGATGTGTTTCCTACGTTTTAATTAAGTTTTCAAATTCAGCTTAACCTTCAAGCAATAACTCTTGCTCTTCTGTGGAGAAAAAAGCTGAGCGCGCTCTTTGGCCACGGCTGATCAATGTTTCTACTATCGATACATATCCCCTTTTAACCCAGCGCATGGACGCGCAATTATCTCACATAACTCAATCCAGCTATACTAATCATAACCGGCAGGAGTGTTCGAAGAACCAAATTAGCCGGATCATGATGAGCACGATGATATTATCTTGGATGTCTCATTTGATCTCGGATGTTTTAAGCAACGTACGAAGAACGGGCCCCTGGGGGTGTTGACGTTCGCAATATTTTCAAACAAATCGGAGGCTAGCTAGACCCTACCTCCTCCGCATCTCATCTCCTCCCCCTCCCTTCCGTGCTTCCTGAAATAATTGTAACCGTCGGACTGGAAGCCCTTCTGCCGCTGGAGTTCTCGCCATCGTTCAAAAGCTTTGCTACCGATTCGGAACTTCGCACGTTCTTTATCCGACTCCTTCTTCTTTTTAATTTGTTCTTCAGAACGACGTCTCTTTGGTCGTGTCTCGGGCATTTTTCAAACTTCCCTCTGACGCTTGTCTCTCCTTCACACACACACACACACACCCCCTTCATGTGCACGCGCACTAACCCCCAGACCCACCCTCAAATACTTCTTGCCAGTGATTGGCTGGAACACTGTTTGTTAGGTTTCGTGGTCCGGAGGGCTGTTTCATAAAAGCCGCTTAGAAAAGCGGGGATTAAAGTCCAAAACCTGACTTGAATGAACCGAGCTAAACATCCGCGCTTAAATTGGTTCCATAACAGTAAGTTGCGGATCATATGATCTTACTAATTTGAGCCAGGTTTAAATAGTCTAGATAATTGCGCGTGCACGCCATTCTTTAAAAGTCCTGAAAAGTCGAGCAAGGGTCAATCGATTTACTGTGGGCTACCATGGCAACGAAAGGAAAAGCTAGAGCAGCGATGTACACGGCAAGAATTTAAAGATGCCATCACCGAAAAAGTCAATGCAGCGGCAATAAATAAAGCAAGTGAGAAAGTTTGGCAGGAAATTGCTTATCGTCTCAATGCGTAAGTTGCGGTTAAAACTATTTAAAATACTTCAACATTTAATGTGTGTCACAGTACATTGCAAAATTTGTGTGTGAATAACAGTAACGTTAATGGCTTTCACGCAGCAGCAAAAGTTGAAGGAAAAAGACCCTGGCAGCAGGTGAAAATAAAATATAAAAATATAGTTCAGAATATGTAATCAATGCCAGCTTGAAGTTACAACTATCGAGGTTTTTTTATTTTTTATTTTCTTTATTGAGGCGACCAAAAAGAAGACAGGTTGCTGGTACTAGGGGAAGGCCACCACCAGTCAGCTTCACTCCTGCAGAGGAGCTGGCTTTGGAAATTAATAAAGGGAGGCCCGTCCTTGAGGGAATAGAGGGTGGGACATCATCGAAAATGATATCACGTAGTATAAGGAGTGAATATATAAAAGTTGTGTGTGTGTGTTTTATTATCATTATTCCTTCATAACTAAGTGATTTCCTCCTTCCTTAGGCATTGTAAGCCTAAGTACATCATAGCAGTAATTTCATGTAGAGGTACTTGTGCTATTGTAATGGTGCATTTTGATAAAAAAAAAAAAAATTCTATCAAGATTCTGTATGCTTTATGGATCCACCAGGCATCATGTTGCCTGTGAGTATGAGACCTTTTAAATCTGTAATGTAAGCTAATAAATGAGTTTAACTGAGTTTAATCAGTGGTCACAGGGAGAAGGCCCATCAGTTGAGGAGGATGAGGAGACTGTGTCTGTATGTTCAAGGAGGGGGTACTCACAGGTTCTATCCATGCTATACTGTATTGAATATTAAAAAGTGTTCTTGTGTGATAAAATGATCATAATGGGTTTTCAGGATGCTGACACTGTTAGAGCCCTCTCAGTCTGGGACCACATGCGACAAAGTGTGTATTAAGAAATGAAAACAATGTAACAAGAGTATTCAATGAAATAACTCAAATGTTGCTACATAACCCAGAAAACAGAAAAGTAGAGTATAAATGATACTGCCTTAAACAAATGGAAGCAATTATAGACACCCAGTATAAAAAACTGAAGATGAGGAAGTTGGAGCTGGAAATTCAACAGCTACAGAAAAATCCAAGTAGAACTACCATTTTTTAAAAAGGAAAAGAATAAAACATTATCTTTTTGATCATTCACAATATTTATTTGTGTGTTTTCACCCCTAACAGACAGATTCACTCTGAATAAAGACAAATCACATTAAATACTTTGACTTCTGTGTGTTTGTTCAATCTAGAATCGAGGACCCCCTCGAAAACGAGATGGCTCATCTCAAGGGGCTATTCCTCTCTAATAAAAAATGTCAACTAAGGAGAAAGTTGAGGGGCCAGTGGAAAATTTTAAAGGCTACACAGTCATGGTTTAGACCATATTAAACAAAATAATTATTTGCATATGTGTGGGCTTGGTAATCTACACATATATGCAATGCCATCTCTTGAGAATCTATATCGTTCATACAGGTAGCTGTCATTTAATGCCAAATGGGTCTGACCTGTCTCTGAAAGTTCTCTCTCTTTGAAATGCCCTCCGCAAGACTATAGCTCCCTCATCCACCACCTCATCTATGAAAGGACACGCCATGGTTAAGTTTGGAAACGAGTTCAGCTCCCTATTTATATACTTCATTAATTACCAAACTCATTAAACAAACTCACCAATTAAATACACAAGGTTTGAAAATTTCTTAGTGTATTTATACCTTATAATTTCTTACATTTATTAGTAAAGTACATTTTCCTTATTTATTATAAAATTGTATTAATAGTGTTTAAGTAAAATAAAATGACATCGAAATACCAGCAGGTGAGTATAAATGGTGTGCTCGTTAAGCCTGAACTCAGACTTAGCCTGCCAGTTAGCCTGCCCTGGACCAGGCTAGTTTCCCAGCATAAGTTTCCAGGGTAACTGAGTTTGAACTAATTTAAGTTTGCTTTATGAAACAGAATTCATCGACAATAAGTTTGACTAACTAAAATAAGCCTGGCTTATTTTCTAATCTTGTTTTATGAAACAGCCCTCGGGACCAGGCTAGTTTCCCAGCATAAGTTTCCAGGGTAACTGAGTTTGAACTAATTTAAGTTTGCTTTATGAAACAGAATTCATCGACAATAAGTTTGACTAACTAAAATAAGCCTGGCTTATTTTCTAATCTTGTTTTATGAAACAGCCCTCGGGTAAGACATGATTGTTTTTGTTGCCGTTTGTGGAGCCTGTGGTGTCTACAGAGACCGCGTTTTTTTACAGTGTGTTTAGGGGACAGGCAGCTAGCCGATAGTGAGGAGACGTTTGCTGTACGTGACAAAAAATGTTTTGCCCCGACATTGCTTATAGAACCTTTCAGTAAGGTAGATCAATAATATTGTTGAATATTAAATATCCCCAAGTAAACAAGCCAAGGGCCAAGGCAACAGTGGCAAGGAACCAAAACTCCATCAGGTGACAGAATGGAGAAAAACACTCACTTGTACGCATTTGTACGATTTGTAAAACCCCAGTGACATGTAAGTTTAAGGGCGGGGTCAGGATTTGCAATTTTGCAACTCCTAAAAAAAGTACGATTGAGCAAAAATTTGTACAAATTGCTGTGAGATCTGGTTGAAAATTTTTAATTTTACAATTCTTGCAAAAATACATAATGTTGTGTTTCAATTGACATCTGGGCAAGTGTCTTTCTTGCAGCATATTGGACCACGGGAATTATTTTTATCAGTCCCAGATGGGAGATATGAATTTAGAAAAATGAAAAGATGGGAGAAAATTAAATTGCCAATAGGTGGCGGCAAATCATTATCTTAATGAGAGAGTCATTCAATCATTCAGTCAAACAATCCATTCAAAATGGCTGATTCATTCAGCGAATAAATTGTGACTGCGTCCGAAAGTGACTTATCAGGCAATGAATTTATAGAATTTTATTAATTTTGTTGGCATTTTTGCCCCAAGCAATGATAATTTCTGACCCTAGTGTGTGCACGGCGTGATGGAGGGGGACGGGGCTCTATTTTGAGTGCAAGCAGAGGGCCCTTCAGTTGAAACATAGCAAAGGCCTGTACTGAGTGAGTGTAACTCTGTGACAATTAAGGCACATTCTCACTTTCTCTGACAGTCAACATCACATTGATCTCATCAGTTTACACTCTTGTCACAGGACACTGGTGTGTGTTCATTATGTAATGACATGACAGCAGGTCATGCATTTGAACAATATACATGGACCACAGGAAAGTATATTCTGTCAAGCAGCCACACTGCAAAAATGTTTTCCTATAGTTTTTTTTTCTTCTCCAGTAAAAAATATCTAAACATTAGTTTATTAGTAAATTGACTCGAGAAGTAAAATTTCATAAGATTTACAGACTTTGCAGAGATTATACCTTGATTTAGATTTATTCGTATCCTATCCGAAACCCTCTTTCATCTTATTTAAAACACTAATTGTTAATTAAAACCAAATTAAAATTCATAAGACGACTTTGCTTATAGTTGCCTTTCTTATATTGTTTTGAAAGGGCTTTTGTTTTTTGCCCAGAGGTTTGTCTTGGGGGCATAGGTGAGTTTGTTGCATTTGACATTTTCCATTGGGCTCTTTCAGGCCCACTGAACTGACGGGGATTGACATTTAATTACTGGTGAGCAGTCACGCAGTTCGGCTAATTACAATCCCTGGAGTTTAGTCATCATACCTAATTAACTTTTACTTTCATGAAAGCTTAATGGCACAGGGCGATGGTGTTCCCGCATGCTACACTTTGCAAATATTGATAATGAGTTGTGGAAAGTAATTCCAAAAAGAACTTCTGACTTCCTGTGTACCTTATGTGGAGATCATGCCGATCCATTCGCAAGATCAGATCTATTTGTGAGGCCTTGTAAGAGAGCACCACACGTTGAACTCTCTGTTCACCCACTGTGCTCTCATCAGACACGTTGTTGCCCCCCTCTGATGGTGTATCATGATGATAATGAGCAAGAGAACGCCACATGGTGTCCCCTCACCATGGTAACAGAGGGCAGACCACTGGTTTCAAGCTGCTGGTCACCAGAGTGTCATCTATCTCTCAGCAGGTGAAGGCATCACTCCGGCTTTACTCATAACTCAAGGTCATTTTTTTTTTAATTTGTTGACTCAGTGGTTCCCAGCTTATGTTTTCGTAGAAGTCAATGGAATGGATCATATCCATGTTTTATAATGAAAAATAAATTGTTTAAATGCTTTTTAGGCAAGGATTTTCTTAGGAGAAAATAGATGAACACAATTGTTGATCAATCTTTTCAATAGGATTCCATAATGTAACAGTTTAAGGGATAGTTCACACAGAAATTCTGTGATCATTTACTTATACTCCCATTGTAAAGCCAGGTTACACCTGATGATCAGTGTATTAACAACATTTTATGATTGAACCCATGGATGTTTTTGTGATATTGATAATGTATATATAAAAACAAGAGACTTTATGTTGTTAACTGTGAATGACAGTAGATATATACATTGTAAAGGCACAAAGAATGACATTTGTGATGATTAGTGTAGTGCAATATCTATTAAGACATCAGTAATCTATGTATGACTATACGTTATGCAAATTAGTGGCATAGTCTGGTTGCAGTAGAGATGAAACTGGATCTAAGTGCAGCAGTCCAATGAGACTTTATTTATAACAAAATCAAGCTAACAGAAATTCTCGGGTATTCAAAAAAAGAACCGAACAACCAGTAAACCATAACGATGACGTTAGAGGAGAAACAAACTAGACATCTGATCTAAGGACTCTAATCAAATCTGCAACTAAAGAGACAAACAGGAGGCAGGGGAGGGAGGAAGACTGAACTAATGAACGAACTGACAGCAAAACAAAAAAACTGAATAAAAAATAAAACATACATTTGACAATTACTGTAGGCTATAGCTGTTTGAGTAAGGCACCGGATCACAGAGTGACTATTAAGGTTGTTTATTTATGGGTGCTTGAAAAAAAACGTTCTTTGTTCAGCTGTCAGCGCATTAAATTAATCATATCTCACTGAATACTGAACTGATTTTCACGCGGATTTTTTTGCTGCAAAGGTCATTCATGTAGCTATGATACAGGACACATGGTTCGGCGGATTTTAATATACATTGTAGTTTTAACAGTAATATAATATTCTGATATAAGATATAAAGTGACCAGACACAATATATGTGACGAAGGAGGATATAATGTATTTTATACTCTCTCTCGCTCTCTCTCTCACACACTTAGCCTGCACACACACAGAGAGAGAGAGAGAGAGAGAGAGAGAGAGAGAGAGAGAGAGAGAGAGAGAGAGCCGAATCCACCGAACGCAGCCACCTGTAATAAAAATTGAGAAGAAGCTTTACAACGTGTTTGCATCAGTAATTTCTAAAAAATTAAATTCGGACAACATTAAGCCTATAGCTTTTTTATTGTAGGCTATGTGGATGTGGGAGGGTAAAATGACGAGACTAAAGCCCTATTCGGATTAACATTACAAAGGTAGATAGAGTAAGTTAATAATGTAATTTTACCACAGGACTTCTGTAATGTCAATAGCCAAATAGCATGTGATAAGATAGGTTATCTAAAACTAGAAGTTGGAGGGGTTACTCAATTTGCCCATCGCTGTCATGCGTGTACATTACGTTGCTTCCTGATGTGCGCAAACACAAATAACCTATACAACAGGGCAGTTGAATGCTTATCTGATAACCAAGAAGCTCTAATTTAACAGTTACCCCGCCTCTCCATGCCGGGTGAACACCGGCTGATGCAGTAAACAGCATTTCACAACGATTTCAGTACAGTAATAGCAAATATCCTTGCTCATTCTCGATTATCTGGTAATATTCTATTCACAAAATACAACCAATAGTACAGTAATGTTAAGACTTACTTGTGAAAAACACTATTTTCGGTGGTCCGGCGATTAGAACAGGAAAATGCTCCACAGTGCTCTGGTATCTCATCTGCTGCCACGCAACGAGACTAGGAATACGACCGGTTCAAGATGGCGGCCGGATTTCTCGTTTTCAGCGGCCAATAGGGTATCTAGTCTCTATATGATATCTATGGTCTTTCACCCCAGAGTTTAAGATATAACCACCTGTTACAATCTTTATTTGTCATTGTATTGAGTCAGTCCAGCTTTGTTATTTGGCTTAAGGTTAAAACATTAAAACCAGTCAAATATCCTCTTTGGCTAGAATATAATTTAAAAAAAAAACATCTAAAATTGTTATGTTTTTTTTAAAAAAGATTTTTGACAAAGATATTAAAAAAGGAAGTTTATCTGTTTTTATGGGAATTCTAAAGGAAGTGAGAACTTTGATGTATAAGACTAATAATTAGAGGGACATTGGAAAATGTGATGTCCTGAACAATGTGACTTTTGCTTAATATAACACTCTTTTTCATTGGCAAAAATGCATCCATGGCTCTAAATTTAGTTCATTCCAGAGTTTGTTTGTATTATTTGTTACTTTTGTAAGAATTTGTATGCCCCCCCACCTTTTCCCCCCGGTTTCCCTTTCGTCCTGGGAACTCCGACGTGTCGTTGGGGGAGTTCCCTGACGAATTGGGATCACACTAGGGAGCCAATTGCCTTCGGCCCGCTCCAGTACCACCATTCTTCCCGGAAGTGCATGAGGAGCTGAGGAAGTCTTGGCTGGCTTGAGGGAAGCACTCCTGAGACAGGGGACCTGAAGGAGGGCCAGGAGACTGCTCTTGCACGCTGGCCTCCCAGGTTCAGGGGGGTCCACTTCACCAGTGTGCGGTCAGTGGACGCTCCTGTCTTGTGGAAAGAGATCAATGTCCTGCTGGAGAAGGACGCGATCGAGTCGGTCCCTCCTGCCGAGATGAGGTCCTGGTTTTACAGCCCCTACTTCATTGTACCAAAGAAAGGCAGTGGGTTACGGCCAATTCTGTATCTGCAAGTTTTGAATGGGGCCCTGCATAAACTCCCATTCAAAATGCTCACGCAGAAGCCCTTTTTCGAATGCATTCGTCCCCAGGATTGGTTTGCAGCGAACAACCTGAAGGACGCGTACTTTCACGTCTCGATTCTTCCTCGACACGTTTCTGCAGTTTGCTTTCGAGGGTCGAGCATATCAGTACAAAGTCTTTCTGTAACCCTCTCTTGGGTTTTGAGTAGACCCGACGACCAATCTAATCAGCTATAGATCAAGCTGGCCAATATCAGAGTTCTAGGTACGACTACGGAGCCTGGAACTAAGGAATGTTAGCAGGAAAGAGAGAACACAACCCAGATGAGCTCAAGAGATGTATTAAACAAATTAATAACAGTTAGTTCAATAGATAAAAGAAACAATACATATGAAGCTCAAGAGATGTATTGTACAAATTGGTGACAATTATTTACATTCCCTGCCTATCTAAGCCGGCTTCCTGAGTGCACATCCGCACACTGAACCCAAAATAAAACTCAAATAAAATAAAGAGTCCGTAACAGTATTTGGGGTGTATGTGTGTTCCTCAAAGTATCGAAGTATGTTCGTTTCACTACCCGGGTAGGTTTATGTATGCTCTTATCTGTGTATAATGGAGGAAAAAGATGAAGATGGTTCCGAAGATGCCACGGCTGGCCACACCAGGCTCTCGGTTCACTCAGTAGTCTCTTTGGTTGGCTCGCCACTGACCGCAGGTCAGATTCAGATGATTCAATCCTCTCAAAAAACCAATCTATGCATACAGTACACAATACATTAGTTACTGTTAACTCATTTCTACTCAAATTCAATTCAACTTAAATCCATTCAACTCAAATCAATATATATCCAAATTGTACAGGATATAAATACTCTAATCATTATATGAATGAATAGATACACAACACACCATATAAGATAGGTCAGTTACAATAAACAATCAATAATTCAATCTTGTACTTCCATCTCACAGTATGAAATATTATATTGACATCTCTGAACCCAGATATTTATGTTTTTAACTTCTATTAAATCTATTTATGCATCTTAATAACATTTTAACAGCACATTTTAATATATTCACTCTTTTTAACAGTTAATATGATCTTATGTTCCTCATATAGAGTGCAAATATGTAGGTTGGCAATTAAATGAACTAAATCACCCTTATCTTACAGATAACAAGTAATAAAATGAATACTCACTCAATCAAATGAATTTTAAATCAACAGTTAACACACTTAACATTGGGAAAACTATAAAAGCTCTGCTTTAATAGTTACCAGTTTAGCTGAGCTAATAACAGAGCTAAAATCAGGACGAATCCACATTGTAAATGCTAATCATTAGCACTTGGCTAGCGCGATTTGCGATCTCTTACGAGCACATGGGTCACATCTCGAACAGCATAAAACAATCAGAATCTGCGTCTATATGATATCAGATAGTAAGAATCAGGATCAGAACTCCGATTGGTTTTATAAGAACAGTATTTTTTTCTATGCTGAAGCTAACACGGCCAGCATGACACTCAAATCAACATTAATATTCTTACCGGAGATATATCTTGAGGAGTTTGCAAAGTCGTACGATCTAACTTTCTCTCTCACAGCTTTCAACCTTATGGACACATATCATTACAATTTAGTACAAGTTTTCTCTTAGAATTTCTATTTCTCAAAGGATATTTCCATACCAGTTGATGCGTTCGGACAATGTCTTTAATAAAAGGAAGGTGCGTCGTTGCTTTTTTTTTTTAAAACTCCCTGGAGTGTACGCCCCACCCCCTGGTGGCTTAAAAAAGGTATTGCACATCAGTAACCTTGTGTGGGTTACACTCTCCCCTCCAAACTTATGCACGTCCCTGTGCATGGCAATGTTCAGACGGTCATCACCGGAAGGGACAAAACAGGGGAATGTTTTGACGCATCACTCTCACTCATGATGTCATCCCACACAGTAGTCAGCCCTTGTAAGAATGACTTCACCACTGTTACTAAGGGAGTTCCCAATTCAGTGTAGTCCAGCCGCCTAGGTGGCCGACGATTCCTCTCAGATCTCCTGATAAGGTCATCAGCATTTGCTTGTTCCTCCAGCTCCTTAATCTCCTCTTCTCCTTTCTTTTCAGCGACAGGCGTCTCATCACATTCTGGTATGTCGGAGAGGATTGGGAGTTGTTCAGTACAGTCCTCCTCCGAGCCTTCCGCAAGGTCACCATTTTCAGGTAAGTTCATCTCCCTCTCCACAGGATCATTTCCAGGTAAGTTTAGGTCCAGCTCTACTCGGTCGACTGGAGTGATGTCAGGTACGATAATCGCATTAGCTGGGGCATCATCAGTCACATTGTGGGGTTTTGTTGTCAAATTCTCTTTAGGATGACTTTGACCATGGTGTATTGGGACATCTCGCGAGACAATGTATCTGGTTACTTCTGGAACTGATTCTTTTTGGGACCATGTAACAGGAGTAATATCATCCTCATCCGAGGACTGATCAACTTCTCTTAGGCCACTGCAAACGTTCTGGCGTGTCTTGTGGCGCTCAAGTGTTTTGGGTTGTTCTTCTGGCGTTACTTGGAGGAAACCACATGGGAGCAAGAGGTCTCGATGCAGCGTGCGCCAAGGGCCTTCTCCGGTCTCTGGTTTTACTGTATAAACGGGAAGATCTCCAGCTTTCCGCACTACCACATGGACAGTGGATTCCCATTTATCAGCAAGCTTGTGCTTTCCACGAATACGTACGTTCCTAACAAGTACTCTATCTCCAATGTCCAGAGCAGAAGGAGTCACACGCTTGTCGAACCTCGTTTTGTTCTTTTCAGCTGCCTTGGCAGCACTCCTTGCAGCAATTTTGTAGCTCTCCTCGAGGTGGGATTTGAGGTGCTTCACGTACTGGGAGTGTGTCCTCTGTTGCTCTTCCTTGACAGGCAAGCCGAATGCAAGGTCGACCGGCAGGCGTGGTTGGCGTCCGAACATTAGCTCATACGGCGTGAACCCAGTCACTTCACTCCTGGTACAATTATATGCGTGGACCAGAGGCTTCACAAAGTCTTTCCAGTGCGACTTATCTTGGGTTTCCAGAGTGCCAAGCATGTCTAACAGAGTGCGGTTAAAGCGTTCCACCGGGTTTCCCCTCGGGTGGTACGGAGTTGTTCGTATTTTCTGTATGCCTGCAATTTCGCACAGTTGTTTGATTAGCCGTGACTCAAAATCGGGGCCTTGGTCACTGTGCAGTTTCTCTGGAATACCATAATGGATGATGAAATTGTCCCATAAGCACTTTGCAACCGTTTGAGCCTTCTGGTTTGGCGTTGGAATAGCCACTGCATACTTTGTGAAGTGATCTGTGATCACGAGAATGTCCTTTGTGCCACTTCTGTCCGGTTCAATGGACAAGAAGTCCATGCAGACCAGTTCAAGCGGTCTTGTTGTCATGATGTTCACTAAAGGTGCCGCCCTCTCAGGTAGGGTTTTCCTGAGCACACACCTGTTACACATCTTGACTTTCCTCTCAATGTCAGAGGCCATCCTCGGCCAGTAGAATCTGGCTCTGACCAAGTCCAGCGTGCGGTCTTTTCCCATATGACCCATGTTGTCATGCAGGCTCGTTAGGACCGTCTCACGAAGTTCTTCAGGTAAAACTAGCTGGTACTTTGTGTGGCCTTCTTCTTGACGTGTTCTATAGAGGATGCCGTTCCGCAGTTCAAGCCTGGTCAACTCTCTCAACAACAGAGGTAGGTCTGGGAGCACAGCTCTTACTGTGGGCGGTGGTTTCTCTCCACACTCAATCTGGGAGATGACATGTTTGATGCACTGATCCACCCTCTGTTTGTCTCTGAGATCAGCTTCTGATAAGTGTGGGACGATGGGAAGCCCTCCCAGCTCATCTTCCTGTGCAAAGCTGTCAGGTACAGCATCTCCAGAGATGGCAAGGCTTTCAACGAGGGAGATACTTCCATCATTGCCCGTTCCATCATTGGCACAATAAACAAGGTGTCTCTCACAGATGGCACGAACAACCCCCTGATCTACAGCCTCAATATTATCAGGATTTGATAGATGGTGTTGCGCGAACTGGCGGATCTTGTCCCACTCTTTTTGAGATGAGGGGTCGTCACGCAGGTCACCATGGGGACGTCGTGATAGTGCGTCAGCATCTCCATTCTGCTTCCCGGGGCGGTATTGGAGCTTAAAGGAGAAGGTAGAGAGAGCAGCTAACCACCTGTAGCTAGTTGCATCGAGTTTGGCTGACGTAAGTATGTAGGTGAGAGGGTTGCTGTCTGTGACTACTGTGAACTGATTGCCATAGAGGTAGTCGCTGAACTTCTCTGTCACAGACCATTTTAGCGCTAAAAATTCAAGCTTGTGAGCTGGATAGCGGGACTCACTACGCGACAACCCTCTACTCGCGTAAGCGATGACACGCAGCTGTCCCTCCTGCTCCTGATATAAGGCCGCTCCGAGGCCGGTGGTACTTGCGTCCGTGTGAAGGATGTAAGGAAGTTCAGGATTTGCGAAAGCCAGAACTGGGGACATCGTCAACTTATCGATGATCATCTCGAATGCCTGTTGGCAGGCAGGAGTCCAACGGTTCAAGAACGGTTCTTTGGGATGGTAGTATTGGCCACTCTTTTCTTTGGACTTTGGGTGTTTCTTTAGAGGTGGATAGCCAGATGTTAAGTCATTCAGGGGTTTCATTATGTTTGAATAGCCTTTGATGAACTTCCTGTAATAACCACAGAACCCGAGGAAAGCCTTTAACTCCTTTAGATGCTGAGGAACTGGCCAGGTCTTTAACGCTGCAATCTTTTCCGGGTCGGTCTCGACACCTTGCTCTGAGACCACATGCCCCAAGTACCGAACTGAGGACTGAAAGAACTTACATTTCTCCGGGGACAGCTTGAGTCCATACTCCTTCAGGCGATTAAGGACCTTGGTGAGTCTGGCTTCATGATCTTCTAATGTTCTCGAGAAGACTATCAGGTCATCCAGGAAAACAACAACTTCCTTCAAATTCATATCTCCCATGCACTTTTCCATCAGTCTCTGGAAGGTACTTGGGGCGTTGGTCACGCCCTGAGGCATCCGGTTAAACTCCCAGAAACCAAGTGGGCAAACGAAGGCAGTCTTTGGCTTGTCAACCTCGTCGACTTCAATCTGATAGTAACCAGACTTAAGGTCGAGGACGCTGAACCACTTGGAACCGGAGAGTGCTGTGAAGGTGTCATCCATCCTCGGAAGTGCATATGCATCTTTCACTGTTTGCAGGTTCAGTTTCCTGTAGTCAATACAGAGGCGCACCTGGCCATTCTTCTTCCTGACTACAACGATTGGGGAAGAGAAGGGGGACTCACTTTCCCGAATCACCCCAGCATTGAGAAGCTCTTGAAGATGTTGACGAACAGCTTCTACGTCGTGTGGGTGTATCGGGCGAGCTCGGAGTTTGAATGGTGTTTCATCGGACAGTTTGATGTGATGCTTGACTTTGTCTGTCCTTCCAAAGTCTGTGTCGTTCTGGGCGAAGACCTCAGGCATGCTATTCAATTTTTGAGTAATTCTATCTTTCCATTCTGGGGGGACCGGGGACTCACCGAAGTCGAAGGTTAAATCAGCCATCTTGGAGTGTTCTGGTTCACCTGGATTGGTCATGCTCTGTTTGTGAGACAGGATAGCCTGGATTGCACTGAGCTCAGCAATCACACTCTTAGCTGGGATAATGATGTCGTGTTCCGACTCGTTTAAGACCACAACTGGTAGACGGCCTGGTAGTTCAACTAGACAGGGCTGTACTAGCAGCCCTCCAGGCAGAGAAGAGGATGAAGGGTACCCAATGATAGCAGACCTCTCAGTATGGAACTCTTTAACTGATGCCACTCCCTCCAGAACGACGGTTTCTCCAGCTGGAATGAGCTTTCTGTCCCTGCCTCGCATCCTCACCAGTCCAATGTTACTGTCATGACTTCGTTCCTGTCGCAGTTGAAGTACTTTCAGGACTGTCCTATAGCCGTTCGAGACAGGATGGTATTTTGCTGGACTTTTCTCCCTGCACATACAAAATGCTACATCGAGTGTGTTTGTACCAACCAGTAGCTGGTACCCTGAAGTGCCGCTGTCTGGAACAACCAAGGCCAATGTCGGGACTTCATATTCATCTCCAAGGAACTGCTTTGGGAAGGTGATAGTGAGTTCAACGTACCCAAGGTAGGGCACAGATTGACCATTGGCCCCCTCAACTTCCAAAAGGTCATAGAGCGGTTTGATCTGTTGCTCAGGTAGGTTTTCATCATAGAAAGACTTGGTGACTGTGGTTACTTGTGAACCTGTGTCAAGGAGACAGCTAAACTGTTTACCCTGGATGGTAACTTGGCCTGTACTTTTCATGCCTATAAGTTTCTGCGGGATTCTGAAGGGGTGTTTTCTAACAGTAGATTGGTTCAAGGCAGCACTAAACTTGGGCTCGGCATCACTTTTATCATTAGCAGGGCGTTGGTGAACTGCTCCAGCCTCAGTTTGCCCTGCAACTGAGACTCCATCTAAAAATCCCTTTTGTCTGGTGAGTGTTCTTTAGCCTCCCAGAGGCGTCGTTTTTCTCTCAATTGATCTCTTTTTTCGTTAACGAGAGTGGGGTTTGGATTGTTGCTGCAGGCAGAGGAGATGTGTCCGTCTTCCCCGCAGTTGAAACAATACCAAGGTCTCGGCTGGGTGCTTGTCTTTGAGTCGATAGGTTTCCAGCTTGGTGCTCTGGGGTCAAGTTTAGATGTTGGCCCACCTGATGGATGCTCAGAGTTCCCCTTGGTCTTTGGAACCTTCTTGGTTTTCTTAGACATTAGCATGGTTAGTTGGCTCTGCAGGGACGCCACCTGCTGTCTAAGCTCTGTCAATGGATCTGACTCAGGCTGGAATGCTGCCTGTTGATTGCAGACACATGCACTCTGAGAACTTGCCACAACTCGCTGCCGGTGTGAGCCAAGGTGCTTCTTCATCCGTGTGACTTTGGCTGCCTGTCTATCTTCCTCAGTGCGGACTAATAACAGGAGCTCCGAAAATGTTGGTGGGTGACTTTTCTTTACTTCGAGGTTGAGGTCAGAGAGTAAGGGGTTATCCCAACACCCGCGGCAGAACTGTTTCAGAATGTGTCTATCTGCTTCTCTAGCAGTAGCTCCTCCTCTTTTAACAGCAAGGTTCAGGGCAGCTTGAAGGCGGCAGAGGTAGGTAGAGGCCTTTTCACCAGGATCCTGAAGAGTATTCATGAATTGGGCAAAAAGCTCCTCGCCGTCCTCAACGGTCCCAAAGGCTGCATCCAGCAGTTGAAGGTAAGTTTCAGGAGTGGCTTCAGAGCCCAGTCTTTTGACGATATCTGCAGCAGGGGAAAGCAAACTTTCAAAGATTTTCTGTGATTTCTGAAGATTGGACAGGGTTGGGTCTTTCCTGAGAAGCTCAACATGTGAACGCCATGTGTCATAGTCTGTCTCACTGTTGGGTCTGGGGAGTTTACCCGAGAATGAACGAAGCTTGATGGGAAAGTGTGAATGCGTGTTTAATTCATCTCTCCTCACAATGTGCTCAACAATGACCTTTTGAATTTCAGGTGGATTCAGGTCGCTCTCTGCAACGGACAGGCTTCGCTTCACATCAGCTGGTGGGCATGGCTCGGCGCCACTTTGAGTGAACCTTCCCTTTAAAGTATCTGAGAGCAACTGGGGATGTGGGGGTTCAAATGTGTCAAGAGACGTGTTGAGCTGCCTGCGCTCAAACTCATTATCACCACTGCCATCAGTTTCTATTGCCTCACTGATCTCTGACATCATGTCTTTCAACACCTCCTCGAAACCTCGCCCACTCAGTTTCGCTAACTGCTTTATTTCATCAAGGTAGACTTTAGTAACACTGCAGCCAACTTTAGTGGTGTATACACTTGCCAGAGCTTGGACATAGTATTTTGCACCTGGATTGTCCTTAAGCACATGCGTGTAGGGCAGAAGAGGGGCTAAGGCTTCAAAAGAAACCCCCTCTTGATACTCAACAATCAGGTTTTTATAGAATTCTGAGTTAGTATCAGTAACTGGGACAAGTCTCATGGAGCCATATCTCTTAAGGAAGTCTATGATCTCCTCGTCTTCTTGTGATTCAAGCAAACCACTCACCATTACTGCATTGGGTACTTTGACACCAGAGCTCGTTATGAATTCCATCTTTAGTAGCTCTCTAAAAAGATAACAAAATGTACACACTTTGGGAATAGTTTCTCAGACTTCTTGTGATTCACTGCTAACACACAACCAGACTCCTGGCTGGCTCGCCACTTGTAACCCTCTCTTGGGTTTTGAGTAGACCCGACGACCAATCTAATCAGCTATAGATCAAGCTGGCCAATATCAGAGTTCTAGGTACGACTACGGAGCCTGGAACTAAGGAATGTTAGCAGGAAAGAGAGAACACAACCCAGATGAGCTCAAGAGATGTATTAAACAAATTAATAACAGTTAGTTCAATAGATAAAAGAAACAATACATATGAAGCTCAAGAGATGTATTGTACAAATTGGTGACAATTATTTACATTCCCTGCCTATCTAAGCCGGCTTCCTGAGTGCACATCCGCACACTGAACCCAAAATAAAACTCAAATAAAATAAAGAGTCCGTAACAGTATTTGGGGTGTATGTGTGTTCCTCAAAGTATCGAAGTATGTTCGTTTCACTACCCGGGTAGGTTTATGTATGCTCTTATCTGTGTATAATGGAGGAAAAAGATGAAGATGGTTCCGAAGATGCCACGGCTGGCCACACCAGGCTCTCGGTTCACTCAGTAGTCTCTTTGGTTGGCTCGCCACTGACCGCAGGTCAGATTCAGATGATTCAATCCTCTCAAAAAACCAATCTATGCATACAGTACACAATACATTAGTTACTGTTAACTCATTTCTACTCAAATTCAATTCAACTTAAATCCATTCAACTCAAATCAATATATATCCAAATTGTACAGGATATAAATACTCTAATCATTATATGAATGAATAGATACACAACACACCATATAAGATAGGTCAGTTACAATAAACAATCAATAATTCAATCTTGTACTTCCATCTCACAGTATGAAATATTATATTGACATCTCTGAACCCAGATATTTATGTTTTTAACTTCTATTAAATCTATTTATGCATCTTAATAACATTTTAACAGCACATTTTAATATATTCACTCTTTTTAACAGTTAATATGATCTTATGTTCCTCATATAGAGTGCAAATATGTAGGTTGGCAATTAAATGAACTAAATCACCCTTATCTTACAGATAACAAGTAATAAAATGAATACTCACTCAATCAAATGAATTTTAAATCAACAGTTAACACACTTAACATTGGGAAAACTATAAAAGCTCTGCTTTAATAGTTACCAGTTTAGCTGAGCTAATAACAGAGCTAAAATCAGGACGAATCCACATTGTAAATGCTAATCATTAGCACTTGACTAGCGCGATTTGCGATCTCTTACGAGCACATGGGTCACATCTCGAACAGCATAAAACAATCAGAATCTGCGTCTATATGATATCAGATAGTAAGAATCAGGATCAGAACTCCGATTGGTTTTATAAGAACAGTATTTTTTTCTATGCTGAAGCTAACACGGCCAGCATGACACTCAAATCAACATTAATATTCTTACCGGAGATATATCTTGAGGAGTTTGCAAAGTCGTACGATCTAACTTTCTCTCTCACAGCTTTCAACCTTATGGACACATATCATTACAATTTAGTACAAGTTTTCTCTTAGAATTTCTATTTCTCAAAGGATATTTCCATACCAGTTGATGCGTTCGGACAATGTCTTTAATAAAAGGAAGGTGCGTCGTTGCTTTTTTTTTTTAAAACTCCCTGGAGTGTACGCCCCACCCCCTGGTGGCTTAAAAAAGGTATTGCACATCAGTAACCTTGTGTGGGTTACATTTCCCTTCGGGTTAGCCCTGTTGCCCTGCGTCTTCACGAAAGTCAAGGAGGCGGCCATTGTTCCCATGAGAAAACAAGGCGTTCGCATTCTCAACTATCTCGACGACTGGCTAATTCTGGCTCACTCATGCGTTGTGATCTGATCGTGTTGTGCGATCACAGGGACATGGTGCTGCTGCCCCGCGCAAAGGATCTCTTATCTCGGTATGGAGTTGGACTCGGTTGCCCAGACGGCACGCCTCACGAAGGAACGCGTCCAGTCAGTGCTCACCTGCCTTAGGTCCTTTCGAGGCAGGACAGCGGTTCCACTGAAACAATTTCAGAGGCTCCTGAGGCATATGGCAGCCGCAGTAACGCCACTCAGTCTGTTACATATAAGCACAGGCTTCATGATCGAGTCCCAAGGTGGGCATGGCAGAGCGGCATGTTCCGGGTCAAAGTGACCCTGCATTGTCGCCAAACCTCCCCATGGTCGGATCCTACATTTCTACGGCAGGAGTGCCCTTAGTCCAGGTTTCCAGGCATGCTGTGGTTTTTACAGATACTTCTGCCATGGGGTGGGGGGCCACATACAAAGGGCATGCAGTCTCGGGTCTGTGGACAGGGCCCCAGCTGCATTGGCACATCAACTGCTTAGAGTTGCAAGAAGTACGCTTAGGCTGAATCCCAATTCTCTCTTACCCCTTCCCCTTACCCCTTCCCCTTCATCTTAATCCTAGCCCTTGTCCCTCGAAACCAAGTGGTAAGCCCTAGTGCAAACATACCCCTATGAAATGAGACACCACTTGGTTACGTCATCTTACATCATCCTTAACTGGCGTCTGTGTCACCCGGGGCAACAAGTGTTGATCACAAACTTCTCGTAACTTTCAAGATGCCTTCAAAATGTCTGGGATTCGGCTTTTGCTTTCTGCCTGAAGGGCACTATTCATTATTCATTATGTTTACATGCACTATTCATTATGTTTACATACAAGGTGTTGTTTCAATCGGACTGAATTCATGCATCGGTGAATCTGAATGTATTGTTGATGTGATATTCCCGTGTTTTCGTCTCAGTCGGGATCCGACATTTAGGGTAATCTTGAAATGTGGGACTGATTGTGGAAATCAGCAATGTAACGTTAGCATAGCCTAGCGTAGCAAAGTAGCGACTTTTAAAATCTTTAAAACGTTTCAATAAACAACATATTTACAAATATATATACATAACTGTGTAGAGCACAAAACAAGACGGTCATTTTTTTATCAATCATTTAAGCGAAAAAACTTTCTACTCTGGATGGTATGCCCACCATTGTTGCAAGTTGCTCACAATGCGCAGTGCATTTCTTACCCCTTGGTTTCAAGTAAGCTCGCGAAAATTCTTGATCTTAAGGGGTATATACCCCTTCATCTTACCCCTACCCATAGATCAAAATGAGAATTGGGATAGCCCTTCCTCTCACGTGAACATGCATAACTAAGGGGAAGGGTGGAAGGGGAAGGGGTAAGACAGAGAATTGGGATTCAGCCTTAGCCTTGTGTCGCCTCAAGGGGCTTCTCAAACACAAGCACGTACTGGTCCGTATGGACAACACTGCGACCGAAGGTGGTCTAGGCTCCCATCTCATTTTGTGACTCCCATCCTACCTCCTCTTATGGAGTCAGAAGCACCTGAGGCTGCTTTGCGCCACTCATGGCCCCGGGTCCTGCTTGTAGACTGGGTGTTCCAGTGGTCTCTTCGGTGACTCATGTTACCAGATGCAGTTCAGCCATGTCTTCCCCTTGACAGACTCGAGTACACTCCCACTTCCTTTGGATTGGGACTACCATATGTATCAGGGACTGCTATATGTTCACTATGGCTAGTACATGTGTGTATTCCGGGCCTTCATCAGGCGGATTGGCTTCGGTAGCATTCCCTTCCCTTTTTTTTCCGGGTAAGGGCACGCTTTCCCAGTGTTATCCAATATAGCTCAACTGTGTGGCAGACGACCTTTCATGGCTGCCTCCCCTGCCAGGAGAATGGCGACTCCATCCCCAGGCGGTTCAGCTGATTTCGAGTGTCTTCAGAGTCACACAGGTAGACCTGTTTGCCTCTCCAGACACGACCCATTGCCAGTAGTTTTACTCCCTGTCCAAGGGGACTCTCAGCACAGGCGCCCTGGCTTACAGCTGGCCCCGGGACCTGTGCAAGTATGCGTTTCCCCCAGTGAGCCTTCTTGCACAGACCCTGTGCAAGGTCAGGGAGGACGAGGAGCAGGTCCTTCTTGTGGCGCCATATTGGAGTACACTCCCACTTGGATTGTGGGACCCTTGGATTGGGACTACGATATGCATCAGGGACAGCCATATGTTCACTATCACTCTGGGCTAGTACATGTGTGTATTCCAGGCCTTCATCAGGCGGACTGACTTCCGCAGCGTTCCCTTCCCTTTTTTATGGTTAAGGGCCCAGTGTTATCCAATATAGCTCCTGCAACTTTTTCAAGAAACTGCTACAGGGTAGGTAGCTGGGCGCTGGAAGGGGCCAGCACCATGGCGTTTTATTAGGGATCTCAATTCATCAGGGAGCTCCTCCGACGACACGTCAGAGTTCCCAGGACGAAAGGAAACGCTCGTTCCCTGAGTACAGGGAACAGAGATGTGTTATCCCTTCGCCATGTTGCTGTACCTTCGTTGAGGACTGGACTCTGTTCGGCTCCACAGCGAAAAGCATTACGCAATGTTTACTTCTGCCTTTCATACCCGCGCTGATAGGCGGGTCACGGAATGAAAATCTTGCATGCCAATGTCTATTGGCTCGTTTTTAATTCTACGTCTACGAAACGTCTCCATTCCCTGAACTCAGGAAAAGAGGGTTACATACAAACCGAGACATTTTCATGGTGCTGGCCACCTAAAAATTCAGTGTTTGTATTATGAGAGTCTTGTTACTTGTTGTAAAAGGTGGTGCTGTTTTTGGTCCTCTGTCAGTTTGAGAGGCTCAAAGCACGATCATGTCCTTTAGAATACTTGTTATTTCCTGTGATGCAACCTGAATGGAATATGATTTTTGATTACAGATTTTTGACAACAGACATTTTAACTGTTACAATTTTTGCTTTTCTTCTCTCAAATGAGGCTTTTTTTCCCCTTGCAAGATTCAATAAAGATTCCCTGTTTGTGGTAATGGACTTAGTTTTGTTGTTGTGATTTGCTAAGGCTCATGGCAGATCCATTGCATTGATCTTGACCCTCTGATGGTTTTGGAGGGAGGGCAGTCCTCATCCAAAGATTCTTTTGGTCTTAATAGTTTGAGCTGAGGTGTAATATGGTGCTTTTTAACTGGTGGTTTCATCTAAATTTGTCTCCAATATGGTAGGAAAATTAGATATGTGTCCTTATTCTTAAAAACCATGAAAAAATGCATAAGCAAGGTAACAGTAAATGCAATCCAGACTATGGTGAAAACAGTTGACTTGCAATGAGGATAAAGATACATAAATATGTTTTCAGTAATGAGTTACTGGCTGCCACAAACATGAAACCATCCAAATTCACATGTGAGAACCAAACACCCAATCACTATAAAGAAAATGCAAACCTAACAAGTCCACAATAGTATTGTATTGGGATAGTATACTATTAGAATATAATAGTATACTATTGCGGACTTATTAGGTTTCCATTGTTAAGTGTAAAATCTGTGTCCTGAAACAGCTCTTATTAGGCAACAGCCTAATAGACGTTAAACCTACTGTCTATAGACTGATTTGTTGCCATTTTATTTAAGGCCAAATTGTCATCTGTGAACTTGAAGAGCTTTAGAGGAGCTGTCATTTGACAGCATGCTGCCTTGTGATGCTTCAGTTCCTATTTATGCTTTAACTCACATTCTGTTTCCTGACAAATAAGAGGTATGCTATTATCATATTGCTCAGAGGTTATTTGTTAATTGCTGAGAAAACTTAATGAAGTTGTTTCATACAGGGACCCCATGTCATTGCTTGACAAGTGAAGTTTTCTTTCCTTTGTTGACATTTAATGGCTCTTCTTATTTTTAAACTACCAAACTGAATGAATTTAGAATTTTTTTCCCTTTTTATATTTATTTATTTTTTTACTTTTGATCGCAAGAGTCCAGTATGAGATGATATTAGATTGATCTCTTTTGAAAAACTAACAGGGTTGTCTTCTTATTGGGAAGAAACATCTAAAAGCAGATGATGCTTTCTAGGAGAAAAAACTGAGGCATTAAAGCCATCTTATTTGTGATTTTTCTTTCCTATTAGAGAGATGTTGGTGCAGTTAAAGAGCCACAGATAGTTTAATTTAGGCGTAGTAATGAGGTTGCTAATTCAGATGCCAAGGGAGGCGATAGATTGGCTCTTGTGGCATTTGTGGAATTGACTTTGCTAATTGGTGGTAGAAAATATTTGGTTTATGTAGTTTAAAGGTCGTCCGCTGTCAAAAAATGAATTTTGAAGTGAAACGTTAAATGAGTTCTGGTTTCTAAAATGGAAATTGACCAAATGCCATCGCCACATAGCTTGATTCTGTTCAGATGCCAAAAACAAACTCTTACATCACTGACTGGACATTTCGATAATCATATTGCTTTTGTCATACTTTCACAAATAAACCACTTTCAATTATGATTGCTTGGGTATTGCTCTGCGGTCTCTTGGGTGTTCTTTGTGGTTGCTTATTGGATCAATTAAGAAGTCCACCCTCTAGTCTCTACAATATTTTGTTCCCTATATATGGCACTAATTTAGTTGTGAAGTAAATTTTTATCCCTTCATCTGCTAGGTGAAATTTCAACATCCCTTCACTTAAAAAAACACCTCAATATCATTCATGTCGGTTGCATAAATGGTGCAAACGGTGATGAGCTGTGCTCTACAATAGTTCGAGTTAGAAGTTTGTTCAGATCTCTAAACTTAATTCGAGCAATGGTAACTGTGATGCTTATCTTAACAAGCTCTACTAATAAGAACCATTGCTCAGATTTCTTCCTTTTCTTCAGACTTGAATAGAACACTTACGTTAGGTCTAGAACACAACATGCCAGTAAATCACTTTTAATTAGGAATGCCAGACTATATTGCACCAACTGGTTTTGCTTCCTAATAACTGGCAGCTCATTAGCGGGCTTGTGAGGACAGACTTTCACTCCTGGTAATTAACAGCAGTGACTGACCTATCTTAGTCATCTAAACCTTAAGCTGAAACTGACTTGCAGGTTTTCATTAGTTATGAGGGTTTAGGAGTTGAGGAGGTAACTCGCAGTGAGGCACAAGGCTCAAAAGAATGCTCTCAGGTGACATCCCATCAGTCTAGCTCATCCAAGGCCTGCAGAGAGATCAATGATGCTGAGATGGCCAAACAAGCTATCTGCATCTACATTAGTATTCTTAGGTGACACAGGGCATTTAGCAGCTTTCCAGCACATATGCCATGTCGATAGATTAATAAGACAAGAGACAAGGACCCCAGAGTCCACGGTCGGAGAGTGATTGAACTGAGTTCATCACACAAACAGACAGTCAAGACCACATCCCTAAGTCAGTTCTGTTTTAAATCACTTATGTGTCAACTGGAAGCTCAATACTAATTTTTATGATGAACAAGATGCCATGCATTTTCATGTCACACAGAAAAGTTTTGATGGACAAAAAAATAGTAAGTCAAACAGACTTTTTTGACATTTAATGTTATTATAAGTGGTGATTTCTAAAGCAAACATTTCTTTTTCACATTTGGTAAACGTTTTTTCTGTGTGACTTGTTCTGTACCGTTTAAAGATGCTCTGACTGATAGTGGCCCTGATTGTTATCGTCTGATTATCATTTTATAATGTTGATCGGCAGTCTCTATAAAGGCTGATCAGAAGAGTTGATCAGATGACGCAAAACTAGCAAGAAAATGTTTCTAAGCATGGCTAAAATTGCTTCACTACACTCACTGGTCTTGTCTGACAGTTCTACCAGGTGTCTGAATAGACAAAACCATGCATTTACTAGGTGGACAAGATGGCACCTGTGAGCTTTAGCGATGCCAGTGTGTACATGTTTACTTCCACTCATACACTTCCGGTCTTTGTGAATTTGCTGCATGGAGAAACTTGCATATGAAACTTGGCTAGATAAAATGAATATTTTTTTAAATTAAGAGAAGATGGTGGTTTATCAGAGATGAAAGAAAACATCCTTCTTATATCATTGTGTATCTAGCTGTGTGGTAATTTAACTGGACTGAGATTATCTTTCATTCTTTCTCCTGCTGATTCTGGGGTTCTGGCTCAGTGGTTGGTGAAAATCCTCTGGGATAGATTCATTCATACAAAACTCCAAAGTGTGTAATATCGGACTGATCTCATGAAAATTCGTATTTCCATTTTTGGCGTGCTATCAACACGCATAATCGCTTTTCAGCGTGTTTATGAACACCGTTGACTTAAAGGAGTAGTTCACTTTTCAAAAAACTTTTGCTGATAATTTACTCACCCCCATGTCATCCAAGATGTCCATGTCTTTCTTTCTGCAGTCGGAAAGAAATTAAAGTTTTTGATGAAAACATTTCAGCATTTTTCTCCATGTAATGTGTTGTGTTCACATAATAACTAAAATAATTTATTTACGTACTGCTAGGAAAATAACAAGGGGACTACTATTATGAAGTAATCTAGCTGTGTGGGTTATAGAATCAGCTGCGCGATGTTATGGTGCGCATGCGTGGATGGAAAAAAGAAGGAAGTTCAGTAAAAGCATGTAATACGACTGAACTGTGTGTCTCGGCTTTTTTTTAAACACAATATTGGCGACGAGGATGGCTGAATTTGGTTTACCCCCACCTGCACACTTTCTTGCCGTCCCCGGTGACCCTCCAGTTCCATGGGCAAACTGGCTGGAGAGTTTCACAGTCTACCTGGACGCGTTAGGCTTTGATGACATTACCGACAAGAGGAAAATGGCGCTCCTCCGTCACTGTCTGGGAGTGGAGGGGCAACGCATCTTTCGCAATCTTGGGACGCCCAACGACTATGATGCTGCAGTTACCCTCTTGACGACTCATTTCACGGGCCACCAAAGGACTTTACTCCGTCGCTATAAACTTCGGAAGCGCCTGCAACGACCCGGTGAGTCTGTTCGAAGCTACGTGACAAACTTGAAAGACATGGCGGGCTTGTGTGATTACGGGGTTTTGCAAGATCAAATAATTCGGGACCAGTTCATTGAGGGGACATCGTGTGAGAAAACAAGAGAAAAACTGTTACTAGAAGCGGACGATTTGACTTTAAGCAGAGCTGTGGCTATAGAGCTGCAGATAGAGACAGCCATGGAATGCACGTCTCAGCTGGCAGGCGCGCGGCCACTCGCGGACGGAGCTACTGAGCAACTACAGCCCGCCTATCACACCAGCATGCACTCGGCCAATGACAGTCGGGGTTCAGAGCAAGGTTTCCCAGTACAATTCACACAGAGACAGAACAATAGGCGAACTGCACAGGTATGTGGTAACTGTGGTTTTAAATCACACAATTCTAAGGCGGAGCATTGTCCTGCCAAAGGACAACAATGTAGAAACTGTCTGAAGCAAAACCATTTTGCCAAGATGTGCCGTTCAGCCCCAGCCACGCTCCCACAGCACACTGGACCTCCACCAGCTCAGCACAGCTATACAGAGATCAGAAATGTGACTGCTGGTCAGGTGGCATTCAAAACATGTACTGTCCAGTTAGCTGAAGTAACCTTACCCTTATTAATGGACACTGGCGCGGCTGCATCACTCCTAAATTCAAGCACTTACTTTAAGTTTTTCTCTCACCTGCCATTAGACCATCCTGCCACTGCTCTATGTGGTTATATTTTTTATAATTATTTGTGTTTGTAGCTCCGGAGAATTTCTTCATCAATCCTTGATTTTCTTCTTTTCTACTCATTTATAAACAAGCACTTTCAATTTTTATATCATGTGAACTTATCCTCGATACTATTCCTCAAAAAAAAAACAATTCGATTGCTTTGATATCGCTACTTATATCCAAACTTCCGAATCTCGGCTACTAGCCTTTAGCCCGCTAGCATTTCACGCGTGCCCTCTCGCCTATCGGCCGTCTCCTTTTACACCCGTTTCACTGAAAGGATACGGGTTATATCCGGCATTTTGTCCTAAATTAGTAGTGATATTTGTAGTATCACTACTAATTTACTGTTCTGTTATAATGGCGAACGTATCAGATGCGTGTCTAACTTTACCTTTGAGTGCAGGTGAAGACACATTCGAGCTCTTCTCGGTGAAGCAGGAGCTGAAATACGTCGAGAAACAGATCCGTGGTCTGCTGGTGAAGAAAGCCGAGCTGTTGGATCGGCGCTCAACGCTTGAAGCATCACGCGCCGACGCTCACAAATCAGTGGTTAGTAATATTAACTCTTTGACCCCGACTTCCTCGACTCCGCGTGTTCTTCTGCCCAGGAGGACGCGATCATCTCTGGCTTCATTCACTCCGGCACCGACACAACACCATGGACCATGGATCACACAGCGGAAGACACGAGACAGGACCAGAGCTGCCTCTCCGCCCCTCCCGGTCTTTGAGATCTTCACTCGGAACCGCTTCTCCCCTCTTCGTGAGCCGGAACGCGACGACGCCGTGATCATCGGCACGTCCATGATCCGTCATGTCCACGCTACCTCGGATAAAGGTAAGGTGCAGACTCACTGCTTTCCTGGTGCTCGTGTTCTTGATGTCTCTGCACAGGTTCCCGAGATCCTGAATGGTGACGAGCGCGTCGGAGCTGTTGTGCTGCATGCGGGAGCGAACGACATCAGGCTGCGGCAGACTGAGGTACTGAAGAAGGACTACAGGAGCCTGATCGAGACGGTACGCAGCACAGCGCCTGAGGCAACGATCATCGTGTCTGGACCGCTCCCCACGTACCGACAAGGACAGGAAAAGTTCAGTAGATTATTTGCATTAAATGAATGGTTAATGTCACTATGTAATGAACAGAAACTGCTCTTTGTAAATAATTGGAATCTGTTCTGGGAGAGACCCAGGTTGTATAGTTCAGATGGTCTCCACCCCAGCAGAATCGGAGCGGCTGTTCTGTCGGACAACATCTCCAAGACGTTACAGACCAGATGACTAAGTCAAAGTCCAAAACACACCCTTTGTTGCCCAAACTTAACTAATATGCACAGTGTGGAACATTATATAGAAACTGTGTCTATTCCTCGTTTAGTGAAGCCAAACAATAAATGTAGTGCAGGATCTAGCAAAAATCTTTTTGTAATTAAACCAGAAAATCTAAATATCAGTGAACAAAAACAATCTCTAAAGTTAGGTCTTCTAAACATTAGATCGCTCACACCTAAGGCGGTTATTGTAAATGAAATGGTCACAGATAATAATTTCGATGTTCTGTGCCTTACTGAAACCTGGCTTAAACCAAATGAATATTTCGGTCTAAATGAATCTACTCCGCCAGGATACTGTTATAAACATGAGCCCCGTCTGATCGGTCGTGGCGGCGGTGTTGCAACAATCTATAAAGATATTTTTAATGTTATTCAGAAAACAGGTCACAGGTTTAATTCATTTGAAGTACTTGTGCTAAATGTTACGCTCTTAGATGTAAGAAGGGAATCCATATTATCTCTAGCCTTGGCTACTGTATATAGACCTCCAGGGCCATATGCTGATTTCCTAAAAGAGTTTGGAGACTTTCTCTCAGATCTATTGGTGAATGTCGATAAAGCAATAATTGTTGGAGATTTTAACATTCACGTAGATAATACAAATGATGCTTTAGGTGCTGCGTTTACAGACTTATTAAACTCCTTTGGGGTCAAACAAAACATCAGTGGTCCAACTCATCGTCTAAATCATACACTAGATTTAATTATATCGTACGGAACCGATCCAACTGATATAGATATTATACCGCAAAACAATGACGTCACTGATCATTACATGGTGACTTGCATAATACGCACTGCTGAAATATGTCATGTTGCGCCACGTTATAGACCAGGCAGAACAATCCTTCCAACCCTTCCAACCACCTTACCTGATCTATCTAAATTGCTATGTGAACCCAAACAAACAGATGAATTAGAGGAAATGACTAGCAGTTTGAGCACCATTTTCTCTAGTACATTAGATATTGTTGCACCAATTAGATTAAAAAAGGTTAGAGAGAAAACTAAAGCACCCTGGTACAACAATGATACGTATGCTATCAAGAGAGAAACCCGTAATTAGAGCGTACATGGAAACAAACTAACTTAGAGGTCTTTAGAATCGCGTGGAAAGACAGTATGTCACGTTATAAAAAGGCTCTAAAAACAGCCAGGGCTGAGCATCTCCGCAAACTAATCGAAAATAACCAAAATAACCCAAGGTTTTTATTTAACACCGTGGCTAGACTAACAAACAAACAGACATCACCGGAGCAAAATATACCGTTACAGTTTAGCAGTAATGATTTTATGAATTACTTCAACGAGAAAATAGAAAGCATCTGAAACACAATTATAAATGTACAATCGTCTATGGTGTCTTATGATTCAGCCGCAATTATGGCCCCTCTAGAACAACTACACCGCTTTACAACGATAGGACAGGAGGAGCTAAATAAACTTATCATTGCATCTAAACCCACAACATGTTTATTGGATCCAATGCCCACTAAACTACTAAAAGAACTATTACCTGTAGTGGAAGAGCCTCTCCTCAATATTATTAACTCGTCTCTATCTCTAGGTCATGTTCCAAAAATATTCAAGCTGGCAGTAATAAAACCTCTCATTAAGAAACCACAATTAGACCCAAATAAGTTAGCGAATTACAGACCCATTTCAAATCTTCCATTTATGTCCAAAATACTAGAAAAAGTTGTGTCTGCTCAACTATGCTCTTTTTTGCAAGAAAATGATATCTATGAAAAATTCCAGTCAGGATTCAGACCACATCATAGCACAGAAACTGCGCTAGTTAAAATTACAAATGATTTACTTTTAGCTTCGGACCAAGGCTGTATCTCAATACTAGTCCTACTTGATCTCAGTGCTGCGTTCGACACTATAGATCATAAAATACTCTTGGATCGACTACAAAACTACACTGGTGTTCAAGGACAGGCATTAAGCTGGTTCAGATCGTATTTATCGGACCGTTATCATTTTGTCTGTTTAAACGGGGAAAAATCAAAGATAACGTCAGTAGACTATGGAGTACCGCAAGGATCAGTTTTAGGCCCTCTGCTATTTTCAATATATATGCTGCCACTTGGTAATATTATAAGAAAACATGGAATTAATTTCCACTGTTATGCTGACGACACTCAATTATACATTTCATCACGACCAGACGAAAACACTAACTCCTCTAAATTGACAGAGTGTCTCAAAGATGTAAAATTCTGGATGACGCGTAACTTCCTACTATTAAATTCAGATAAAACGGAGGTATTACTTATTGGTCCAAAAAACCACCCACAAAATCTCTTACAACAAAACCTTAGTATAGACGGATGTCCTGTTACCTTATCCACTACAGTAAAAGACCTGGGTGTTATACTAGACCGCAACTTATCTTTCGAAAATCATGTTTCATATGTTACAAGGACAGCCTTTTTCCACCTTAGAAACATTGCTAAGCTACGTAACTTTTCTCTCTGATGCAGAAAAGTTAGTTCATGCATTCATGACCTCGAGACTAGATTACTGCAATGCTTTATTAGCCGGTTGTCCTGCATCCTCAATAAACAAGCTATAGTTAGTCCAAAATGCAGCTGCTAGAGTTCTTACTAGGTCAAGAAAATATGATCATATAACACCGATTTTATCATCTCTGCACTGGTTACCTATTAAGTTCCGTATCAACTACAAAGTACTACTACTGACCTATAAAGACCTAAATGGTTTAGCTCCTATGTACTTAACAGACCTTCTCTCGCCCTACAATCCACCGCGTTCCTTAAGATCACTAAATTCAAGGCTTCTGGTCATTCCTAGGATATCTAAGTCCAGTAAAGGAGGGAGGGCGTTCTCGCATTTAGCTCCTAAACTCTGGAATAGCCTTCCCGATACGGTCCGGGGCTCTGACTCGCTGACACAGTTTAAAACTAGATTAAAGACGCATCTCTTTAGTCAAGCATTCACATAATGCTTACCTTTCAGTCCTCTGTTATGCCATACGGAACCGTTTGCCACTGAAACTGCTTAACGCACCAGTGGGGCTCGACAGCCTTTTAGACAAACGGGTCGGTCCGTATGGTTGGGTTGCGTTGCGGAGAGTTTGGGTTGCGGAGAGTTCGTGAGATAGTGGTTTTCTAACACCGACACCCATATAATGGAAATTATTATGAACATCAGCTATGCTAATTATTTCCCATCTGCCTTTCTGCTGTTATCTCGGGACGCTTGTCCCGAGAAAAATGGCGTTCGTCAGGTCCAGTCTTGTATCCAGCATCTCACGGGGGTTTCGGATGCCCCACCGCCTGTGATGAGAAGACCAACGCCTGTGAAGAGACGACTCACCGCCTGCGACACGTTATGGCGCCGTTTTATACATAAAAAATATTTATATTTAATACTTATATATAAAAATATGAATGTAAGCCAGAGGAGAACTGGCCCCGACTGAGCCTGGGTTCTCCCAAGGTTTTTTTCTCCATCCAATCTGATGGAGTTTTGGTTCCTTGCCACTGTCGCCTTGCTTTTGGCTTGCTTGGCTTGCTTAGTCGGGATTATTTAGGATTATTCAATATTTAACAATATTATCGATCTGTGTTGTACTACTTTCATGTTATCACTGTGAAGCTGCTTTGATACAATCTGTATTGTGAAAAGCGCTATATAAATAAATGTGACTTGACTTGACTTATGACAGCTCCAGGATTGACATCCTAGGTGTGCTCCGCGTGCCGGTCCACTATGGCTCCAAGCACCTACCATCTTTTCCTTTTCACATTGCGAGGAGGGGAGCCAACCTTCTAGGCCTGGACCTGTTCACAGGCCTGGGGTTCACGCTCCGGGATGATGCTGGCTCCGACATCCACCACATCACCTCCACTTGGCAGCAAAGGTGGCCGGCTCTGTTCGATGGCCTAGGCTGTCTTTCAGCCTTCACACACAGGCCTCTCGTGAACCCGGAAGTGCCACTTGTCATCCAGCCCCTGCGCAGGATTCCCTTTGCCTTGAGAGACGAGGTCACCCGTGAACTTGGGACACTCCTGGACATGGGAATTATTGAACCAGTCAACGCTGCCCCTTGGATTTCAAACCTAGTCATTGCAAAGAAAAAATCTGGAGGAATAAGAATATGTGTGGATTTACGCTTGGTGAATAAGGCAGTTATTCCAGACAAATATCCTTTGCCCACCTCAGAGGAGCTCACCGCACAGTTTTATGGCTCAGCAGTCTTCACAAAGCTTGACTGACGTCAGGGCTACCTGCAGGTACCACTTCACCCAGCCAGCAGGGACCTCACTGCTTTCGTGACGCATGCTGGGGTGTTCCGGTACACTCGAATGGCCTTTGGATTAAGCTCCGCCCCTAGCTTCTTTCAGAAGGTGATGAGCACAATACTGGCCGGCATCCCTGGAGTAGCGGTCTTTCTGGATGACATTGTTATTCATGCCCAGGACATCGAGACACACAACAAGCACCTCCAGAGGATGGCTCAAGCCCTTCTTCATAACAACCTGACTCTGAACCCAGAAAAATGCTGCTTCGCTGCCCCAGCCATCGACTTTGTTGGGTTCCGCTTGTCAGACAAAGGAATTTCCCCTCTACAGTCCAACATCGATGCCATACACAGGACAAAACAGAAAGCTGTTTTGCACTCACAAAGCATAAAATCTCTATTTTTAAATTAAATGATTATAAATAAGGTATATAACTCTATAATGAATAATAACACATATGTTACTAAAATGTACTCATACAAATTAAACATAGTTTTATCTAAATGAATATATAAATTACATGTATAATTACAAAAACTCCGAACATTTTCAGAGCGCTGAAGGAGTACTAGAATCTAGTTCTATGCAATGATAAAGACTATCCAAAAAGCAAATAGTTTAAGCTGTAATAAACAAAGCCCTCACATATCCGTCAGTGATAGGGTGAGATGAAGCTTCAGACCTTCACAGAGACAGAGGAGCTACAGGCCAGATGAGCCACTGGGCCACAATTATGTCACAGCGTATGCAATGCTAGTCTACTTTTCAGAGTTTTTTCTAAATTCACTTAAAAGCATAATATTAAAAGTTTCAATTAGATCTTTTATATAAATTCTAGTACAAATAATTCTAGTACAAACAAAACTTTGACTCGGCGATGCACAGAGACTCATCTACTCTGTCACCCTATATCCTGAAGCTAATGGGTGGCCGGCTTTTGGCATCACAGATTCTAAATGTCTTCATTGGTGCTCTCGCGCTAAAGATAGGCCTATGTGGTGATTTTCGCAGAGATACTTAAGGAATTATTGAACATTTCACACCATGTGTAAGATGACTTGTGAGAGCCCAATTTTTTTGCATGGACCCTGATAAATAAAAATATAGTCAAGTTTTTCCATAGACCGCTGATGTAGCATATTTGTTTTATGAATTAATTTATTTTAAAACATCTGGTATTTTTAAAAGATATAATTTAAACTTTTAATGATTATACTGTGAAGTAAGATTAACACTAATCAAACATATGGAATGTCTCCGCTGAACCGACACACACGCACACACACACACACACACACACACACACACACACACACACACACACACACACCACTCCGGCCATGGATGGGGGAGAGAGAATCATAGAGAGATCTTCACATCTTTTACATCTTTTGTAAACCATCCATGTATTGTATGGACATCTTAGGAACTACTTTGTCAACCAGCTGGAAAAGTAAGATGGTTTTATTTTTGTGATCCATTTAGCAAGCCTGTATGTTTTTTCTTAGAATCTATAAAACATGTTGTATTATTTTACAACGAATGATAAAGCATTTCATTGATATTCTTTTAAATGATCCATGGTTGCAACTTCAGTTAGTGAGAAAAAGATTGAACTTTTTTCTAACTGTTTTAGCACGGGCTGCCGAGGGTGTCTTGTGTCTCACTTGCACAAACAGACATACAGATGCTGCAGTCAAAAGGTCAATTAGAGAGAATTCTTTTTCAACATTTTATGGAAATGACTGATAAAGTAAGATGCTTTTTTCACATCATATTTATATTTAAATGTTTTCCTTATAATCTATAAAACACGGTTTCATTTTTTAGCTTATGTAAGATTTTTCTATGGGTGAAGGAATGTTCAGCCACAGTCACTGTCACAGATGCAGTGAAATGAGAGCAGATTTCGACCCCCCCTTATCTGGGCAACATATTGGAAAACAAAGAGTGCAATAAACTAACTGTAAAAGACTTTAAAACATGCATAAAACATAGCCTACATTAAAACAGTGTAAAAGACACTAAAAACATAAAAGCAGCCCAGTCATGCCCGTCCTCTTCTCTTTAGTTTTCAAGTCATTGCAAGGGTAAAATGCAGTATCCTCTTCCCTTTTGACACGCGCAATAATGCAGCATCCTCGAACCAACTAAACACAATAATATCAGACATAGGCTGTGTCATTCCAAATATAGGCTACTGACAAAAATCAGAAATCACTTTATGAAAAAGTCACTTTGTTACTAAATATGCGCCTATGACAGGATTATGTGCTTACCCGTTTAATGTGACTTCTGTTTTCGGACATCACTGGACAGCTTCTCAACATCGGGGATGTAAGATGTAACTTTAATCTTCACGCAGGACTGCAAGCTCTCATCTGTGAGGCGGGTGCGATATTTGGATTTGATGTAATTCATGTTTGAGAACATAGGTGTCATTTACACTGGGGACGCTGGGGACATGTCCCCACCACTTTTTGAAATGGCTGATTTTGTCCCCACCACTTTTTGAAAACATTTGGTTAAAATGCTCTGAAAAATCAAGCAAACCAAGAAATGTTAAAGGTTTATTTGCACAAAAAACAAACAAACATGTAATACAGTTTAACAATGTACATTGTCCAAAAAAGTAACTTGAACAAAATAAACTGTTACTGATTCTAAAATTACCCCAAAAAAGGCACACGCTGATCAACAATGAGACAGATTCTTCTTGTCCAAGTTATTCTCTCTGTGGACATGACAAACATGTACTGCATTCTATGTGGGTTTCAAATCCCACATTGTTTTAATCCTATCTATTCTATGTTACATTGTATGCTTATGGTTTGTGTTTTCTTTTACATATGTAGCCTAATGAATTTCATTGTAATCATTGACTTAACACGCTGCTGTTTTCTACAGCAGGGCTCGACTTTAAGCCTTTTCATGTGCTTGTGCAATGAGCAATATTCTCATTAGAGTTCAATCTGCTTTGATATTCGCCATATTGTAACTGCACCTTTAAAAGGGCATCTTCTGCCCCAATCTTATTAAATGTATGCTTCATCTTTCATTATGAATTCTTAAATTTAATCAATAAATTCAATTATTTAGAATAATAAGACACTATAGGGCTGTTACTCTACACTAGGAAGTTGAAGCCTCGCGGGAGCTGCCATCTTGTAGAACTTCACTTGCGTTAGCATTCCCATTGACTCCCATTCAATTTGGCGTCACTTTGACAGTAAATAACTTTACATCTGAGGCGTTTGAAGACCCCATTTGTCCTTTATTTATTTCTAAAGAAACACGACAATGTATAAAATTCTCCTTTACCTTGTAGCTTATGTTATGGCCCCGTAGATAGCAGTTTTTTGTAAGAGTAGGCTAACGATTGCGTCATACCCATGCGACTCAGAAAAAGAACAAAAACAGCCAATAATGCATTTAAAATGTGACTTAATTTGAACTGTCATAAGAAATCAATGTCGCATTTTAAATCGTGATGGCATTCAGGAAAAAATTGAGGTTGCTTAACATATGTTAAAAATATAAAAACACATTTAGATTTGTTTATAGGCAGTATCTTGCTAACTGAGTGTGTGTGTGCTGCGTGTTTAGATTTCTCCTCGAGAGGCAGCGTGAGCGTCAACAGTGCAACCTACCGTCAGTAGCATCGATTACAACTTACAATAAATTGAATAAAATCATTCTCTTGGTTTAGTGATTCCTAGTTATTTGTTTATTTGTGTTATTGGTGTTCCAATCAGGCTACTTGTCTGGTTGGGCAGGTAAAATTCTCTTTATCTGTCCCTTCAAAAAATCCACTTGACCCGGACAAGCTCTGTATGTCGAGCCCTGTATAACGTTATGGTGCTTTGGCACTTTTTGGTTGAGTGTTGCAAGGACTGTTACTTGTGCAGTCGACATTTTTGAGGGTTTTGTGCTGAGTATTTTCGTGTTGTAGACTGTCTTTCGCTAAGCCCATTTTTGATGCGCCATTATTTCAAAATTTTCCCACCCTGCTGTAATGTTTTTTTTTTCATCTCTTTTGTCCCCACCACTTTTCAACACAAACTGACGCCCCTGTTTGAGAATATCTGCTCACTCAGGTATGTTGATCCAAAGATGGATAATACTCCAAATGCATATTTTTTCATGTTCCTATAACTGTTAGGAAGAGCATTCCATGTTTCAAACACAAGTTTCTCGATAGTTGGGAGGCTTTCAATTTTGCTCCATTCGTGGCTCTGGGCTTTCTGGCGAGTGACGTCTTCAAGCGCGGCTGTCAGACTTTTGAACTTGGACACCCACAAATCTTTGTCAACTATATCGGCCATTTCTATTTCAAGGTCAGCTTGAATTATTCCTGGGAATGTGTTCAACAAGGACGGGTCAATCTCCAGGGGAGTGACAGGGAAAGATAGTGTCATTTTTTCCTTTCGGAACTCACTGAATCTGCTCTCAAATGCAGTTTGCATATCCACGAGCACACCTTGTAAAAAATCACCATTGAGTATGCGATCGTGATAGGCTTCTTTGAACTCTCTCAGGGAGGGGAAGTGAGAGAGCGTGCCTCGCTGTACATCTCTGGCGAATACAGTCAGCTTGCGCTCGAATGACAAAACGGCTTCCAGCATTTGCAGTGCAGTGTTTCCCCGCCCCTGGAGACTTTTATTCAGCATGTTTAGGTGACTTGTCATATCCACCATAAAGTGCAGTTTTTCCAACCACTCGATATCTTCCAGTTGCGGGTAGTTCAGGTTTTTGCTTTTCAGGAATGTTTTCACATATTCTAAACAAGCAACAAAACGACGCAAAACCTCACCTCTGGACAGCCATCGGACTTTGTTGTGTAGTAGGAGATCGGAATATTCGCTGTCAACTTCATCTAGCAATGCACGGAACTGACGGTGGTTTAATGCTTTTGCAATTATCTTGTTCACCATCTCGATGACAAGTTTCATCACCTCCATACACTCCGGTGGGAATGTTTGTGCACACAGTGCTTCTTGGTGCAAGATGCAGTGAAATGAGAGCAGATTTCGACCCAACGCTTTCTGTAATAAAGTCACAAACCCCTTTTGCGATCCCCTCATACTGGGTGCCCCATCTGTAGCCACTGAAATAAGGTGGTTGGTGTTTCCCACGCTTTATTATCTCCCGGGTAGCAACAAAACTAGCAGCAGTAGTGGAGTTTGGAGATGCAATCCAATTCTTAAATTTATCTTTGCGCTCCTCTAATTTCTCCAGAAGTAATGCAATCGCACTTTTTCTCTCACTCCCAATTGGGTACTTAGCTGCAAATGTAGCGTGCCTTCCCTGGAAATGTCTTTCCACGTTACTCTTTTTGTTATTTGACAACTTCTCATTACAAAGCAAACATTCAGGCAATCCCGCTGCATTGGCAATGAAAGCAAATGATTCGGTCCAAGAACTGTTGAATCCTCTGTTCTCCTCAGCTATCTTTCTCTTTTTCCCCTTGGGATCCATGACCCATGACACCCGCGGCCGCCGGTTTGTTTATTTGTCACCCGCCGTCTGACAGAAAGGCGCGTGTCGCAGTCTATGACGTGAATTCTTTGTCGACAGAAATGTTGAAATTAAATATTATACACATTTTTACAACGTTAAAAAACTTTAAGAATGTTTGTCATGTTTTTCCTCCTACAGAAATTATATTAAAACATTTTTTTTTCATTTTCATATTTTTGAAAAAGCTCCAGGGAGCCACTAGGGCGGCGCTTAAGAGCCGCATGTGGCTCTAGAGCCGTTGGTTGCCGACCTATGGGTTAACCTAATCAAAATGACAATCCTCCCAAATTTTCTTTACCTGTTCCAACACATACCGGTACTTATCTCAAAGAAGTTTTTTGCTGAAGTAGATAAGTTAGTTCCTTGTTTTCATTGGGGAAATAAACCAGTGCGCATGCGGAAAAACATATTGCTGCTGCCTAAAAGGTCTGGGGGGCCTCCCCAATTTTCTACATTACTACTGGGCTGCTAACATTCAAAAACTCCTATACTGGACATATGAAACTGTGGCCAATCAGCCAGCCTGGGTCCAAGTAGAATTTTCCTCCTCTAAAACCTCATTACAGTCATGGTTATGCTCCCAACTTCCAATGCCAGCTACTGACAATAGCGTTAACCCTGTAGTAACTCATTCGCTTAAAATATGGATGCAATTCAGAAAGCATTTTGGCCTGAAGCATCCTTCTATCCATGGCCCAGTATCTCACAATTGTAGTTTCAAACCATCTATTTTGGATGCTGCCTTTAAACTCTGGAGTGACAGAGGCATCACAGCTATTAAAGACTTTTATGATAAAGGTACTTTCATGTCTTTCACCAACCTGTCAGCCAAATTTCAACTTTCATCTGCTCACCTCTTCCGTTTCTTTCAAATTAGGCATTTTGTACAAAGAACTTACCCTGATTTTCCAAATCTACTCCCAGAGACTTAGGTAGACACGCTTCTTAAAGTACACCCCAATCAGAGAGGGGGTATTTCTTATATCTTTAAAGCCCTTGAATCCGCCTTCTCTCATTTCCCCCTAAAAACATGAGATTTATGGGAACAGGACTTGGGGCATATCGAAGATGACCAATGGGACCAGATTCTGGAGTTAGTCCATAACTCTTCCATCTGTGCACGGCTTTGTCTGATTCAATATGAATTAATACACAGGACTTATTACACTAACCACAGATTGTCTAAGTTCTATCCCAATGTTGTAGATGCATGTAATAGGTGCAACCAATATATTGCAGACTTCATCCATATGTTTTGGTCATGCCCAAAGCAAACAGACTTTTGGGTTAAAATATTTGACACTCTTCACACGGCATACCATGGTGTAACAAACCTGAATCCTCTGTCTGCTCTGTTTGGCATCCCACATGGCAGCACTCTATCAGCTGGACACAACACTCGTTGGTCTTCTGTACCCTGCTTGCTAGACGCTTGATCTTACTTAACTGGAAGTGGGCCCTGCCTCCATCTTATGACAGATGGATTAAGTTAATCTAAAAATATATAATCTAATATAATCTATATAATCTAAAAAATTAAGGCTAAGATTTTTATTACAAAAAGGTATGCAGTGTATGTTCTTGCTAAATTGATCCCAAATTGAGATTGTTGTATCATAATATTAGAAAAAGTACCCCTTAGGTCTATAATACTTACAGAATAAATATGTTTTAATTCTCCTGGTTGTTACCCCTTTATTCCCCAAACTTTACATATTGTTCCCTTATACTTAAATGTAAGTAATTTATAGGTAATTATCAATTATTATAAATTATTGTATAATTAAGGAAAGTACTTTCCGGACTGTAATCTAAAGCGTTTTGAATCTAATCAGTAAATTACTGCCATTGTGCTTACCTTGAATGGCCAATACAGTGTAGTTCATCTTAGTTTCTCATTACTATAATACATTACAATAATAATGAACATAAACAACTTTGAGAGCCCCAGTTGTACCAACTGACTGCTGCAGATTCATTTTGGCATTGATAGTAGAAACACATAAGTCTGAGTCCGAGCATGTGAACAGCTTTGGGGTATGTCACGGGTTGTCATCTCGTAATTGTGGTTACCACATGCCGTGAACTCAACATTAGATCTTGTTTTGGTTCATTAGTAACTGTAAAAGGTGGCTGCTGTTTGTTTGCGGCACTCTTTGACTGTCTATCTACAACTCTGCATAAATTTAACACACATAAATTTAATATTAGATGTTGAATTTACATTGAATTTTGGTCAACCCAGAGAATCAAATCAGAGACAGAATCGCCTGTTTCTAAAAGTGCGGGGGACGTGTCCCCCCGTCCCCCCGGGTGCTGGCCTGCACACACACACACACACACACACACACACACACACACACATCCTGCAACCGAATACAGTAGCAATAAACTAAGGTTACACTTTGTCTACTTTAGACATAAAAAATTGCTGTAGTTATGCAGCTGTTTGCCAGTAACTTACAAATCTATAGATTTTAATTGATGTATATTTACTGGCAACAGTTTGTTCAAAGTTAAATGAACATTAAACATTAACAAGTCTTTGTCTATACAGAATAAAACAAAAAAATAACAATCTAATGCAAAGCATTCTGGGAACCAGAAATCTTCATTAACCTTTATCTGTTTTTTTTCCCTTCAGATTTTGTTTCCCAGAATGATTTGCATGAGGCTCTTATTTTAGTTTTATTCTGTAAAGCTAAAGACTTGTTAAAGGAGCTAAACGCAAGTATCTGAGTTTTTGCAGAACTACGCCCCCTCTGGCGACAAGCGAAACTGCAACCAGAGCTGTGCGCGTTCATGGAGGAACACATACACACACACGCACGTTTGCACGAGCTGTTCATAACCAAAGGAGCATCAGCCGCACACTGTGCGGCACACATCTTTTGTTACAGTCATAATGAGGTAATACAGTAATAAATCTGCAAGTCATTTAAAATATATGAAAGGAAAGGCATTCGACTAAATTACACACTTATGTGTGTGAGAGGGGGAAACGGGGGTAGTAGAAAACTTCGGTTTTTGTTCCCATCTATCTCCATGTGCTTACTGTCACGTGTCTGTCCTGTCTGGTAGCACATGGGTGTTTTGTTATGTTGTGCCATGTGCTTCTGTCATTGTTTGATCCTCCCACCTCGTTACCTGATTAGTGTTGAGTTCTCCCACCTGTTCCCTCTTGATTTGTATCCTATTTAAGTCTCCTCTTGTTTGCTGTCTTTGTCGGATCGTTGTTTATGTCACCCCTGTTCCTAGTCGCTGATGGTCAGTGTTTTGTATCGTAGTTCTAGTATAGTTTGATGTTTATTGAGGTTGTTTTCCCCCTCGTGGGTTTTTGCTTTGTGTGTTTTGTTTCTTTTGTTAATAAATCCCTTTTTCCCTGCATTTGAGTCCTCCCACTTCACTTATAGTAAAGTTACCGTGACAGAACGATCCGACCATTTTGAGGACTCAGCGGGATGAAGGAGGAGGAGCCACGCATGACACTGGAAGAGTGTTATGCTCTTGTGGCTCATTGCAGGGAGGAGTCGGAGCGGGACAGGAGACAATTCCGGGGAACCCGCCAGGTGATTTTTCGTGGAACCCGGGGAGGTTGTAGAGGAGGAGGATGTGGTCGAGAGGAGAGCCAACATCACTCTCCATCTTGGGCCTCTTTCGATCCGGGTTCAGGGGAAGGCAGTTCGGAGCAGGCTTCTCCGCGTCATGGACGGAGGAGGAGGAGACGCCCGTCTGCCCAGCGAGAGACTGCTCACGTCCCGTCGGCCCAGCGAGAGACTGCTCACGTCCCGTCGGCCCAGCGAGAGACTGCTCACGTCCCGTCGGCCCAGCGAGAGACTGCTCACGTCCCGTCGGCCCAGCGAGAGACTTCTCACGTCCTGTCGGCCCAGCGAGAGACTGCTCACGTCCCGTCGGCCCAGCGAGAGACGGTTCATGTCCCGTCGGCCCAGCGAGAGACGGTTCACGTCCCGTCGGCCCAGCGAGAGACTGCTCATGTCCCGTCGGCCCAGCGAGAGACTGCTCATGTCCCGTCGGCCCAGCGAGAGACTGCTCACGTCCCGTCGGCCCAGCGAAAGACTGCTCACGTCCCGTCGGCCCAGCGAGAGACGGTTCACGTCCCGTCGGCCCAGCGAGAGACTGCTCATGTCCCGTCGGCCCAGCGAGAGACTGCTCATGTCCCGTCGGCCCAGCGAGAGACTGCTCACGTCCCGTCGGCCCAGCGAGAGACTGCTCACGTCCCGTCGGCCCAGCGAGAGACCGCTCACGTTCCGTCGGCCCAGCGAGAGACTGCTCACGTCCCGTCTGCGTCTCTGAGCTGGGACTATTTGGAGCATCTGATCAAGACATTGGATAGACCTGAGCCGGTGTCTGTCCCTGAGCCGGTGCCCGTCCCTGAGCCGGTGTCTGTCCCTGAGCCGGTGTCTGTCCCTGAGCCGGTGCCCGTCTTTGAACCGGTGTCCGTCCTTGAGCCGGTGCCGGTCCCTGAGCCGGTGCCGATCCCTGAGCTGGAGCTCTTATCGGTTCCGGACCCTGTGTTTGTGTCTGTGTTTGTGTCTGTCTTTGTGGCTGTGTCTGTGTTAGTGGCTTTCCCTGAGCCGGTGCCTGTCCCTGAGCCGGTACCTGTCCTGGAGCTGGTGCCTGTCCCCGAGCTGGAGCTTGTATCGGTTCCGGATCCTGTGTTTGTGTCTGTGTTTGTGTCTGTTTTTGTCACAGTTACGGTGTTGGTGGCTGACGATCCTGGGTCGGTGTCTGATCCCGTTCCTGAGCCGGTCCTTCTCACCAGGAGGATTTTTTGGGGGAGCCATACGCCTTTGACGTGGCCGGCCAAGAACTTACGGAGGTCGGGAGAAGCTCCGCCCTGGCCACCCGAGGGGTCTTCACCGCCCTGGCCACCTGAAAGATCTGCTCCACCCTGGCCGCCCAAGGGGTCTTTACCGCCCTGGCCACCCGAAAGGTCTGCACCGCCTTGGCCGCCCGAGGGGTCTGCTCCGCCCTGGACGCCCGAGGGGTCTGCTCCGCTCTGGACGCCCGATGGGTCTGCTCCGCCCTGGCCGCCCGAGGGGTCTTCACCGCCCTGGCCGCCCGAGGGGTCTGCTCCGCCCTGGCCGCCCGAGGGGTCTTCGCCGCCCTGGCCGCCCGAGGGCTCTTCGCCGCCCTGGCCACCAGAAAGGTCTTCGCCGCCCTGGCCGCCCGAGGGCTCTTCGCCGCCCTGGCCGCCCGATGGACTATGTATTTCCCCCGGGTCATCCAGGACTAAGTGGTCTGTCCCTCCCGTCCCGCCCTGGTCAAACCCTCCCGCTCCACCCTGGTTGATTGTTCCCGCCCCGCCCTGGTCTGTCCCTCCCGTCCAGTCTTGGAGCGTCTGGAAGCCGCTCCATTGAGGGGGGGTAGTGTCACGTGTCTGTCCTGTCTGGTAGCACATGGGTGTTTTGTTATGTTGTGCCATGTGCTTCTGTCATTGTTTGATCCTCCCACCTCGTTACCTGATTAGTGTTGAGTTCTCCCACCTGTTCCCTCTTGATTTGTATCCTATTTAAGTCTCCTCTTGTTTGCTGTCTTTGTCGGATCGTTGTTTATGTCACCCCTGTTCCTAGTCGCTGATGGTCAGTGTTTTGTATCGTAGTTCTAGTATAGTTTGATGTTTATTGAGGTTGTTTTCCCCCTCGTGGGTTTTTGCTTTGTGTGTTTTGTTTCTTTTGTTAATAAATCCCTTTTTCCCTGCATTTGAGTCCTCCCACTTCACTTATAGTAAAGTTACCGTGACACTTACTGCATCCACTTATGATTGAATTATTATGGAAACACACTCAGTTATCACTTTGTATAGGACCCGTTTGAGCCTTAGAGCAGACCGGAGATCTCTCCGTTTGTTGAATGCCTTCCCGATATTGACTCTCGTCTTATTCCGACGCCTGGCACTGGACAGACAGAAGTTTTATTTTATTTGTCTCACGTGGAGTTTGCGTTGGGGTTTGTAATGAACTACAAGCCGGTCTCTTTCCGCGCCATATACAGATTTAATGAAGTGCACGTCACCGAAAGCAACAGATATCAGCTGCATTTTATTAATCATCGGCTAATTTCAAAATCAGCAAAGACAGCAATAAGAGAGATCGGCAACAGGCCTGGCTGGTAAGATCATTTCATTTCTTTACTTTTAATGAAGATGGTAGTGTTAAGCATCTGCAACTTACTTTCACTTTGCGATAGATTGAGATAGATTGCGGCGCGCTGGATTGATGAAGGGGCTCAGCTGCTCATCTGAGGTGATGCGTCATATATTACGTCATTATGTCATATATGACTAAAATAACATGACATATAGCTTGGTTTCAACAATCAGATACATTTACACTTGTCCAGTTTTGTCTGGAATGCGGCCCAGACCACGTCCTCAAGTGGTTTGAGCGATCGGATTCAAATCCGTCTCGAATGCGTTTCGGAGGGCAACTTGGTCTTTTCACGATCGAATAGCTATCCGATCACAGAAAACGCATGAAGTGACCAGGTGTAAACAGCCCCTTTGAATCCATCGTCTACTTTTGTGGAAAGCTGACTAGAGTTGTGTCGCTCGAGTTGTGTTCTCTGATACGGAGAACGGCGGCGAATAGCTACACGAACCTGCCAGACACAGCCAGGCGAGCGTAACGCGCATGACGTCACGCCCAGTCTCAGATTCGAGCCCTAATCCCTCTTATATATTTCACTGTACAGGATTATAGAGGCGATCGCAGTGATCAAAGAAGGGCTCATTCAGCTCATCAGGCGATTGTTTAAGCATGTATGGGTTAGAAAACGGCTATTTTTAACATGAAATGTTGCATAATGCACCTTTAATGTTTAATGTACATTTAACTTTGAACAAACCGTTGCCAGTAAATAACAATGATTTAAATCTACAGTAAGTTACTGGCAAGCAGTTGCCAGTAAATACTGTAATTTCTACAGATTTTTTTTACAGTGCATTCTAATAACCAAGTGACTTTGCAACTACATTTCACTAACTCTCTGGGCCCTATCTTGCACCCGACGCAAATGACTTTACACACAAACGCATGTCTCATTCCTATTTTGCACGCGCGCAAAGCGGGATTTTTCCCTCCACAGACGCACGTCGGTAAACTAGGAAATGAACTTGCGCTCCCTGGGTGGATCGGCGCAAAAAGGAGGCGTGTTTCGGCGCAAACATTCCCTGGTGCTATTTTACACTTCCAGAAAACAATTGCACCACTGACCAGAAAAAACCTGGTCTAAAGTCAGTGGCGCGTTGTTCATAATGCTATTTTAAGTGCGCATGCTTGCCCATGATGTAGCGGGCATTCACTGATTCTCTCATCAACACAGATGCAGTAGTTTTATTTTTGCAAATCATACATTATAACAAGAAATGAAGTTTTATTAACTAAGTTCGGGAGGAGCACGTTCAGATAATTAACACGAGTGGACAGCAATCAAGTAATCAATGATGAGAGGGTACAAATAGACTCAGCAGTCTTACCTCGATCCATTGACAGTTTGCAGCAGTTAGTAGCCTCTTCGGTCACCTACGATTACTCGCAGCATGTCGTCAACAAGCTCCTCTTCCAACGAAGAACTCACCACGGACGTAATTTCTCACTCCGCTGGTCCCACGGTCATCCCTTCTACGCCGGTCGGTGCACCTGAGCCCCCGGCATCTCCTCGCGGCCGCACACCGGCTCGATCAGCCAGGCGCTCAGCAAGACGCCATGACCAGTCTTCGCCACCTCCGGCAAGACTTCCATCTTCTTCCCCGGCTTCCTCCTACTGCTCGGCCATCCCGACGATTCCACCCATCGGGAAATGGACCGTTGCTGGGTTGAGGCAAGCGCTGGGTAACTCCGATGTACAAGTTCCAAGGAAACTGAATAAAGCGGAGCTTTATGATTTATACGTCTCCTTAAATCCAACTCCTAAGACGACCCACAGGCAGAGCAAAGTCCGCAAGGCTCAACATTCGCCTGCTCAGTCACCACTCTCGTCTCTCCGCACAGGATGCAGCTCGCTTCGCCCTTCGAGCCGCCGCAGCAACAGGCCCTCAGCGAGCCAGGGCCGCGCTTCAGGTTTCGGCTCAACAGCTCCACTACCACCTTTTGATGAGGCCCAGCCCTCCACCTCGGCTTCCGCCGCCGCAGTGCCACATACAGCCGGGCCCAGCGGCCTCCCCGCAGCCGCTCAATTCTACACTCCCACTATACATAACCCTTTTCCTTTCCAGTGGTCTCCAGCTCCAGTTGCAGACACTAGCGCGAAGCTATTGCCGCTAGCATCTCAGACCCAACCATGTCAACAACAGGTCTACCCAACAGGTTACAACCCCGCCCACTTCCAGTGGCCTGCAGCTCCAGCAGCTCAAACAAGCGCGGGCACGCCTCCGCTTGCAACACAACCTCACACCACTTTCTATCATCCCTCACTTCCTCCAACTAACTTTCCTTCTCATTTTACAACAGGGCATCCAATCGCGAGGGCACAGCCGTCAATCGCAGCCCCGGATTATACCCTTCCCAGCTCCAATATACAAACTAAATCACCATATTCTCTCTTCACAGCCACTCCGATGCCCGTTCCGCTCAATGCAGTTGCCATGGAACCCCCACCAGTTTCTCAATCCATCCGCGCTCAGATCCTCTCAGGTACGGACATAGACCTCTCCACTCTGTTGTCTCTCCTCCCTGCAGCCGAATCAGACCGCCAAGTGGATTGCGGCGATTTTTCAGTGACCCTGAAAAACACAAACACACACTCATCTCGCGTCCTTTCATTTCCCGAATTCACGATCGCTTTTTCACGTTTCACGGATATCATCTGCTCAGCCTTCCCCCATAGGCGACGCGAACTGAACGATTATCAAGCAATCATTGCCGAACTCGCGCTGTCCTATGGGGGAGGGCACTTCTACACGTACCATAAACTTTTTTCTGCAAAGAGTGCCGTGCGAGTCGCACAATGGAATCAGTGCACATACTGGGGTGCACTTGACTCGGATCTTCACAGCAGGGTATTTTTAGGTTGCAAAAACATCACTTGCGCAGTTTGCAGGTCAGTAGCTCACTCAACCGCAACATGCCCGCAGGTTAACCCTACCTCTCTTCCCTTCGTGGGAACAAGTACTAAATCCACCAGCTATGTGCCGCGTGCAGCAACCACCAGCGCAATTCAAGATCTAACCTTTGACGAAAGCAGGCAGCCCTGTAATCATTTCAACGCAGGCAAATGTCAAAGAGCGCGCTGCCGCTACATGCACATCTGCAGCTTTTGTGGCGGCGCCCATGCTCGCATTGTATGTCCAGTCTTCAAGTCTGTGAATAAAAAATCAAAAAATTATTTGGCGACTCCTGTAAATATTTCGCGCATGCAACACGAACTAGCTCATCATCCAGATGCCGAATTTACTGATTATCTGCTGTCAGGTCTAAAAAACGGCTTTAAACCCGGTTTAGAATGCACGCTTTCTCAAAACGTCATATGCAATAATCTCCAATCCGCCCTGACGGAACCTGAAGTTGTAGACAAACTGATCAAAAAAGAAGTTGAGTCAGGCTTCATGATCGGTCCGTTTGACAATCCTCCATTCAATCCATTTCGTATCAGCCCCATTGGAGTGGCTACAAGGAAATTCTCGGGTAAAAAACGCCTAATAATCGACCTGTCAGCCCCGCACAATTCTCCGTTCCCAAGCATAAACAGCCTGATCCCTCTCGATGAATTTTCGCTCAAATTCCACGACATAGATCAAGCTATCGACATGATAAAAATCGCAGGTCGGGGTGCTTGGCTTGCAAAAATCGACATTACTTCTGCTTTCAAAGTAATGCCTATTCATCCAGGTTCATGGCACCTATTTGGAGTTCGCTGGCTCGGGAAATATTATTTCGCCGTTCGTTTAACATTTGGTTGCAAAAGCAGCCCCAAAATATTTGACATGCTATCAGAAGCCGTTTGCTGGATCCTGTCGAACAACTATGCCATCCCCTACCTCATTCACCTGCTAGACGATTTTTTAATAATCTCGCCTCCCGATGCTATTCCAGCAGCGCACCTTCTCACGGTTCAAAATGTTTTCTCTGAGCTAGGAATTCCTATCGCAGAGGAAAAAACAATGGGCCCCGCAACGTCCATCGAGTTCCTAGGAATTTATTTGGATTCAGTCAAATTCCAAGCATCCCTCCCCAAAGAAAAAATCGATCGAATAATCCTCGTCTCCTCTACTTTCCTTGAAAAATCTAATTTTTCAAAACGCGAACTCCTGTCCCTGCTCGGTCATTTAAACTTCGCAATGCGCATCATCCCGCAAGGCCGCCCCTACATCTCGCATCTCCTCTCACTCGCGTCCTCTGTCCATTCATTAGAAGACCGCATTTCTCTAACCCAAGTATGTCGCGACGAACTCAGGCTTTGGTTAACATTTCTAAAACAATGGAACGGCCTTTCCTTTTTCTACAACGACCTCGTTTCATCCCCCATTGACATCCAATTGTTCACAGATGCCGCACCCTCAATCGGGTACGGGGGATTTTATCAAGGTCGTTGGTTCGCGGCTTCATGGCCCCCGCAGCTTCAGGATATAACTCAATCCTCAGCTTTATTCGAGCTTTACCCTCTCGTAGTAGCAGCTTTTCTGTGGGGGAAAGAATGGGCCGCTAGCAGCGTTTTAGTGCATTGCGACAATGACGCAACAGTACATTGCATTAATAATGGCCGTTCCCATTCACCAGCTCTGATGCCACTTTTAAGGCGTCTCATCTGGATCTCAGCTTGCGACCAATTCATTATCATCGCTAAACACATCCCTGGGTCAAAAAACCAAATTGCCGACTCCCTGTCTCGTTTTCTTTTCCAGAAATTCAGGATGCTGGCTCTAGAGGCGGATCAATTCCCAACTCCAGTTCCTCGCTATTCAGAGCTAATATTCCCGTAACCCACCCGTTAAAACCACTGCTCGAAGCATCACTTGACGGTATCCTCCAAGCAGTATCTCCCAGGACCCTTCAATCCTACATCACTGCTTGGAGATGTTTTAAAACATTTCATGTCTCTTATAACTTATCTTTCCCTGATTTTTCTCTTCTTTCAATCACCTCTTTTATCTCCTACCTTAATAGCATTAAAGGCCTACAAGTCGGGTCCATTAAAGGTTATTTGAGCGGCATCCAGTTTTTCCATAAACTGATGTATGGCTCTCCTTCCATGGAGATTAATAATTCACAAACCTCTCTCCTGATTAAAGGGATTCAAAAATCCCAACCCACCCGCCCCGACGCCAGACAACCCATAACGCTGGACATTCTCACCAAATGTATCCAGGTTCTCCGCTCAGGTTACCTGCCCCTTAGTTCCGCTCGCACACTCGATGCCATGTTTATCCTAGCCTTTTTTGGTTTTCTCAGATGTTCAGAAATCGCCATCACTTCTAAATTCGACCCAAAAATCCACCCCACCATCTCAGATTTATCAGTAATTGATGGCGAAACCATTTCATACTTGATTAAACAAAGTAAGACTGACCAAACCAAAAAAGGTCATTTCATTTACATTTTCAACCTCGCTTCGCAAATCCAACCATACCAGTCAATTCTGGCATATCTGCAATGGAGAAGTGCCCAGGCTAAATCTCCTCTGGAACCCCTGTTTTTAGACGAATCCAAAAAACCCGTGACACGTTTTTGGTTCCAGAAACACCTTAAATCTGTTCTCCAACAGTCAGGCATTCCAGCAAAGAATTTTTCAAGTCACTCATTTCGCATCGGGGCAGCAACTTCAGCAGCCCAAAAAGGCCTCTCCCAACAGCAGATCCAAGCCCTTGGGAGATGGTCCTCCGATGCTTTCCAAAGTTATATCAGGACCAACCGGTTCCACATAAAAAAAGCCCACCAAACCCTCATCGGGTAAGGAGAAAAGCATTGGTCTCACAACGAACGGAGTGAGAGCTTTCCCAGTAGAGCACTGACATTTTCTCTTCCATCCAGCGAGCATCTGGCCTCACAGCGGATGCAGTATGAGAAAATCTCCTGGGCAAGCACTCATTCTTTCCTCTTTTCAGTTTCCTCCTTCCGTCCAGCGAGCATTGGTCTCACAGCGGACGGAGTGAGAGCTTTCCCAGTAGAGCACTTACATTTTCTCTTTCCATCCAGCGAGCATCTGGTCTCACAGCGGATGGAGTATGAGAAAATCTCCTGGGCAAGCACTCATTTTCCTCTTTTCAGTTTCCTCTTTCCGTCCAGCGAGCATTGGTCTCACAGCGGACGGAGTGAGAGCTTTCCCAGTAGAGCACTTACATTTTCTCTTTTCATCCAGCGAGCATTTGGTCTTACAGCGGATGCAGTTTGAGAAAATCTCCTGGGCAAGCACTCATTTTCTTCTCTTCAGTTTCCTCTTTCCGTCCAGCGAGCATTGGTCTCACAGCGGATGGAACGAGAACATTCCCGGTAGAGCACTCACATTTCCCCTTTTATTTTCAGAGCATTTGGTCTCTCAACGGATGCAGCGTGGAAACTTCCTGGTCAAGTACACTACAATCTCTCACCATCCACAGACTGGGGCAGGCAGCGAGCCACCATCACGGGCCTCCCCGATCAAGCACCCAGACCCTTTCTCAAGATGCCAGTCCGCCAATCTCGGCACTCATTGGGGGGTCTTTAGTCCGGCGGCTGTCCTCTGCTTCTTGCCTATTGGGGGGAGTACTCTGGGTTCGGGCTGAATTCGAGCTCGGAGCCCTCCCTCCGGACAGCACGCCAAATACGCATTAAATCTTATTCTTCAATTATATGTAAGTGTGAACTCGTGAAAAAAAATTAAAACATGAGGGAAATCATTGTCGTTTACATGAAGATGAAAAAACCGAATTAACCATTTTTTAAGGCTAATAGTAGTACTGAAGGATCAGACCTGTTTGCCCAATAGTGGCAAGAAACATACGTATAGGCTATAATGTTTAACCGACGCTGATGTGCGAGAGTTTCTCCATCCCCATACAACGTCACTTCTCTGTGTTTCACTGCCCTGACAAGAACGTCGGTCTCATCGGCTGTGAACGCTCCTGGCGTGCGCGCCTGGTAAACCCGCCGTTATATATATACCCTTAAAGGGTATGTTGGATGGCGCTCGGATTGGTTTATTTCACGTTACGCCCAAACCACACTTATGAATAATGAAACTACTTCAGACCAACCTCTTTTAGATTTGCGCCAGGCGCAAGAGGCATTTATCCCGCCGGGAAAATAGCAATAGCGCCGGGACCCGCCCACAAAGTTACTTGCGCCATGCGCTTTGACACTTGCGTTTCAGATCGTTAAAATAGGGCCCTCTAACTCTAACTAACTCTCATTAGAGTATTAGTAGACTGTTTGGGTAGAGTAAGTTGACGTCCTTGGAAAGTTATAAAAATAAAACAAATGACTGCTAGAAGAGTGACAGAAAATTATTCCTGGGGCAGAATGTAAATATTTGTTACATCATGAACATAAGGTAGAATCACTTTACAATCATTCTTTTCTCTCCCATTAGGGCTTCAGGCCCTATTGTAGGCTACAGCATGAGAAACATGTGACATGAATGGCTAATCTGTTCCCCAGCCCTGTCTAGAACAACTACTGTCAATCAAAGTAGGAGACGGTTTGAACACATTGTGATGTCTGTGATCGACTCGACGATGATGCCGATAAGGAATGACACATGCTCACCTTGTTCAAGGATGCTTCATTTACATGAGAGGGCAAGGGTACTGAATTCCTGCACACCCATTTTGATAAGGTGAATCACAATAGACTGGAGCGGGATGTGAATAGCTTGTGTTTGTTTGCCATGTCACTGTTAGTGTGACCTTGTCATTCTTCCTATAAGAAAGAGGTTTCAACACTTTAAACTCCACCTGACAAGAATAGAGAGATTGAGTCAGCTTTGTTTTTGGGAGAGAGAGGAAGAAAAGTAGTCTCATCAGACAGCTCAACCATGGAGAGTTTGATACATAAAAAAGACAAGTGCTTTCTCACATTATTAGCTCAAATATTTCTGGCTTTATAAGTTCACAGGCGGAATGATCTTTGAACCTCTCTGAACTGACCCATGTTTACAGCTAAATAATGACTTTTGTGTCATTCTGCCCTCAAGTCCTTGTCAATTTTCTCTAGTTTTGGGGCAGGATCATGACAGTATCATGTTTTATGTACAAGCGCATGGCCTGTTTGGGCAATGTGCTTGTGTTGTCTCATTTCATACCCCGCCCCCTTGTTAACATCGTCCTGTCATTATTGCCTAGTTGGTGTCACCTGTTCCCCTCATTAGTTTCTCCCCATTTAATCCCCTTGTGTTTGCTGTCCTGGGCCGGTTCATTGTCAAACATAGTTTCATGCTATGTGTGAGATTTACCTGTGAGTACTTTGTCAAAAGACCTGTTTCTCAAGTATTTATCTTGTATTGCCTGTATTGCCACACCCTTGTCTTTGCTCCACTGCCAGCTGCAGCAGTTCCCACTGTCACCCGACCTCTGAATGTGTCCCCGGTCTCCCGTCATGACTGAATCCCGGACTGTTTCACCTATTTCCCACACTACACCCCCCAAACACTCCCGGATCCCTCGTCCGAAGTCCTCTTCCCATAAACCCAAGACCACCGTCCCACCTATCCACCCTGGACAATCCCCTATGAACTCTGTTTTTCCTCTGCCAACTCTTCCTTATCTATTATTTTTGATATTTCACCCCAACCCTGTCATTGTTTTCTCTTGTATGCCATTATAGTTGTTCGTCATGCTTTGTTGGTTTGTGTCTTTGTCTCAGTCTGTCATGTCCCATGTTTGATGTCTCCTTGAGGAGGGTCTGGAAGCCGCTCCTTAAGGTGGGGGTTCTGTCATGATTCTGCCCTCAAGTCCTTGATTTTCTCTAGTTCAGGATCATGAAGGATCATGACAGAATCATGTTTTGTGTACAAGCGCATGGCCTGTTTGGGCTATGTGCTTGTGTTTTCTCGTTTCATACCCCGCCCCCTTGTTAAGCTTGTTCTGTCATTATTGCCTAGTTGGTGTCTCCTGTTCCCTCATTAGTTTCTCCCCATTTAATCCCCTTGCGTTTGCTGTCCTGGGCCGATTCATTGTCAAACTTAGTTTCATGCTATGTGTGAGACTTACCTGTGAGTACTTTGTCAAGAGTCCTGTCTAGTGAAGTAATTATCTTGTATTGCCTGTTAGATCTTGTGTAGTTTATTGTCAAGTCTGAAGTCTAGAGTCATTATTATTTGTTTCTGTTTTCCTCCCTTGTGGGTTTTGTTTTCCTGTTTTTGTGTCCTCAATAAACCTTGTGTGTTCTACTAACTGTCTGCTATTGGATTCATCCTGAATTTCATGACATTTTGTCACCAGTATTTACTAACATAACCTGCCCTCCAAGGTGTAATTACCCTGTGGAGCAATAAGAGGTTTGGACCATGGAGCTGAAGCAATTCTTGAACTGCATGAATTGGTGGATCCAGATACCATGGTAGTTCAGGAACATCATTCATCATAACATGTCTGGCATGGACTGACTACTTGGATGTGACACCTTTGGCCTGATATCCCTTACAAAACAAAAATATATGGGGCTATACTGCAAAATATTATATCATAAAATGTTACATTACATAATACATTGCGATATACGGGAAACTATAAACTATTTTTCAATATACTGCAATAAATGCATTAATAATGTATAACTATTTTTTAGAAATGGAGACAAAAATTGCATTCATGTAATATTCATAAAGTTGTATCCTTTATTGTGTAAACATATTGCACATACATGTTCCCACATGTGAATGTATTGTATACACATATATACATACACATTCACAGGAGGAGTTACAATTAATGGTTAAAACAGATTTCTAGTTCCCAGCATGCATTGCTTACTGTTAAAGGAGAGTAAATATTAAAATTAATTGTTATTTCATGTGTTTTGCTCAATAATAGTATAGGGGGAGATTTGTTAGTGTTTTAAGTTGTATTATTTTGGAATTTAAAAGGGTTTCTGGTATGTGTGAGTTTTTGGGGTTACCATGTGCTGAAGAGTAAAACCTGTAGATAAATTGATGATTAGAAGATGACTGTATAATTACATTCTAAATGCATGGTCTAAAGCGCAGGGTGAAAGTGCACTATGGGTGTGTCCAAATCGGCGTTTGCTTGTTTAAAAATAGGATAAATGGTTGGTGCATCCTAATGCATGGCCTATAAGGGTTGTTCTATTCTCTCAATGAGTAATGGATTTGTTTTAGGCATAACGTGTCAAAAAACAATGAGTGTAATTTCCCATTCCCTGTAAAGGCCAGTTGCGCTTGCGCCATGGTAGATTCGTTATTAACATGGCGTAGTTTGTCACGGATTACTGGGAAGAAATTCCAAAGAGTCGTACAGCAGGTTATCTGTCCTTTAATGAAACAAGGCAAAGCCGCATCGGCCGTATAACAAAGGATGGTTAACAGTCTTAATGCAAACAAGGCAGAGCCGCTTCGGCTGGATAACAAAGGAAGATACTCTTTATATTCTTGAAGGACAATGAGAAGCTCAACCAGCTGGTCCCGAAGCCCCGAGGGAGAGTAGAGCAGGTAGACTGGTGAGGCGTTGCACTCTCTGCGGTACTCCGCGGCACAGCGCTGGGCACAGCGCTGGACACAGCACAAAACAGGTAACAGACAGCACCAAATAATTACCAATGGGACAAGACAAGACTGGACTCTTCATCAGTAGATGAAACACTGGCATAAGGCAACGTACGTGACGATTAGCAATAATCCGACAGAGAAGGGGAGAAAGAGAAAGCTAGAAATAGAGAGACTAACGAACAGAGATAGAGAGCAGGTGAGGAGATGAGAGAATGAGATACAGCTGAAACAGATGAGTGAGCAATAATGAGTGGGTGAGTGTGTGTGAGCGTGTAAGAGTGTGGCCAGCAGATGGAGACAGAGAACAAGAAGAGAGGAGGCACCAGGATCATGACATAGTTTGCAAGCGGAAAGACTAAATGCTTCTCTAGCGAGAAAATGGATTTGCTCTTGCGTGAGGTGAAAGTGTGCAAGCAGACAAGCAGACGAGCAGACAAGCCGGATTACACCATATAATTGCAGTGTGACAATGATAACCTTTCCTTTATCAAGTCTGCCGATGATATGGCATTGGTCTCCTGTCAGAAAGAAATGAATTGCTCCTCATACTTTGAGTATACTGACAATATCATCTTAAAGGAAAATTCAGTATTTACGTTTATTTATAAATTTAGTATTTAAGTCAGTATTTACTCACCCTCATGTTGTTCCAACCCCGTAAGACCTTCGTTCATCTTCGGAACACGAATTAAGATATTTAAGATATTAAGATCTCTCTTGCATACTAGTCCAAAGGCTTCTTGAGAGAATGACACTTGCTGGCCTCGAAAAGTCATTAAAGACATCGTTAAAATAGTCCAAGTGACTTCAGTGGCTCAATCTTAACTTTATCAAGCGACGAGAACACTTTTTGTGCGCAAAAACAAACAAAAATAACAACTTTATTTCAACTATTCACTTCCGTCTCTATGGGCCGCTAGTAAGTTAAAGCTAGGGTATACGATTTCAAAGATTGTTCATTATTAATATCCTTGTTTATATGCTGGTTATTGTTATATAGTACAATCCTAACAATATGAATAGAAAAAAGAATGAAAAAAATCCATTCACAGCCGCAGAGCTATTCAGCCGGACAGCTTACATTGGTCAACTTCTCTCATCCAATCACCAGCTCCACTTAAACTCCACCTGGCACTCAGTCTCCAACCCAACTGCACCCGACCCCGCTCCCTCCGACACGAGCAAGTGCAGCTGACAGACAGTCTATGGGAGCTAGCTAAGTAGCGTCATATCAGCACTGGATAAAGCAATGGATAAAAATATAAACGACAGCAGCAAGCGGCCCCTGCTTGCCCCTACTGTAAAGTTTGGACGAAAGAGAAAGTATGTAGAGGAAAGAGTTATCAAAAAAAAAAAAAAATCCAAACCAATCAACTTGCCAAACATGTATTTCCAATCCCCTAACTATTCTGTTAATCATAATTACAAATTGAACCTGGCATACACACTTTAAAACAAAAGAACAAACTCTCACAAATGATTAATCAAGCAAATTAGATTACTGGACATAAACAACAGCCACTTCAGGGCTTGTTTGATTTTTTTTAATGAAAAAACAAACAAAAAAAAAACAGCAATTACAAATTTTAAAGATCATACTCACTCCCTTCATTCTACTTTTTTTTACTGCTTTTTTAAAACAGGAAGAGAATAATGTGAAATTCTAAAATGACAACATAATGACAAGGTTGCAGACTATGATCACAACGCTAATGTTAGCTAGGTAATTACTAGAATCAAATGAGTATTTATAAGAGTAAGGCCCTACGTATTTTTGGCATCAAATCGTGTTTTCAAATAAACCACGCCACTGGCGTAGCCACGGGTGTGCCAGGGTGTGCCGGTGCCACCCACAGTGGCAGCTGGCGCACCCAATAATGGATGCAGAATTATTTTTTTATAGTCTTGATAAAAATGTTTTACTAAACATGGGTTATTGTTGATTACTTAAAATATAGGCTATATTTTTTAAATCAACACTTTCAAGCGTAAGTTAAATTTTAACTGACCTTTCCATGGCGACGTGTTATGATTGTCACGTGACACACCGCAGCCACTATGGCAGCCAATAACTGACAGATGTATTCGCTTTTATTTCATTACCATGTCTGATATTCCAATTCTTCGTTTAAAAACCTTTATAAATGATATTGATCTATATTCTAGCCCGTATAACAAGGTGAGAAATACATGAAAGAAAGTGGCCTTTGAACTGGGAGAAGAATAGAGTAAACTTTATAGTTCCGCTATGTAGTCTTATATATGAATAAAACACATCGGCAAATTACATTTGAATAGATTGTTATTGCTGCTTCCATACTAGATATCAGTGTATAGCTATTTTACTAACTCCAAATGTATTGCTTTACTAGTGCTCACGTGTATTTAAATGTCTGAAACTTAAAATAAACAATATGTGGTTGAAAACAATGCATAGGCTATTAGTTGTGATCAGCAGTATAGTGCAGGCATACGCAGGTTTACCCACTTCTTTTTCAGTTGACATTGCATAGCCTAGGCTACTAAATCCCCTCTGATGCGCATCATTTAGTCTCGTGAATAAAAAACACCCAGTCGTCGTACCCCTAATATATATACTCTAATTTTGTTGCAGCAATATTCTCTCATCACAACGATAACTGACCTACTCATCTGATCTGCTTCAGCACTCAAACACCCGCTCGTCAGGTCAGTGTCCAAATAATTTGTGAGACCAATCAAAGAATGCAGGATTTTTGTTCACAGAAGCGCGAGTCGAGCGCTAATCCCAAATTAACGACATACAGTGTAAAATAAAATGTAGCTGAAATATACGGCTGTTTTTCTATAGAAGTTTTAAATGACCGACAGAAATAATCAGTTTGATCAAAAATAGTTGAAAATATAAGCTCACTTTAACAACACAAGCACCTTATTAGATATATTGCCATTATTATTGTATAAATATATTTGTACCCACATAGCAAACAGACTTGGCCCAAATGTGGCCTCATCATGGCACTGCTGGCGTGTTTCCGGTACTGGCATGCATCATGTCAGCCAACTGTGGGCCAAGTGTGGCAATGATGGCACTGCGTGCATGACAGCAGACAACTTTTGGGCCGATTGTGGATGGGAGGCATGTGGCCCAGATCAGTGTAGCGATTATGAGCCATATTGTACTGGACAATTAAGCCTGCCACTATATTTTCAAGGCAAGATTATACCCCACCCCTCTGAAAAAGATGTTAAGATTTTAATTATAATAAATAATAATAATAATAATAATAATTGACTTAAATGAGTCAGTGAAAATATATATGTCCAATTGTTTAAAAAATATTAATAATGAATAAATATAGCATTTCGTTTTCAGCAATGTTCACAAAATGCAGTATCATTAAAAAAATATACATTTACTAACATGATAATTTAGTTATTTTTAAGTATTAGGCCTATTATTTATTTGAATTTGTTTTTTTTTTGTAAATTTGTAATAAAAAAAAAGATGAATCCACATCCAAGTCTAAGTTTTAAATACTTTTTATTTTAAGCACCACAAAATCATGTTAAAAAATAATATACGTATATATTTTTCGAAATAACAGTTTATTTAAAACAACTCCAGTCAACTTTTGTTTAGTTTTTTTCGGCGCGATCTCCATGGTAACAGCAGCTTTTCTGGTTGGTTCACGTGATGAGTCTTTTGAAATTTCTCCCGCTGAAGGTTGAAGAAGAAAACATCTCAGACAACCGCTGTAAAGGTAAGTGAAGTTCACTCTCTTTTTTGGCGCTTTAATACCTGATTTCAAACTCGGATGCCATTTTTTATTTTATTGAACTTAACTTTTGTCTATTATGGTAGCTGATTCAGCTGCCCCTGAACATGTGCGATAGACCGGCCTGCGGAACGTCCGAGGTGCTTCATGTGTGCGAAACAATGTAATGTTAATGTTTTTAATATTATAGGAAGATCACAGCAAATTCAGCAACCGCAATTGACTTATAAAGCTGAAAGTGGTTCAGTGGTTTGTCACGACCGGCTCAAAGCCGTGGCAAATGAAATGGAGGACTCAGTGATTGGATTGCAAAAAATAAACATTTATTAACATAAATGTTGAAACATAAAAAAAAAATAAGAAAACATGGTCATCTGTAATGTCTGTCAGGTGCATGGATGTAAATGTATCAGTAACAGAAATCTAAACCAAATAACAAAAACCAAGCCCAAATCAAACACAAAGTAACCCGGAGAACAGACTCTCCTTCCATACTAGCCAGCCTAACTTTTATAGGGGAATGAACAGGTGGACATCGTTTCCCTTGATGAGTCTCCTAGCCACACCCACTGTCAAGATGAGTAGAGACTCGTCACACTCTCCCCCTAAAAAGAAGAGCACAGAAACATAAACAAAACGTCCAAAACCCCACCACTGCAAAACTCAAACAGTCCAAGTACGCGAACTTAGTTCATCTCAGAATTTTCCCCAGTCCTTTCAGGTCTCCAGTCCCTCCAGCAACCCCTGCACCTGGGAAGCAAATTAAGAAAAGAACAAAGAAAAGATAGGAAAAAGTGAACAAATCCTATGACACTAGACTATATGAATACGGTATAAGGCATCAGCGGTTTTGTTCTCTGAACCTTTAATGTGGCGAATATCTAACAGGTATCCCTGTAAAAATAAGCACCACCTCATTAACCTCTGGTTTGGGTTCTGCAGCGAGTGAAGAAAAACTAAAGGGTTGTGATCAGTAAAAACCACCAGAGGTCCCTCGGATGAACCCACATACACTTCAAAGTGTTGTAAAGCCCAAATCAACGCAAGCGCCTCCTTTTCAATCACAGAGTAATTAAGTTGATAAGAATTAAACTTTTTAGGAAAGAATCCAACTGGATGATCAATTCCATCTTCATTAGTCTGCAACAGGACGGCACCAGCACCCACATTACTGGCATCCACTTGCAACTGAAATGCTTGGTCAAATTTTGGAGCTTTCAAAACAGGTTCCTCTGTAAGAAGCATTTTTACCTTTTCAAAGGCTTGCTGACAGCCTGACGTCCAACAAAAGTCTACTCCGCTCCGCAATAGGTTTGTCAGGGGGGCCACCACTGTACCATTGCACCACTGAGCAACCGTGTATGGACCTACAAACTTAGCCTGAAACGGTGATCCCACAATAGGCAGGAGAGCAAGAACTTGATCACCCGGTTGAAATGAACGCAGTTCGGAATGACGATCAAAAAGTCGTTTCATTCGATCCTGTGCTTTACTCAAAGATGCTTTTGCCAAATGACATGCTTCAAAAATTCGTCTGCGAAAATCACTCACATACGCTAAAATATTTTTTGGTGGATCAACCTTTTTCCAATCAGCAGCCAAAATAGACAAAGGACCACGCACCTCATGACCAAAAACAAGGTAATTTGGACTAAATCCAGTACTCTCCTGAGCGGCTTCTCGAGCTGACATCATGAGCCAAGGTAACCCAGTTTCCCAATCCTGATTCATCTGAACACAGTAAGATCTTAGTAAAGACTTTAATGTTTGGTGAAATCTTTCCAGTGCTCCCTGACTCTGAGCGTGATAAGCACTGGAAAGATTATGTTGAATATGAAGCTGTTTCAAAACTTGACCAAATAATTTGGAAGTAAAATTACTCCCCTGATCAGACTGAATAATTTGTGGTATTCCGAACACTGATATAAACTGAGTCAGTGCTTTTACAACTGACCTTGCGGTTAGCGAACGTAACGGGTACACAGCTGGATATCTAGTTATTTGGCACATGACCGTAAGCAAATATTCATTCCCTGCCTTTGACCGAGGTAATGGCCCAACACAATCCACAATAAGATGCTCAAAGGGTTGACTAATAGCAGGGATCGGATAGAGAGAGAGGCAGGTTTCAGAGACTGAGTCGGTTTTCCAGTAAGCTGACATATTCGGCATAGTTTAATATACTTCGATATGTCACGCTTTAATTTTGGCCAAAAAAAAAAAAAACGTTTCAAAAGCAATTTATAGGTCTTTTTCACTCCCAAATGTCCAGATGTATCGTGTGCCGTTTTTAAAACAAGTTGACGGAGAGACTGAGGGACTACAATTTGTACAACCGGATCACCAATTACAAATTTTCCTTGCGGCACCCACTTTCGGACCAATACATCTTCCTCTAGATAATACCCAGAAGGAAGATTTACGATTTAAGATTTATTGTGTCATAAGGGACAACTCGATCAAACAATTCAGCAAGCGTAACGTCATTCTTTTGTCCTTTAATCAGGTCGTCATCGCGTGACACAGACAGGAAGGAAGGGATTTCTAGAGGTACCCTCAACACCTCTTTAGTTTCAGATGAAACATCAAGCAGGTATTTTACTCATAGACCTGGTTATCACGCATGACGGAAACTCACTCAAAGAACGGGTACACATTTTGATGTTTTATTAACAAGGTTCGGGAGGATCACGTTCTAATGATCAATCAATCAAGTCAGCCAGCTGTCAGCAATCAGTAATCAACTGGTTCACTCAATCAGCACAAGTAAAGCCTATAAAAACACACAGTCGACTCACCCATATTCCTCGACTGTTCTCAGCATTTGGTGTACTACTAAAAGATGTCCCAAAGGCAACTTTCACCGTCCAATGATGAGCTTAACCTCGCTCCGCCGCCATCAGCTGGCCCCAGGACAACTTCTCCACCTGTTACCGCTTCCCAGCCCCACGTTTCATCTCGTGGGCGCCGGTCGGTACAGACAACCTCTCGCACGCCAAGACGCCGGGGCTTACCCTCACCGCCACCGGCGAGGACTCCAGCTTCCTCCCCAGCGTCCTCCTATCGTTCGGCCGTGCCAACGATTCCGCCTATTGAAAAGTGGACAGTCTTGAGTCTGAGACAAGCGCTGATAAACTCAGATTTTCAGCCCTCGCGCAGGATGACTAAAGAGCAACTTTACAACATGTATGTTACCTTGCAATCATCAAACATCTCTCCTAGATCCACCCCAGGTTCCAAGGCGGCCAGCAAGCCGAGAAATTCTCGCGAGGCCCGGAACTCGCCTCGCCCGACTCTGCCACCTTCCCGTGCAAGGTCCGGTTTGCCGCACGCTTCGGCCCGGAGCGCCAGGATCTCTGCGAGCCTGGGTCGCGCTCCAGATTCCTCTGCCACGAGACATCACTCGTCTCCCGCTTCACCTCAGCTTTTCAGCACGGCGCTTCCCGCCGCAGCGCCATCCACAGCTGAGCCCGCCGGCTCACATTCTGCTTCCCAGTTTTTTCCTCCTGCTGTTTCTAACCCTTTTCCTCTGCAGTGGCCTCCGGCTCCCGTAGCAAACGCTAGCGTGAGGTTGCCTCCGCTAGCGGCGGAGGCCCAAACTTTCCACCAGTTTCCTGCGACTACCGCTAATCCCTCCCCTTTTCAGTGGCCTGCAGCCCAAGCAAGCGCAGGACCACCTCCGCTTGCAACACAGGCTCAGGCATCTCATTCATTTTTTCCTTTCCCCTCTGGTGCGTTTTTTAATCTTCCTTCTCAAGCCCCACAGGCCGACCTAAGCGTGAGGCTGCCTCCGCCGATAGTCGCAGCCCAGGCTTCTCTACCCTACAGCTCTCTTCTAAATGCCAAATCACAATACTCTCTTTTCACAGCTACCCCGATGCCAGTTCCACCAAACGCCGTCGCTCTGGAGCCTCCCCCGGTGACTCAAAACATCCGAGCACAGATTCTGGCAGGTGCGGATGTTGATCTCTCACTTTTACTTTCTCTTCTTCCCGTATCCGATTCCAACCGTCAGTTAGACTGCGGGGATTTTTCAGTCACTTTAAAAAATCAAAATACACATTCGTCACGTTTACTTTCTTTTTCAGAGTTTTCAATTGCTTTCAGCCACTACACAGACATCATTTGCACAGCCTTCCCCCATAGGCGACGCGAACTGAACGACTATTTAGCACTGGTAGCCGAGCTCGCGTTGTCCTACGGGGGAGGGCACTTTTACACTTACCACAAACTCTTTTCAGCAAAATGCGCCGTTAGGGTTTCTCAGTGGAACCAATGCCCTTACTGGGGAGCACTAGACACTGACTTGCACAGTAGAGTCTTCCTCGGCTGTAGGAATATTTCCTGCGCGGTCTGTAGGTCAGTGTCGCATCCCACGTCATCGTGTCCCCAAGTTAACCCTTTCGTTTCCCCACGCTCTGAAACAGCACCAGTCAAATCCACCAGCTACACACCAAGACCGGCGACTAGCAACCGTCACGAGGCTAACTTCAGATCCGGAGCACTTACAGACAACAAACAGCCTTGCAACAATTTTAACATTGGCAAATGCACCAGACAGCGTTGCCGGTACTTGCACATATGCAGCTTTTGCGGCGGTGCTCATGCCCGCCCTGTATGCCCTGTGTATAAAGATGTCAATAAAAAATCTAGAAATTATTTATCGACTCCTGTGAATATTTCTCGCCTTTCCATCGAACTAGCTCACCACCCGGACTCTGAATTCACCGAATATCTGCTGTCTGGCCTACAACACGGCTTTAAACCTGGAGTGGTTTGTCCGCTCTCCCAAAATATCATCTGCGATAATCTCCAATCGGCTCTCGCCGAGCCCGACGTGGTAGACAACCTGATTAAAAAAGAAGTTGAGTCAGGCTTCATGATTGGCCCTTTTGACGAGCCTCCTTTCAAAAATTTCCGCATTAGCCCCATTGGAGTGGCTACGAGAAAGTTTTCTGGCAAGAAACGTCTCATAGTCGATCTGTCAGCTCCACATAAGTCTATGTTTCCAAGCATTAACAGCCTGATCCCACTCGACGAATTTTCTCTCAAATACCACGACGTAGATCACGCAGTCGACCTGATTAAAATCGTGGGTCGGGGTGCCTGGCTCGCAAAAATTGACATCACTTCGGCTTTTAAAGTGATGCCCATCCACCCGGATTCATGGCACTTATTCGGCGTGCGCTGGCATGAGAAATTCTATTTCGCCGTACGCTTAACTTTTGGATGCAAAAGCAGCCCCAAAATTTTCGACATGTTATCTGAAGCCGTTTGCTGGATCCTGTCAAACAATTACGCAATTCCTCACCTCATTCACCTGCTGGACGATTTTCTAATAATTTCGCCTCCCGGCGCCATTCCAGCAGCCCAGATCCTCACAGTTCAAAAAGTCTTTTCTGAGCTCGGAATCCCCATCGCCCAGGAAAAAACCATGGGTCCCGCCACATCCATCGAGTTCCTTGGCATTAATCTAGATTCAGTTCGATTCCAGGCCTCCCTGCCCAAGGAGAAAATTGATAGGATAATCCTCATCTCATCTACCTTCGCAGACAGCCCAGAGTGTTCCAAACGCGAACTCCTATCCATGCTCGGCCACTTAAACTTCGCCATGCGCATTATTCCACAAGGCCGCCCTTTCATTTCTCATCTCCTCTCCCTCGCGTCTTCAGTCCACGCACTAGAGGATCTAATTTCCATAACTCCGGCATGCCGCAATGAACTCGGGCTATGGATAACTTTCCTTAAACAGTGGAACGGCCTATCCTTTTTCTATAAGGACCTAATTTCCTCCCCCCTCGACATCCAGCTGTTCACAGATGCAGCCCCCTCCGTTGGCTTTGGAGGGTTCTACCAAGGTCGCTGGTTCGCGTCTACGTGGCCCCCCCAAATACAGAACACGCTTCAGTCCTCTGCATTATTCGAACTCTACCCTCTCGTAGTAGCAGCCTTCCTGTGGGGGAAAGAATGGACTGCTAGCAGCATTGTAGTGCATTGTGACAACGAAGCTACAGTCCAGTGCATTAATAAAGGCCGCTCCCACGCACCCGCACTAATGCCACTTTTAAGACGTCTAATCTGGATTTCGGCATGTGACCAATTTATCTTAATTGCCAAACACATCTCCGGGTCAAAAAACCAAATTGCTGACTCTCTGTCTCGCTTTATGTTTCAGAAATTCAGGATGCTGGCTCCAGAGGCGGACGAGCTCCCAACTCCAGTACCTCATTATTCGGAATTAATATTCCCATAACCCACCCGCAAAAATCCCTCCTCAACATATCGCTCGATACCATTCTCCAAGCTGTTTCCCCCAGAACTCTCCAATCCTATGTGACCGCATGGAAATGTTTTAAAGCCTTCCACCTGTCTTATAACACGCCATTCCCTGATTTCTCCCTCCTTACAATAACTTCCTTTATCTCTTACCTTTACAGCGTTAAGAGCCTCCAAGTCGGGTCCATCAAAAGTTACTTAAGCGGCATCCAATTTTTTCACAAATTGATCCACGGCGCCCCCTCTCCGGAAATAAATAATTCACAAACCTCCCTCTTGATTAAAGGCATCCAGCGATCCCAGCCCACCCGCTCGGATACCAGACAACCCATAACATTAGATATTCTCACTAAATGCATTCAGACCCTCCGCACAGGCTACCAATCCCTTAATACCTCCCGCACACTCGACGCCATGTTCATTCTAGCCTTTTTTGGTTTCCTAAGATGCTCTGAACTGGCTATCACTTCCAGATTCGACCCAAAAATCCACCCAAACATCTCAGATCTCTCAGTGCTTGACAGCGAAACGATCTCGTTTCTGATTAAACAAAGCAAAACAGACCAAACCAAAAAAGGCCACTTCATATATATTTTCAACCTCCCATCACCAATTCAACCGTTCCAAACTATACTAGCCTACCTCCAACTGAGAAACTCGCATGCGAAATCCCCTCTCGAACCCTTGTTCATCGACGATTATAACAAACCCGTGACACGCTTTTGGTTCCAAAAACACCTAAAATCTGTTCTCCAACTTTCAGGCATCCCAGCAGAGAATTTCTCCAGTCATTCCTTTCGCATTGGAGCAGCAACCTCAGCAGCCCAAAAAGGCCTCTCTCAGCAACAGATCCAAGCGCTTGGAAGATGGTCCTCAGACGCGTTCCAAACCTATATCAGAACTAATCGTTTCCATATCAAAAAAGCCCACCAAATCCTCATTGGGTAAAAAAAAAAAAAAAAAAAAAAAAAAAAAAAAAAAAAAAAAAAAACGCCGCTTTTCTGGTCGAATATTTATGTCTATTATTTCTCCGTCCAGCGAGTATTGATCTCCCAGCGGGCCCAGCGAGAGCCTTCCCCGTCAAGCCTCTGTCTTCTCTCCGTCCAGCGAGTATTGATCTCCCAGCGGACCCAGAGACAGCCTTACCGATCGAGTATGTATATCTACTCTTTCTCCGTCCAGCGAGTATTGATCTCCCAGCGGACCCAGAGTCAGACTTCCCAGCCAAGTAATTATATCTCCTCTTTCTCCGTCCAGCGAGTATCGATCTCCTAGCGGACACAGCGAGCGCTTTCCTAGTCGAATATTTATGTATATTATTTCTCCGTCCAGCGAGTATTGATCTCCCAGCGGACCCAGCGAGAGCCTTCCCGATCAAGTATTTATATCTATTCTTTCTCCATCCAGCGAGTATTGATCTCCCAGCGGACCCAGCGAGAGCCTTCCCTGTCAAGCCTCTGTCTTCTCTCCGTCCAGCGAGTATTGATCTCCCAGCGGACCCAGAGACAGCCTTACCGGTCGAGTATGTATATCTTCTCTTTCTTCGTCCAGCGAGTATTGATCTCCCAGCGGACCCAGAGTCAGCCTTCCCAGCCGAGTAATTATATCTCCTCTTTCTCCGTCCAGCGAGTATTGATCTCCTAGCGGACACAGCGAGAGCTTTCCTGGTCGAATATTTATGTCTATTATTTCTCTGTCCAGCGAGTATTGATCTCCCAGCGGACCCAGCGAGAGCCTTCCCAGTCAAGCCTTTGTCTTCTCTCCGTCCAGCGAGTAATGATCTCCCAGCGGACCCAGAGACAGCCTTACCGGTCGAGTATGTATATCTCCTCTTTCTCCGTCCAGAGAGTATTGATCTCCCAGCGGACTCGGCGAGAGCTCCCTAGGTCGAGCATCTTCATCTCCTCCTCCAGCCAGCGAGTATTGATCTCCCAGTGGACATAGCCAAACCCTCCCAGTAAAGCATCTATGTTTTTCTTTCAGGACTGGTGAGGATTACCGATGCTGGGACCCTTGCCACAAGAACCCTCCCGTTCGGACACCGCAAGCTCTCCCAGCCAAAACTACCAGGCTCTCCTTGAAATGCCAGCCCGCCAATCTCTGCGCTCTTTTCGGGGGGTCTTTAAGCAGGCGGCTGTCCTTTACACACTTTGCTTTTTGGGGAGTACTCTGGGTTCGGGCCCAATTTCCGAGCTCGGAGCCCTCCCCCCGGACAGCACGCCAAATACGCATAACTATTTTTATTCTCTGATCATTAGTGAGTGTGAACTCGTGAATTGATGTTTTATTAACAAGGTTCGGGAGGATCACGTTCTAATGATCAATCAATCAAGTCAGCCAGCTGTCAGCAATCAGTAATCAACTGGTTCACTCAATCAGCACAAGTAAAGCCTATAAAAACACACAGTCGACTCACCCATATTCCTCGACTGTTCTCAGCATCCCTCCACCACCCCGTCTCCTCACACTTACCTAATTAACTTCCTAAACAGAGACACGGGGGGAGTACTCTGGGTTCGGGCCCAATTTCCGAGCTCGGAGCCCTCCCCCCGGACAGCACGCCAAATACGCATAACTATTTTTATTCTCTGATCATTAGTGAGTGTGAACTCGTGAATCAACCTTCGTGTCAAAAGTCGACCCAGATGGTGTGACGATCAGATGCGGTGAAACATTCTGCCAAACCCGGTCACCAGCCAAATCATTTCCCAGGATCACCTGTACTCCGTCCACAGGCAAGCAGGAACGCACAGCAACTTCCACTTCCCCCTGGATCAAATGTAAAACAATTTTATGTAAGGGAACAGAGATCACATTCAGACCAATTCCCCTAACCAACACATTGTTCTCAGTGTAAGAGTCATTTGAAAAAGGTAAGATGGACTCTATGACAAATGTTTCTGATGAGCCGGTGTCATGGAGGATTTTGACTGGTACGTCTTCTGTAGAACCTACCAACCGGACAGAACCATCTGTAACAAATGGAGAAAATGTTGACATACATGATGAACTCTTCTGCACATTACTGATTTCTGAGGTAGTCGCCGCCAAAACAACAGGTTTCACTGAAGACGACTTAGATTTCAACAACGGACACTCATTCTTCAAGTGACCAAACTCATGACAATAATTACAGATGTTTTCTCTATCATTTCCTTCAACAAAGCCAGGGCGCTGTTTGTCAGATATACCACCCACATGTTTTGGAGCTCTAAAATCATGCCACAATTCTCTTTTAAAATATTCTCCAGCATTTTTGTAGCCAAACGAGGTTTTATTAATCAGAGAAAACTCATCCGCCATAACAGCCCCCTCATATGCTGTGTCAGGTTTACGCTCACTGATATATGTTGCTACACGTTGCGAAACAGAGTTTTTAAACTGTTCAAGCAAGATCAACTCCTTCAAATCATCTAACGTTTTCACGTCAGAAGCTGTACACCAACGATTGAAATGAACTGAAATATCATGCACAAACTCAACATATGTTTGGCCATCAGTTTTCCTCCAGGACCTAAATTTTTGTCTATAGGCCTCTGGGACCAACTCGTATGCCCTTAATACTGCATTCTTAACAGTCAAATAGTCCTTAGAATCCTTCACACTAAGAGACACATACGCTTCTTGAGCCTTCCCTGTAAATACTGACTGTAGCATAAGCGTACATTCCTCATCAGGCCAATTTCGTGCCTTTGCCACGCGTTCAAACAACAAAAAGAACCGTTCAACATCCTTCTCGTCAAATCTAGGGATCAATCTCATATTAGTCGCTACAGCACGTTCTAGTCCTCCCGTTAAAGGAAGTTTACCGTCTTTTATCAGGTCTAACCGGTAACGCTCAAGATCAAGCTGTTGTTGTTGTAACTGAAGTTTAGACATCTCAACGCGATTTTGTGCTTCTAACATTTCTTTTTTCATATCTGTTTGAATTAACAACAATTGTTAGTTTAGACATTGATGCAGGACTAACAAAATCTGAAACATCTTCCAAAGGTTTAGACTCTAAAACTCCACGTTCAGATAACCCAGTATTAATCATAGTTTTAATACTATCTTTTTGACGTTTATCTTGACTTGACAAACTAATCGGTAACACTTCATTTTACGACCCGCAAACAACCGGGTAAGTACAGAGAAATTACGGTGTACGTTTCTGTAATTATAGTGTATTTTCGCGTAAGTATAAGGGAACAATATGTTAAGTTTGGGGTAATAAAGGGGTAACAAGCAGATATACAACCTGCAAATAACTTTGTAAGTACACTGAAATTACGATGTATGTTTCTGTAATTATAGTGTACTTCCATGTAGGTATAAGGGAACAATATGTTAAGTTTGGGGTAATAAGGGGGTAACAAGCAGATATACAAGCAAATTATTTAATTAGTTAAAAAATAACAGGTATCTATTCTTTTAATATATTCCAGACCAAAAATGTAGGTCTGTTGTTAATAAAATGTATCACATTTCTGGCTAAATATGTTCTTGTGCAATGTTACAGGGTAATTTGGACATCTGTGGGTTGAAACATATATATGAAGAGTTCTTTTCCAAAACGCGATAAACGCCATTTAAAAAAAAAAAAAAAAAAAAAAAAAGAGTTTGTCGCGACGTGTAGCCTATGTTTATTTTATGGTTGTTGTTTTTTTACCTATATTTAAGCGTCACCGCTTTGCTCACGCCTGTGTGTGTGCATGCGCTGGAGGGGTGCCCATCCCTTTTTTGAAAATATCGTTATCATTATTGATCATTTTTTTAATAATTAGTTTTTTCATGCATATGTTGAAATTTGTACTATTTGTTTGAGGTTTGACACTTTACTAAAAATGAATTTACTAAGAATGAGACAAAAAATGGATGGATTTATAGCGTTTTGAAAAAAAAAAAACTTTTAATTTATCATTAACAATTTTGTTGTTTGATTTAATAATCATTGTTCAAAATGTTCAGACTGAACCAATAAAACATTTCAACAGGATAATTTGAATATTCACAAAATGTGTGGGTCTAGGTAAAAAAATGTAGTTTTCCTGAAAACTATTGAAATGGATTTATAGCGTTTTGGAAAAGAACTCCTCATATATATATATATATATATATATATATATATATATATATATATATATATATATATATATATATATATATGTATAAAAAATCAAATTTATTGTCTTTTCTTACTAGATTACTTAATGTTAAATCAAATTAATTATTTTCTGTTATGATTTTAATTTAGACTGTACCTTGTGGTAATTAGTACTTACCTTATTGAATTGCAATGACACTTAAATGTCAGGGCAAATATACTGTGGAATAGATAACAGTACCATTCTCTGTAATTACAGTGCAAATAGTGTTGTTTCGTATTGCTACATAGTAAGTAGCGTTTGTTACCCCCTTGTTCTGTGTATTTACAGGGTAAGTGTAACCATTGCGGGCTGTAAATTAAAGTGGTGCTTTGTTACCCCCTTGTTCTGTGTAGTTACAGGGTAAGTGTAACTCTGCGGGCTGTAAATTAAAGTGGTGCTTGTAACCCCCTATTTACCCCAAACTTACATATTGTTCCCTTATACCTACACGGAAGTACACTATATTTACAGAAACGTTCATCGTAATTTCAGTGTACTTACGAAGTAATTTGCAGGTTGTATATCTGCTTGTTACCCCTTTATTACCCCAAACTTAACATATTGTTCCCTTATACTTACACGGAAGTACACTATAATTACAGAAACGTACACCGTAATTATTGTGTACTTACCCGGTTGTTTGCGGGTCGTAAAATAAAGTGTTACCAACTAATCTTGTAATGAGTTGCAAGTTCTACTAGTTGGTCTTTAGTAAAAACATCCAACAGATCTTCAGACGGAGCACTAATAAATTCCGCAACCTTTAAATCCATGCTGAAATACAAGCGTACGGCTACTTAATCCAGAAAAAAATACATATATAGATATATATACGAGGGGGTAAAAGTGGATAAACAATTCCCTCTAACTAAACATACAAACTATCTAAACTTATCCCTAATCTTCGTACAGTTACTTGCAGCGGGTTCTTATACACTGTAAACCAGTGTTTGAAATGGCAACCGATTAACATGTCACCATTACAAAACACGGACGTGTTCCCGAGACAATTGCTCTAGCTGCTTTCACCGACCGACGACCGTACAAACAAAACAAACTAAAAAAAAAAAAATCAGAGCATCCCGTTAAGGATACCCTGCTAAACCTAACAGGGAAAAGCATATCCAACAAGAAACCTCCCCTCAAATATACCAGTAGAGTCAGTACTTACCGAAATCAACCTCCCTTGAGATCGGCACAAAACAAGCAAACCAAAAACAAACAAACCAATCACTATAATCCTCCACAAAATTTCAATACTTTACAAATATTACTAAACAAAAAAAAAAATACACAATTAACAACCTGATCATTAGATTAACGAAATCAATTATTAAACCATCAAACAAAGTTATGGACGAGCCCCCACATTTGTCACGACCGGCTCAAAGCCGTGGCAAATGAAATGGAGGACTCAGTGATTGGATTGCAAAAAATAAACATTTATTAACATAAATGTTGAAACATATAAAAAAATAAGAAAACATGGTCATCTGTAATGTCTGTCAGGTGCATGGATGTAAATGTATCAGTAACAGAAATCAGAAATCTAAACCAAATAACAAAAATCAAGCCCAAATCAAACACAAAGTAACCCGGAGAACAGACTCTCCCTCCATACTAGCCAGCCTAACTTTTATAGGGGAATGAACAGGTGGACATCGCTTCCCTTGATGAGTCTCCTAGCCACACCCACTATCAAGATGAGTAGAGACTCATCACAGGTTGTATAATCAGATTGTATGATATCTAAGTTAAATCTAATCATGGCTGAAAGTTTACTTTTGTTTTAGCTTACTTAAACATTCTTAAAACAACAAGAAAGCCATTTTATTTATTTTTTTAGTATTGTTGCATCAGTAGTGTTGAATAAAATCGGGATTAATGATTGTTTCACATGAAAAGGACATGTTCCATGTTTTTTTATTTGTGATCACAAACTGCTTATTTCTTTTCGCTAGTCATGCTAGTCAACGCTAGTCAACGTTCTTGCTAGTCATTTAATTCCCATGTGTGCCATATTTGTAGGCGATTGAAAGAAAATAATAATACTGTACTATTAAAATATCTACATTAAAAGAATGAAATTGATCATATCATTTTTATTTTTTGTCTAAAACAATAGTTCTCAACCCGGGTAATATTTAGAGGTCACATTTAAATGCAATAAACAATTGGCCACTTTTCAATTGGCCAAAACTGATCCAGAAGCTAAACCTAGTATTGACGCATGGTAATGTTTTTCATATTGGGCTATATAAAGGAATGAATGACTATATAAAGTTATCTTTTTCCCCTCCTTTCATATTGTTATTGATGATATTGATGTTATTGATTTAGTTGATATTATTTTATTTCTAAAGACAATGAGTTGATCACCACAAAAAAATGTACTAATTATGGTTAAAATAATTAATTATAAAATATTTAGATGCGGATATAAATTGATTGATAAAAACAATGAAATTAAAATTACTTAAAAAGAAGGGAAACTCTGGCCTAAAGCACTCACTTTCCATGATCTAACAAGATGATTAATACAAATGAGTTTTAGAGCTACATTAGTATCCTATATTAGTAAATCTGGAATAGTTGAGGCATATTCAATGTTAATCTTGTTTTTTTTTTTTTTTACAGGACTGTTTGGACAAGAAAACTTGACAGACTGTTGATATGGCTGGTAATTGGAGTTACAATGAGAGGAACAATGTGAGAAGAAGGGCTTTTACAGGTTGTAATAAGATGTTACACTTGGAATGTACAAAATAAAATAGCCTTCACACTGTTACACAATTCTAGGTGTAAAATTTATTTGTGGTATTATTGTTAAATAAATTTTAAATTGAAGAAATTATAGAATTTTTCTGTGACTTATTTGTTCACATGGTTTGGGTAAGATTAGGCTGGGATATGGTTCAGTTTGGGGGGTTTGAAAGGGTGGTGTTGAAATGGCTAATTTAGAATTGGTACCAATAATAAATCATGTTTTGGCCCAGTTCAGGGCCAGTTAACGGTGATTAACTGGCTGAGATTCTGGCCAGTTATGGCCCATGTGTGACCCTTGCCTTTATCCAGTTCTGGGCCACTTCAGAACCGTCACTCTTTGCGGTATTTGGGCCGAGGGAAAAGTGATTGTGTGGCCCGGAGCTGGGCCAGAAAAAAATTTGCTATGTGGGTATAACGTTTCCTTGAATGTGTTCGACCTTTCACTGTTTGTATCATTCTGCTTGTCTGTGTTTGCGCAACTTGCATCATTAAGCCAGAAGGCGGTGACAAGTGACTGTCTTTATGAGAAAGCAATTGAACCATTAATTAAATGAACAGATTAGTCCAAAAACATTGATTCATTTATGAAAGAAAAAGTAGTATCTGATCAAATTCTTAATGCTTTTAAACCTACTGTTGTCCATTTTTTTGACCATCAAAACCCCTTAACTCTTTCCCCGCCAGCGTTTTTAAAAAAAGTTGCCAGCCACCGCCAGGGTTTTTGACGATTTTTGCTAAATTTCAATGGCCCGTTAAATATTTTCTTCCATGAATATATGAAGAAGCTATATATCAAAATAAAGATCTGAGCCTCTGCTTTTAGACAAAAAAACTATTTTATTTTATCTTCATTTGTTCTTTTTTTATTGCCACTTGAACGGATGTAGGTTTTGTCAAAAACACAACATTTTGTACAAAAAACAGAGAAAAAGGCATTTTTATCAAACAAGTGCATTTTCAAGCAGAATACATTCAGATGTTGTTTTCTTCATATATAAAACTTTCCAAAATAAATTTAAAAAATAAATAAATGTAAAATATATCAAATTTAGGCACTGTAATTTGCTTTTGAGTGGTAAACAGAGTAACATTTCCCATGATGTAAGGGGACACCACAAGTCAAGTCAAGTCACATTTATTTATATAGTGCTTTTCACAATACAGATTGCATCAAAGCAACAGTGATAACATGAAAGAAGTACAACACAGATCGATAATATTGTTAAATATTAAATAACCCCAACTAAGCAAGCCAAAAGCACCACAACTTTTGCAGTCTCCTTCCGCAACCCCTTACGTACACAAACTCTGCATGCACAACATGCATGCAACATGCATGCATCTCTCTCACTCACTACTTCGTCCCGATCAGATTCAGAATTATCAAATAAATTGTGATCGGACTCCGAGACCATCAACACCTCCAGCACTTGATCAGCCATAGACCTCTGCATTTGTCTTATACATATCTGATGTTATTGATATTTTGAGCAACATTCTCACAACTCCACTTCACGTTTGAGACGCGATTGCAATCTGTTTCTTTGATCAGAGAGTTGCGTACTCTTTCAGAGCATGTGCGCGGGCCTTCTTTACCGTATACCACCTAAAACACGGATACCCGGAAAATTCCGTGTTTGGCGGGGATGCGTTTTTTCTTGAAACACGGAAAATTCCGTGTTTGGCGGGGAAAGAGTTAAAATGAGATCAGGAAAATCTAAATTTTCTCAGGGGGGCCTGCCCCCCAACCCCCCTAGCAATGAAATACTATAATATATACCTGATAATATGACCCTGATATGCAAAAATACTAGTGATTCTGTTACCCACTTGTCCTGTGTAGTTACAGGGTAAGTGTAACTCCTGAGGGCAATGAAAGTGGTGCTTGTTACCCCCTTGTTCTGTGTAGTTACAGGGTAAGTGTAACTCATACGGGCTTTAAATTAAAGTGGTGCTTGTTACCCCCTTGTTCTGCATAGTTACAGGGTAAGTGTAACTCCTGCAGGCTGTAAATTAAAGTGGTGCTTGGTCTGTGTAGTTAAAGGGTAAGTGTAACTCCTGCGGGCTGTAATTTAAAGTGGTGCTTGTTACCCCCTTGTTCTGCGTAGTTACAGGGTAAGTGTAACTCCTGCGGGCTGTAAATTAAAGTGGTGCTTGTTACCCCTTTATTACCCAAAACTTAACATATTGTTCCCTTATACCTACACGGAAGTACACTATAATTACAGATTACTTACAGATTAATTACAGATTACTTACATTTCAGTGTACTTAGTTGTTTGCGGGTCGTAACATAAAGTGTTACCAAAAGTATTATGTTTTCAGTTACTCAAATAGCTAGAGAAACCAGAGTTAAAAGCCACAAGTTTATTATTATTATTATTCATCTTTCCTCATTCATCACCATTGCGTGGCTTCATTTGTCGTGTGGAAACATGAAAATGAAAAAAATACATTTCTGTACTTTCTTTCTTATTCATAATTTATTATTTAATGCCATTTTAAATGTTTAAATAAAATTAAATTTATGGCTGTGGACATTGTTTATGTTTGTAATGGTATCTGAGTGTTTGCAAGGTCGATACATTTAAAATATAGGCTATAGCCTTCTTTAGTGTAGTTTAATGTAAAACAATGCAAAGTGTTGCTGTCCTGTGAGGGGGAAAATGTAGGCTACTTCACATTTGTATGCGAATACTTAATGAAGTAGGCTATGAAGTTCCTTTTACAGGCTATGTAACAAAATGTAGGTGTGCTTTAGAAATAGAACTTTAGACGGCAACATATTTTTAGTGATTATGTGAATTACACAAACCAAAGTAATACTATCCACCGGATGAAGAAGGGTTGGCTCTCGGTCTCCACAGTACATAAAATATTAATTTTATTTATTTTTAGTTTTTAGTTCGCATTTATGAGGAAAAAAAAAACAATGTTATGGACTTGAGCGCTCTGAAAGCGGCACTAAAAGATACTTTAAAACTTGCACATAGACATCAAACAGAAAGCACAAAACCTTTCTTTAACCTGAATTTCGTTTTGTATTAATTTTATCTTTTTTTATTTTAATCAATGTTTCACCAACCAATTGCCTAGATTTAATAAATAAGGAGTAAATATAGGAGATGATAAGAAACGGAGCCGCCGGTGCGTGACCTGAATCTCGTCTCATATATGAACCAAAACTCAGTGTATAAGGTAGCCTTGCCTCACATGTCTACTTTTAAACAGAACAATGCAAAACAAAAGAAAACATACAACCAACTGCTCTCTGCTTATGTAATCCTTACGAAATGTGCATTTCTCACTACTGAAGATCGCGAGTAAGCATCGTCAACTTCATCCGACAAAGAAAACACTTGTAAACAATTGAAAATACTAATAAACAATTTTATTTTTTCCTTTATTGGCAGCACCACCCTTACATGTTATGAGTCACCACCGCATCACCACACCCAACAGAATAGGCCTGTAGGCTATATTTAAAATTCTGGCTATATATATATATATATATATATACAGAATTTATTTATACAAGCCATAAAAACAAAACAGAATAAACAAACAAATATATATATATATATATATGCACTCCCATGTCCTCCAGTAAAATATAAAACAATAAAATGACAATAGTCAATTCTGTCTTCATAGCTGTTTAACTGCTTATAACATGAAATGTGGTAGTGAGGTGGAAGGCTGAGCCTGCAGGTGACCTCGTTGACCTGCCTCTGCACAGTAAAGAGAACTATATAGCAGGGACTCAGCTTATGTCAGGGTGAAGACGGATGTCCTGGCTGGTATAGTGTGGCTTCAGCTCTACGGACAGCCGCTTGGAGTTGGTGTCTTCGCACTGCCCGCTGGAGATTCACGTGAACTGAGTCCCATACCCTCTCGCTCTCTTCGAACCAGTGACTGACAGCTGGAACCTCAGAGGGTTCTCCAGACCAGGGGAAGAGAGGAGGTTGGTAGCCAAGGATACATTGGAACGGAATAAGCTTAGTGGTGGATTGGCGCAGGGAATTCTGGGGATACTCCACCCATGGGAGGTAGCGGCTCTAGCGGTCTTAGTGCTCGTGGCAGTATGACCGCAGGTATCTCCCGATCTCCTGGATCTTTCACTCAGTCTGGCCATTCGTTTGCGGATGATGACTCGATGATAGATTCACTAAGACGACGAGGAGTTATAAGAAGGTCTTTCACACCCGGAAGCAATGTTCCCTCTAATTTTTTTTCTTGCTGAGCAAAAATTTTTTCTATTGGGCGGACATTTTTCGCCACCTGAGCAAACATATTTTTTTGTAGCTGTACCTGTACCTATACCTGACCAGCATACGTAGAAACACAATAGTTTCAGCATTCAGTTGTAACTTTTAACTTGAATGTGCCATTTCTATTTTATTTGACCCTTGTTGTAACTTATTGATATTAAATCATATTCTTGAAAAACAAGCAATTAATTAAAATGCCACTAAATGAAGCACATTTTAGGTTATCTGATTTTTTATTTATTTTATTTTATTTTATTACTGTGCTGTTAACTGTACAGTCTTTACCAAGAAATACTATGAAAAACAATTTACAAAATCTTCTGCAGGACAGTTCAATTCTTTACAATAATAGAATATAGTAGGCTAAGAAAGAAAAGTAAGCTGTTACATTGAGATGGTTTGGGGAAACCATAAAGTGTTTTTGTACAGTCAATTAATTGTGTATTGTTTAAGGCTCATTGCCATTAAAAAGTTTGAAACCCCTGCTAAAGAAAATATTGGAAATTCATGAGGAATTAACAATCATTAACAATCATTTAACTTTGATGGTTTAATTAACCAAAGTTAAATGATTATTTATTGCTTATGAATTTCCAATATTTTCTTTAGCAGGGGGTTTCAAACTTTTTAATGGCAATGAGCCCTAAACAATACCCTTGTGAGGGTCTTTATTTTTTATAATATAATAAAATACAGGCCTATTATATAACCTAAACAATACCCAGTGAGATTCTGTATTTAGGCTTATAATATAATAAAATATAGGCCTAATATAATATAATATTAAAGAAACCGAATTGAAGTATTTGAAGTGATATAATTGTCACAGCCCTCGTCTGCACCAGTCTGTCTCGTCTTCAGCACTACACTTCCCAGGATCCTCTTGTTTCCCCTAATGAACTCACTCCCTCATCAGCCACCTGTTCCTCGTCCATTCATCATTTTCACCTGTTTGCACCTCATTAGTTTGATTCCTTTGTGTATTTAGCCTCCTCAGTTTCTGTCCTTCATGGTCGGTCAATGTTTGTTGTTAGCCCGTGTGGCCCTGTACTCCTGTCTTCCTGCCTGTTTGTGATTAAAAAGTAATCTATATCCGATACTCCGGTCTCCTCGTGCTCCTTGCCTGAACCACACCCGTGACAGATCGACCGACCTCAAAGAGAAGTAAGATGGACCTTCCAGCAGTAGCCCTCCTCTGTCTGGAACAGGAAAACCGCTCCCTGGAGTCCCATACCAGGGATTTTCTGGAGCTGGCGTGCCTCACACACTATTCGGACCGCTCGCTGTGTGATTTCTACATCGCCAGCCTCAGCGAGCGGTCCCGGGCACGCCTCCCAGGGAACGGTCCAGAAGAGACTTTAGCCGCCTGTGTGGAGTGGGTGCTGGTGTGCTGTGAATCTCCATTCACGGTGGAGGAAGTCACCAGCACCACTCCAAAGCCTGAACCTTCCTCATCGCTGGTCCCGTCCAGCCCTCCTGAGCCCGAACTTTCCTCATCGCTGGTCCCGTCCAGCCCTCCTGAGCCCGAAGCCTCCTCATCGCTGGTCCCGTCCAGCCCTCCTGAGCCCGAACTCTCCTCATCGCTGGTCCCGTCCAGCCCTCCTGAGCCCGAACTCTCCTCATCGCTGGTCCCGTCCAGCCCTCCTGAGCCCGAACCCTCCTCATCGCTGGTCCCGTCCAGCCCTCCTGAGCCCGACCTCTCCTCATCGCTGGTCCCATCCAGCCCTCCTGAGCCCGAACCCTCCTCATCGCTGGTCCCGTCCAGCCAGCCAGAGCCCGAGACCGTCCAGCCAGAGCCCGAGACCGTCCAGCCAGAGCCCGAGACCGTCCAGCCAGAGCCCGCGACCGTCCAGCCAGAGCCCGAGACCGTCCAGCCTGCGCCCGAGACCGTCCAGCCTGAGCCCGGGACCGTCCAGCCTGCGCCAGAGACCGTCCAGCCAGCGCCCGCGACCGTCCAGCCAGAGCCCGAGACCATCCAGCCTGAGCCCGAGACCGTCCAGCCTGCGCCAGAGACCGTCCAGCCAGCGCCCGCGACCGTCCAGCCAGAGCCCGAGACCGTCCAGCCAGAGCCCGAGACCGTCCAGCCTGCGCCAGAGACCGTCCAGCCTGCGCCAGAGACCGTCCAGCCAGCGCCGGAGACCGTCCAGCCTGCACCTGAGACCAGGATCCCACCCAGCCTCCCTCTCCCGCCTCCTCCCATCAGTCATCCGTCAGCCCTTCCGTCTGCCTGCTACCCTGACCCAGCCTGGTCACTGGATCCTCGGTTCTCGCCTCACTCCTCCTCCACCTGGACACTTCCTCGGCCCCTCGTCCCATCAGCTCCCCCGTGGCTCTTACCTCCCTCAGTTCCTCCATGGTCCCTCGGTCCACCAGCTCGACCAGGCTCCCTCGCCCCTCCGGATTCCCTTCGCTCCCTCGCCATCCTCCCTTCACCTCTGGACTTCCATCCTTTGCCTTCGTCCCATCATTCCACCCCCCCGGTTCAGTCGGACTCCTCACTCCCTCCAGTCACCCGTCAGCCCTCACTCCCCTTGGCCTCACCGTGCCCCTCTGTACCCCTGTCGTCTATTCAGTCACCTGAGCCTGTGGTGTCCCCTTGGTCCCTCGGTCCCTCCTCAGCACCCGTTGTCGTCAGTCCCTCTGCTGCACCCTGGTCTCCTCTCCCATCTGCTCCGCCCCTGTCAGTCGGCCCCCTGGTGGCGTTAGCCCAGTTCCCATCGCCGCCACCAGGGGTTCTCCCTCCATCTGCTCCGCCCTGGTCTCATCCTCTACCTGCTCTGCCCTGGTCTCGCCTTCAGCCTGCTCCGCCGTGGCCGCCTGAGGGGTCTTCACCGCCGTGGCCGCCTGAAGGGTCTTCTCCACCGTGGCCGCCTGAAGGGTCTTCACCACCGTGGCCGCCTGAAGGGTCTTCACCACCGTGGCCGCCGGAAGGGTCTGCTCCGCCCTGGCCACGCCTTCAGTCTGCTCCACCACGCCCTCAGCCTGCTCCGCCCTGGCCACGCCTTCAGCCTGCTACGCCACGCCCTCAACCTGCTCCGCCCTGGCCACGCCCTACTCTGCCCTCAGTTCTTCCCCCCTCCTTCCTCGGTGCTACGGCGTGAGGTCACGCCTTCCGGGAGGGGGGAGTTCTGTCACAGCCCTCGTCTGCACCAGTCTGTCTCGTCTTCAGCACTACACTTCCCAGGATCCTCTTGTTTCCCCTAATGAACTCACTCCCTCATCAGCCACCTGTTCCTCGTCCATTCATCATTTTCACCTGTTTGCACCTCATTAGTTTGATTCCTTTGTGTATTTAGCCTCCTCAGTTTCTGTCCTTCATGGTCGGTCAATGTTTGTTGTTAGCCCGTGTGGCCCTGTACTCCTGTCTTCCTGCCTGTTTGTGATTAAAAAGTAATCTATATCCGATACTCCGGTCTCCTCGTGCTCCTTGCCTGAACCACACCCGTGACAATAATAGGCTATATCAGTTTAAATGCTTCAATTTGTTTACATATTATGTTATTAGCTAATAGCTAAATATTTTCAAGAAAAGTGAATAGCCTATGTGAATTCTTTTATAGTAATCTAACCATGCCTGAAAGTCCCCCCCACACACACCGTTCTGTGTCCATCAAGCGTTATTTCCAACACTTTTCTTTAAAACATTATGTTATTTTATTTCACATGTATTTGCATTTCTCGTTGCCTCTCATATTGAGCTTTGGTCCACTCCGCAAACACGACACCGTGTCCTAACTACACGCGTCCATTAATCAGAGTTTTTGTCCTGATAACCAGACGTCACGGCTGACAGAATGAAGAAATTACACTGGTTATGAGTACACATTATTTATTTTTTAGTTAAAAATAGGTCAGTGCCACAAGCGATAACTGCTAATTTACCTCAGATTTTGAAAGCATGTAATATAGCGTTCAAAATGAATTCTATGCAAACATACCACTGTACTTCATAACAAAATTAGTCAATGAGTATATTTTGTTAATGTTTTGATTTTTAATAATGTTATTTCTTGATTTGATTATGTCCTTACCCATTAACAATGCGAGTGCGGGCCAGCAGTGCGCTTTCAGGGAGTCCGCTCACACACTGTTCTGAATGTGTGACGTCTTACAGTCGCGTCGCGTCTAGAGCTGTCCCTGGATTTTAAGCGTCGCGTGTAGTTAGGACACGGTGTCAGATTTTGAAAGCATATAATATAGCGTTCAAAATGAATTCTATGCAAACATACAACTGCACTTCATAGCAAAAGTTATTAAACTACAAACAAATGGATTTTCCCACACATTTCGCGTCAGTCCTCTACGTGACATTTTATTATTTTCTGCGCGGCATGGCTTCAGAAGTGCGCGGCCGCGACATCAGAGGTGCGCGTAGCTTAGAGGGAACATTGCCCGGGAGATGAACTGGGGTGTCTTCTGGTAGACCATAATGACCAAATACTTGTTAGAACAGGAGTTCTGTGACTTCGAATGCAGTCTGAAGGCCCTCGATAGGGTTTACAGGCCTTAGAGAAGCGGACAATGACAATAAATACACAGGTGTGATGCTATTAGCCCCAGTGACAGGTAGGTTTAGGGACGAGGTTGGGGTAGGTCATATATTTATATATACAGTAATAAAGTTAAGTCAACAGCGTTCATAAACACGCTGAAAAGCGATTATGCGTGTTGATCGCAAGACAAAAAATGGAAATACGAATTGGCGTGTCATACACACGCAATTTCATGAGATCAGTCTGAATTTTTTCATCCTCCTCCATGTTTCAACGGCGTGGGCTCCACTTCCGTGAAACAAGAGCTGGGGCATGTACTGTCACAAGAGCTACAATCTCTGCTCAGCAAAGAGGCCACAGAACATGTTTCTCTTCCAGAGAGAGAGTCAGGCTATTACATCAGAGACTTCGTGGTTCCCAAAAAAGATGTGGGGTTGCGTCCAATCTTAGACCTTCAAGGCTTAAACCGTACAGTCAAAGCGTTCAAGTTCAGGATGTTAACTGTCAAGACGATCGTGTCACAAATTCAACATCATGATTGGTTCGTCACGATCGATCTAAAGGATGCATACTTTCACATAGAAATATTGGCACAACACAGGAAGTTCCTGAGGTTCGCTTTCGGGAGCAAAGTGTACCAATTTTGGGTTTTTCCATTTGGCCTAGCCTTATCACCCTGCACATACAGAAAATGCATTGATGCAGCACAGGCTCCATTACGACTCCAGGGCATTCGCATTTTGAATTACATAGACGATTAATAATTTTTATCAATATTAATCTCAAGAGATGGTGTCACTGGTTGGGGTGTGTCATGGCCAGACCGCACCCACCCCTCAAACCCAGGACCACCCCAAGGAGCATGCCAGAGACCAGATAGACAGACAGTGTTTAAAAGTTTAACAGGCTTTATTAATAAAAATCACTTAAAAATCCTAATGTGGGCTTCGTGTCTCTCCTCTGAACAGGCAGCGCCGAGGCTGGGGCATGTCTCTCCTCTGGACAGGCAGCACACAAGAAGGCAGGGGCAGAAGAATATTGGCTGGACTGGGTTGCTCCAAGCAGGCAGCCCTAAGGCTGGGGTGTGTCCCTCCCCCAGACAGGCAACACACAAGAAGGCAGTGGCAGAAGACTCTTGGCTGGACTGGGTGGCTCTGAACAGTCAGCCCTAAGGCTGGGGTGTGTCTCTCCTCCGGACAGGCAGCACACAAGAAGGCAGTGGTAGAAGAATCTTGGCTGGACTGGGTTGCTCCAAGCAGGCAGCCCTAAGGCTGAGGTGTGTCTCTCCTCCGGACAGGCAGCACACATGAAGGCAGTGGCAGAAGAATCTTCTATTTAAACAGACAGAGCATCTGATACAAGAGCAAACATGATCCTTTCGTATAATGGAGAATCGGGCTTACGGCTGGACTGGATTGCTCCAAACAGGCAGCACAGAGGCTTCGTTCAGCATACACTGGGTGAGAATGTGAACTGGGGAATACTGGCGGTAAAGCATACATATACATCCACACACTGCACTTCACGTCAAGTCCATTAATGTGTGACACTTCAATTCAGGCACTGCATATCCAATCTCAGTGCAATAAGGCCAGCACTCACCCAATGATCAGTCCTTCCACTGTTACGCTGAATCAGCACTCAGAAGATGAAGAGATGCAGATGACTTCTCACAGCACGGAAAACAGCGTCTTCAGTACTCTCTCTCTCACACTCAGAAGAAGATATCAGGGTTTCAATGATGACTCAGTCCACACTCTTAAGTGACAGTTACACTCGTATCAATACACTTCCCACCTTCGTATTCAACTCAGTGCAGGACATGCATTCACACAGATCCAGTGTTTCATTACTTATCTTCCTCCCAAGAATAATGACGTTCTCCAGTTTTGACTTGATCTCCACAATTCACTCACTTCCCCTCCAGTTCACGTTTCCAGCTTGTATTCACATGATCACCGTTGCACCCTTATTCCAGTCACATCCTCACAGTTTCTCCAGATATCTCCACGACTCCATGCTACTGCCAGAGAGAATGACGGTTCCCGGGGGGAAGCGCCGGCCCACAACTTCTGCCGGAGGAGCACCGCCCTCAACTGTCTCTTCCTTCTCCTTTTAAATGCATCACTCGGCTACACAGCCCTATCACCCAGCCTCACACAAATTGCCCACACCTGCCGCTGGTCTGTCATCAGCCTCCGCTGCTATGGAGACAGACAACCGCTCCAATTTGTCACCTGGTGACAGATGGCGCACAGAGACATCGTGTTGCTCATCTAGTTTCTCTAGGGTTGAGACTCAACGCCAAGAAAAACGTTCTCTCTCCTACCCAGAGAACGACTCATCTCGGGATTGTTTGGAATTCGATCACTATGCAGGCACAACTGTCTCCCGCTCATATTGAGAGCATTCAGCATACCCTGAGCAAAGTCATGCTAGGCTAAGATTGCACTGTTCGACAATACCAAAGAATGTTAGGTTTCATGTCTTCAACATCCACGGTGATTTCTTTGGGACTGTTGCACATGAGACCGTTTCAATTGTGGATAAAAGCCATGAGATTTCATCCAAGGGCCAATCCTCAAAGGCAAATAAAGGTGATGCACCGCAGGCTTCGTACCCTCTCTTTGTGGTTCAGACCCCAGCTGTCTTAAGTGGTCGTCCAGCTCAAGGGGAATGGGAGGGTCATCAGCTCAATTGGTACATCAACTGCCTCGAGCTAATGGCTGTATTTCTTGCCCTACAATATTTTCTCCCTCAGTTGAGAGGCTGTCATGTTCTAGTACTGGTGGACAACACAGCAGTTGTCTCTTACATAAATCACCAGGTAGGTCTGCGCTCATGCAATCCAAACAGAAAAGCGAGGCAGATTTTTCTCTGGGCCCAGGGCTCAAGGCAGTGTATATTCCTGGGTATCTGAATGTGGTAGTGGATTTATATTCCATCCCAGGCCCGACCTGTACAAGCTTCATGTTTGGCCCCTAATGGGTACCAACTGTGGGACACTGGGCTTTCACCTAACGTTATTGAAACCATTCTAAGTACTAGGGCCTCCTTCACTAGAATGAATTATGGAGGTAAATGGGGTCTTTAAAAGTTGGTGCATGGCACATAATGCAGATTCAGTTAACTGCCAGGTTGCTTCAGTTCTGGACTTTCTGGTGGAAAATTTGTCGACAGGCACATGCCCTTCCACTCTTAGGGTTGATGTGGCCACTCATTCAGCTTGCCATGCCTTGGTTGACGGGGCACCACTCTGGAGACATCCTCTGCTCGTTCGCTTCATTCGTAGGGCCAGACAACTCAGGCCGCCTGTAAGTGCCAAGGGGAGATCTAACAGGGGAGATCTCACAGACTGTGTCCAGTCTGTGCTCTTCAGGCATACGTCCACTGCACCTGCCAGTGGCATAAGTCAGAGCAATTGTTCATCTGTTATGGGGGCAGTGACAGGGGTGTGGCCACCAAGCAGACCATGTCACATTGGGTCAAGGATGCTATTGCTTTTGCCTATGAGGCACACGGACAAGATTCGCCAACAGGTCTAAGGGCTCACTCCACCGGGTGGGGGGTGGGGGGGTCGCCTCTTAAAATGCTCTGGCAAGGGGTGCCCCCTTACAACTTGTTTTGTGATGCTGCAGGCTGGTCCTCTCCGCACACATTCATAAGATTTTATAGTTACGCACTTGTCACAAATTTACATCCACTAGGCACTTACATCCTTTTGTCAACATCACAAGTTAATGTCTGAGGCTTTCTTGTGAGCACACTTATACAACATGGTGTGCTCACAAGAAAGCCTCAGACAGCCTCATACAATACTCATACAACATGGTGGCGTGGGTGTTCTAGTGCCAACCAGTGCAGAATCGATTGTAGCTTTTGAAAGGGAAAGACCTGGGTTACTTGACTGTAACCCTGTTCCCTGAAAAAGTGGAAATGAGATGCTGCGCTGCATTGTCATGCAGAAGATGTCCCAGGACTCCTCTTCAGACAAAATATCCTGACGATGCAGCTGTTGCTCATCTATTTATAGCCTCATGTCGTGGGTGCGCGCTGGTGACGTCACCGACCGAGGCTATAATACCTCTGGGTCAATTCTATTCACGAGTTATACACAATATTCACAGCTGGGCACAATTAAAAACGTTCCCAATGCGTTAAGTAGCGCAGCCCTTCTTGTTCAGCTTTTTCAGGGAACAGGGTTACAGTCAAGTAACCCAGGTTGTTATGCACTTAGGGATTCATTCAATTTTAGATTTACCTGGACCTAATAGTCAAGTTAAAAAACTAATTATGTAGATCACCTTACCTAATCAGATGGTCTCTGCCTAAGTGTCTGGTTTTTGACTTGAATAAGCTGCAAAGTGTACTTGACTTTTAAAGTAGTTCACTTTTGACAAAGAAGTTCACAAAAAAACTTTTGCTGATAACTTTTCATCAAAATGAACAAATCTTTTTTTGAGTAATTTCATTCATTTCGTTTGTTGAATGAACTAAATCTCGAAAAAAGATTAGTTCATCGCCTTATTTATAGCCCGGTGTCATTTAAAGCCCTTTGAAGCTGCACTGAAACTCTCATTTGGACTTGAACCGTTTGGCACCCAATGAAGTCCATTATGAAAATGATCCTGGAATGTTTTCATCAAAAACCTTAATTTCTTTTCGACTGAAGAAAGAAAGACATGCACATCTTGGATGACATGGGGATGAGTAAATTATCAGCAAAAGTTTTTTTTTAAAATTGAACTATTCCTTTAATGCCGATGACCCAAACCTAGAATAAAAGACAACCAAGGTGAAATTATTTGTTGAAGACTTTGAAAGTTCATAGTTCCTTTGAAAGTTCCTGTGAATTTTTTTTAAAGGGGTGGTCTAGACCTCTTTTTCTTTGCATGATTGTGTTTATGGGGTGCAATATAACATGTATTCGTGGTTTTTCTTTTTTAAAAAGTCTTATTTTTCATAAACTTCACCTTTATTGTAAGCCGCGCTCTCCTCTGTCCCCTGAACGAGCGATTTACTTCCTGATTCTATGAAAACACTCCCTCAGAAACACGTCGTGGGCTCAGATTGGTTCGTTTGGGCGGGTGTGTTGTGATTGGCTAAACTGTCGCTCACGTTGTCCGGAAGGTTAACGCCTATTACCTTACTGGGAAACGCCAGCTCCGGTCCAGATGTAAATAATGGTGTCTAACTGCAGTAGCAGTTTGAGGCAGAATCAGACCGAGAAAGCCGCGATGAAGCGAGTAAAACAGAACCACACCACACACGGCTCTTACTAAACGTTTCTGAATGATAATTTGCCATATTTTTTTAACCATATACACGTTTGTTTTACACAATAGCATCTGACTGGCAACGATAGCAACTGACTGGCTACTAATGTTAAGCACAAACAGCGTTGGCAAGTTTACGTTCTTGATCAAATCGAAAATAACGTCATAAAGCATATATACATGAAAAATACGTTTAAAACATTAGTACTTATACAAAATTCAGGTCCATAATGTTTGTACCCGTTTGTCGTAGACACAAAATACTAGCATAACTAGTAGCATATAGTGGCTATAAAAGCCAGCGCTGGCATTTTGAAAAATAAATAAATAAATAAATAAATACAACACAGGCTAACGTTACGTCTGGAATTATACATGCAAATACATTTAAAACGATTAAGTCTTAGCCTACTTACAGGTTGTGGTCCAACAACTGCTGCCTCTGGTTTTAAAGTTGGATCTGCTTCATTGTTTATTAATAGTTTCTTGCTGCATTGATCTCGTGGAGATTCTAGAAGCTGTCTTCCGTAAAATGCGCAGCACAGAGAGCTAGATTACGATCGTCACTTTCAGGAATATAATCAAACATAAATTGTATCCATTGTTGATGAAGTATAGCATCCGTGGGAAGCTTGAAACACAGAAGACCTGACAGCTGCGTGAACACAACTCACTCGACGTGCTGCAGAAATATGCGCATGCCCTTTCCTGCATATTCCGAGGGAGTGTTTGATGCAAATGTGCGGGTTAGTGACGTACCATAACCCGTTGTAGTCCCAATCGAGTCGTTTTTGTAGGTGTTTACACTTCCTGGTTTTTAAAAGACGATATCTCTGCTTACATTGAACTTTCAGCGCTGCGACTTTGCAGATACTGTTAATGCACCATCAGCAACATTACACACTGTTTAAAATCAAAAAAGTGAACCTTTAATAGACCACCCCTTTAATGAATTGATGAAAATCATTCAGTGATTATGAGCCAGCTATTTTCATGGGTTATACTCCTAATGGTTTATTGCACAAAGGAGCTCAAATGGAAAGACCAGAATTCATCATCTTCTGTGAATTTCAGAAATAGGAGCATTTTTCAATTACTTAGCGAGACAACAAGTAATCTAAATAACCTCTTCTCTCTGTTTGAGCTCTGAACCACTGAACAGCATCAAATTAATTTAGACATTTGGAAATGTACATGTTCATGTCTTGGTTTTGTTTGAGAACGACACCACTTATCCCTGCTGAATCTTTCTTATACCATTCAGCAAAGTTCAAGGAATCTTGCTATAAAGTTGTCAATCACTGTTTAATCTGTTCCACGAGATAATACTGTTGTATACTACAAGTGGCTAAAGTCCCCTATCGGTCTATCATTTTATTCCTTAAAACTTACCTTTGATAACCAAAATGAAATATTTAAACTTTTTTCTTAGAAAAAAATAGCCTGGATGCCAGCACCAACCCACCCACAACATTTTTTGGTCAGGAAGTTCAGTCTGGAGTCTGGACCCAATTGAGCAGTAATTATGATTGGTTCAGAAATCCTCGGGCCAATCAAATTGCCAGGGCAGGCTTTATACAATGATGGACAGATGATCTGCAGTTACATAATCATCACGTTTTCAAAGAGCGCTTGGGTTGAACTGGTTTCCCTCAAAGATGACTGCAGCTGGAGAATTGAGATGTATAGATTCCGCTATCGCATCTGTTGTAAAAGAAATCAGCAGCGCATTAATTTTAAAAGACGAACAGAGAATTTCAATCTGCAATCAAGGCATTTGTCAATCGGAAAGATGTGTTTACTGTCCTTCCCACAGGATTCTGCAAAAGTTTAATTTATCAGCTCGCTCCGATGGTCGCTAAGAAGATGGGCAATGAAAACCCTGTGGTCGTTGTGGTTGCACACTCATGGAGGAAGTAAAAGAATCAACATTCATTATTTTACTACTTCCAGCGTGCCTGCAGTTGAGTTCTGTTGACAGCTATGCTCAACATACGTCACTTACTGCGTTGCTCTGTACAACTGTAGGTCTATCCAATTGAGTGCAGAATTGTGTTTTTCCTGGTTCGGTTAAGACACGCCTTATAATCAAAGCCCTATGGAGCAGTATCAGACTCACATTCTGACTAGAATAGTCAGAGTATGACAAAGTCAGGCTAAGAAAAAAAAGTAATTGCTTAAAATATTTTAAATGTACATCTACACCCTTGCCTCTGGTGCTATGAATATTCAACTTAGCCCTGCCTCCACTAACTCATACCAGCTCAGAGATCCACTCATTGATGATCACACGTTGACCAGATTAGATGCAAGGTAGTTTGTGACGTCAAAAACACCAGAGATTTCAAACTGCGTTTTTTTTTTATTCACTGCAGTTTTAAGGAGAAAATACTCAGCAATGGTGTTGACCACATGGGGACTTTAAGAGATTTTTTGAGATGTGCATATTAAAACAAAGATATACAAACCAGGATGGATTATTCACTTTATTTAATTTATCAATATCTTTTTACTCCCTCTATTTCTAGATGAGGTCTAATTGGCCTGAATCTTTAGCATGGCTGTTCAGCCAAAAACCCTTTAGACCCTCAAGATTTGCAATAGCAATCCAACATAACCTCAAATTGCCTGCAGCACTTGTGTGTTTTACATACCATCTCTCACCAGGGTCTCTAAGGCTAATGACTTGCCTCTCAGTTATTGTATGTTCTCAAATACTGGAGCGTTGTCTATCGAAGAAAGTTATTGTCAGTTATGTACACTTCCCACATGGCTCATTGTGATGTTTTCATGCTCCTGTCGATTCTATGTAATGGAAACTGAAGCAAACAGCAGGCGTTAGAGACTTTTAGAGAAATGGAAGCTATAGTGTAAGTTCTGCCAGGAAGACTCAATTGCTATGTCACTTATTACCTTCTCATCTATCCAATCGTGTCTAATACTTGCAGTATAAAAGACCGGTACTAACACATGTTTGAGTTCGCAGATGCTGAAGCTTTCATTTACCTCCATCCTCCCCACCACCTCCAAGATGTTTCCCTCCCCTCCATCCTCCCCACCACCACCAGGATGGTCCCTTCCTATACCTCCCAGAGGGTCGGCTGCGCCCCGCCTTCGTCTTCAGGCAGGAAATGCAGAGTCCGGACCCTTGGATTGCGAGCTATGGACGGGACCTACGACAAAGAACTTTTATTGATGGCTGGGCTATCAATAAATGTATTTGTTACAGTATTTATTCTCCCGAATCTTTCATACAAGGGGATGTCATTTTTAATATGATTGCCACATTTTCTTTTTGCTCTCATCTCTCCATATAGCTTGCGGGTGACATTCCATATAGTGCAGCCAGGATTTTTTTTTCAATACTGTGTAATGATGTTTTAATTGATGTATAAGTGATATCACAGTATTTTACTGTCTAAATTCAGAATTAACTTACCCTCAATTTGTAAAAACGATGGAAGTCCAAGTGGCAAGCCACACCGGCTACTGTGACCACAGGACTGAAATATTAGGCACTAAGGCCAGATTTACCAACATCTTGCGCCAACTCAAAAAATCTCAGTATTGGCGTAAAATCACTGCCCACTCATTCCCTCTCTCCCAATCACACACTTCCCCGTTCACAATCCCCTGATTATTGATTACCATCAACTGTGTTCCATCACCCACATAAACTATAAAGCACTCATTCTCACTGCAGTGCACAGTCCCTTGTCTGGTCTCGTCATTCCATGGCTCACAGACTCCCTGACTACTTACCTGCTTCTTACCTGCTTCTTACCTGCTTCTTACCTGCTTCCCGTTCTTCAAAGACCAATCCATCTTCCCCACAAACCACCACCAACTCATCTGCAACAGAAAAAAGGACATTAATCACCAGCTTAGCTCATTTATGTTTCTAAGTCATTTGATCCTCACCTGTAATCTCTGACTGCGATCCATCTGCACAATAAAACGTATAAAACTTACCATCCCGTCTGTTTCCTCTGAACCTTGACAACGTGGAAGGTTTCTTTTTGCATCTGAAATGTTTTTCCCATTATTTCTATTTGGGTGTGATCATAATTTCAAAAGTTTAATAGACATAGCGCAGTCATTAAGGAATAATATTTGATTACAGTGGCAAGATATATGTATATTTTCTGATAACAGTGGCAACGAGCACTCAGCATGATAAAAACAACAACAACAACAACAACAAAAACATTCCAGCAACAAATGAATAAATTGCTAATCAACAGCAGATATTTATTTTGCGTTAGGTACACCCGTGCTAAGGTCTTCATGAAGGACCTGAGTTTTGGTCTATATTTTTAACTGTCAGCAGGTCTTGTTCGGGTCCCAATTACTTTGGGTCCCTGGTCTGTTGAACATTGTGTGTAATATCCAAATCGCACATATATTGAACGTCAGTGGACAATTTTTATTTTTGCACCTTTTGATTGACTTGCAATTTGCTGTGGAATATGTGCCGAGGCTGTGTTGGCCGATTGGGACCAGTGACCTTTTGTGAAGGTTACATTATGACAATAGGTGGTGACAAATGTAAAACATTTTTTTTTTGATCATTAAATCATTCTTTCAAAATCACACATTCATTTATCAATGATAAGCTACACCTTGGTTTAGAACAGTGTTCGTTGATGTCAGTGACTGGTAGGCCAAGTAATTTATCTAAAATATTAACTTCATGTTCATTGTCAAAATATATAACTTTTTAATTGCCTATATTCACCTTTACAATAAAAAAGGTATTTATTTGGTCAGAAATTCAATAATGTTTCATAGGTTAAAATCGGATGCATTTAAGAATTACTAACTTTCACAATGATTTACCCCTGCCATAGGTGAAGGCTTGAACTAGAGGATCAGGTTCAATTCTTTCTTCAAAGAATGGTATAATATTAAAATGGGACATTCCTACTTTATCCATTTCAGAGGTGGAGTTTCAGGGATGCAAGAATCATAACGGTGGGAAATGTATAAAATGTTTAATTGTTGATACACAAAACAAGATATGGGGGTTGTCATGATGATGATTTATGAGGCAAAGCGAGACTGTTCCAGTGCAAAAACTAGGCTTAATAGTAGCCTACAATGCAAGTTTAAGTGTTTCTATAATAATTATAGTGTTTTAAGATTAGACCATCTACCCATACATTTTTAGTCAAAAGCTCATGTTAAAAATACTCTTTAACATCCAAATTAATAGAAATGATGATTGATTGCCTTCCCTTACTACCACAGTAGTTCATTCTGTTCACACTAGATGGCAGTAGTGTCTAAAATCAATATAGTTCCATTATGCCAGTCAGTGCTCACATTTTTAGAACATTATATATAAACAGGAGATAATCATTACTGATAATGTTATAAAGCCTCATAGACAAAAAAATTTCATCATCTGTGTTAAGAATTAACATGTTGAGATTAACTGAGAATAAAATTAATATGATTAAGATTAACATTTATATGTTCATGTGAAATATGGTTAATGTGAGATATGGTTAGGGATAAGGTTAAAAGGATTTCTGTCCGCTTATTTGTTATTTATTAAGTTCTTTTACACAACTGGTAGTTGAACAAAGTGCTGTACAAAAATGGAGACCAAACCATACAAAACCTCACAGATATTTACATCACAGTTAAGAACAATAAAATAAGCGGCTGAACTAGAAACCCCACAAGAACAGCTACTATACCTTGTTAAAAGCTAAATCTGGAAGATATTCCTTTAGCTTCTGTTTAAAGACAGTTAATATAGGTTCTAATCTGATCTGTTCTAATCTGACAGAAATGGGTAGGTCATTCCAGAGTTTTGGGGCAAATCGTTGCAAAAGCTCGATATCCGCTTCTCTGTTTGGTTCTACAAATCGTCAAAACCAGCTGGTTAGCTGACCTTAAAGACCGTTTTGGTTCATATTTCTTAATCAGATTGGCTAAATACAGTGGGGCCATACCATGCAATGATTTATAGAAAAAACATAAAATTTTAAAATGTACTTTGTGGTCGATCGGTAGCCAATTTAAAGTTCTCAAAACTGGGGTGATATGGTCTCTTACGAGTACCTGTCAAGAGTCTCGCAGCTGCATTTTGGACCAATTGTAAGCGATTAATTTATTTATGCCAACGTATAGCGAGTTACAATAGTCTTGTAAATATAAAAGCATGAATGAGTTTTTCGAGATCACGCATGGTCAGAAATGGTTTCACCTTTGCTAATAATCTCAAATGATAAAAACAAGACTTAACCACAGAATAGATCTGTCGTTCAAACTTGAGATCACTATCAAACAAAACCCCTAAATTTCGAACTAATGGCTTACGGAAAGGGGCTAGATCACCCAGATCAACAAAATTATTTGAAACTTTAAAACTTTCAGTTTTAAAAAAATTAAGGATAGCCATGATTTAATGTCATGTAAGCAGTCCCACAACAACTCCAGAGGGAGATAAATTTGCATATCATCTGCATAAAAGTGAAAAGGGATTCCATGTTTCCTGAGAATTGACCCAAGTGGTAACAAATACAATGCGAACAAAATTGGGCCAAGGATGGACCCCTGTGGAACCCCACTGAGCATGGGTACGGGTTGTGAGTGCTCTCGACCAATATTTAGAGAGAAGGTTCTGTTTAAAAGAAAGGACTTGAACCATGCAAGCGCTGTGTAACAGTCACTGCCTGTCACAGGGTTTCTTACATTATAATTGTGGGTGCTATTTTCCTCCTAGCCACTAGAGGGATGAAAGAGGGCACATGATATGGGATAAAACAGGAAGCAGTAGAGTAAGGAAGGTGAAGTCTGATGCTGCCTCATGGTTGTTTGGTAAAACTTTTCCAATCCTGTTTGAGAAACTGTTTGTTTCCTGCTCAAACAGGATTGGTTTGGGATGTAGCAATTGTTCGTCAACTGTGGATGTTGCTAAGTGGTGTTGACCAAACCCTATGCTTATACTACTGAAGTACTTTTCTGATTCGTGTGATGAGCAGACTAAAGACTCACCAAACAACTAAGCATTGGACAACTTCCTACGTTATCACTACCCAACTTTGCACCTATGTTCAAACTACAGATAAGCCTGACATCTTTCATCCTCTGAGCTATTGGACATTGTGAACATCAGAGGACTGTGTTAGACATTTTGATTCACCCCTATTCAAAAACTTGTGCATGATTGAAATTACTCAATTGATCTCTGTATACATATGTAGGTTTTGTGACATTTTGGGTATGTGGGATAATGAATGAGTAAAGTTTTGAATATATGAAGAAAGAAACATTGCACTTGTCTGTGGAAGAGTTTATTTAAGATATTTTTATTCGAGCCCAATTGAGCATTGCACACAGTTACCCCCTTGTGAAGTATAGCTTGACCAGTGCAGAGAAGCTGGGAATGTTGTAGATTGGTGGCCCGTACGGGGACATTGTGGTGCATATTAATGTGAAAGGTTCATAGTTTGAGACTTACATTGAGTAATAGAAATGTCTATAACTTCTCATGGTGCAGAGGATGAGTATGAACCCCCTGTTGATTTCACATCTGGTTCATTTGTGAATAGAAGAGACCCACCTCCCCTAAGAGACCTTATAAACACTTTTAGTGAACTGTATCTGGATTCAGACAATGATAATGAATGCAGTGATCAAGCTGACGATCAACTTCCGCCTCCTCCTCCTCCAGATGATGTAATTCCTGATGTATATCCCACCGACCAGTTTTATCATGGACTGACAGAGCGAGTTACAAGTCTAGAGAGTGAGGTAAAAACTTGCCTGCAAAAGTTAAGTCTATGTTGCTCACAAGCTGAGTTTAGCAACCAGTGTAAGTACTTGGAGGAAAAAATCAATTATAAAATTGAAAGGGAATGTGGGAGAGTTAAACAGAGCATGGAGTTAAGCATTCAAGATTTGGGAAAGTCAATGGTCGATTGTCTGAAGAGAAGAGATGCTCAAATTGAGGTCAAACTTAAAAATTATGCTCAGGTAATGTCTACTCCAGTTGCTCATCCATTGATAAGATCAGATTACCATGGAAGATCTCTCCAAACTTCCAACCTACCAGACAATTTTAATGATGTATTTTATCGTCCACCTGTAAAAGCTGAATTTCCACAATTTGATTCTGATGATCCTGTCTCTTTCGTAGAGCGATGTGAGGAGTACTTTGCCATTAGACCCCTCAGTGATTCCGAAATTTTAGCCTCCCTTACTTCAGTACTAAAGGGTACGGCTAAGGACTGGTGGTTGGCGGAGAAAAGACATGTGATTACCTGGGAACAATTTAAGCAAGAATTTTTGCATGCTTTCCTTACAGATGATTATGAAGCAGAGGCCACAAAACGTCTTTTAGAAAGGAAGCAAGGTTCAGGAGAATCCATTCGTGATTTTGCTTATCACTACCGAGCCCTTTGTCTAAGATGGAAGAAAGAGATGACGGAAAGAGAGATTGTTCAGGCCATTTTGAGAAATTGTAACCCCAGACTTGCCAGTTTATTGAGAGGAATTGTGAAGGAAGTGAGTGAGTTGGTGCGAACTGGAACACAAATTGAGAGAGATTTTGAAGAAGGGAAACGGTATTGGAGCCAGGTTAATTCCGAGACCCAGAAGAGAAAGACCCCATTTGAACAAGATTCTATTCCCAAATCAAATCCTTCTTCAACCCGCATTCTGCAACCTTTGAAAAGAGAATCTCACTTAAAGACTCTGACGTTACCACTCTGGGTCAGAGGAAGATCCTTTCAAGCTCTGGTGGATACTGGAAGCTCCCTAACTCTGATACGAGAATCATGTTGGAGACAGCTGCGACATCAAGAACAGCTAAAATCAAGCCGTGGGCAAACTTTCAGCCAAGCCAATGGTCAAGTATTGCCTGCAATGGGAGTGTGGAGTTGTGAATGTGAACTACAACGAAGAAAGTATGAAGTTGACCTGTTTGTAATGAAAGATGAGGATCTAACAATACCCATGGTGCTAGGTTTGGATTTCCTGGTAGTCACTGGAATTAACTTAGATATTGGTAACGCTCTGTATACTTTACCTGCTACCAGTGATTATCAAGAAGAAACATTTTCATTCTTGACTCCCCCTGCTACCGATACATTGCTATCACTGTTAATTGCATTACCTATTCCAGAAGAAACGACAGAAACCAGGCACTACATTCAACAGCTGGTCACTAACGCTGATACAAATTCCCTATACCAGTCACAACTTTTTAATCTACTCCAAGAATGGCCAACTGTCTGCACAAGTGAAATAGGACACACTGAGGTAATTAAACATCGTATCATCACTACCAATGAGGTACCTGTTCGTAAGAGAGCTTACCGGGTGTCACAAGAAAAACAAGCCTTCATTGATCAGGAGGTTAAGTCGATGTTGGATAAGAAGATCATCCGTCCTTCGTTTTCTCCTTGGGCTGCTCCTGTAGTATTAGTCCCAAAGAAAGATGGTGGCCAAAGATTTTGTATTGATTTCAGAGGGCTCAACTCCAAGACATATCTAGATGGGTATCCTATGCCTCAGATCCATGACATCCTTGAGTCAGTGCACGGAGCGGCATGTTTCAGTACCCTTGATCTTAAGAGTGGATATTGGCAAGTGGAGATGGACCTTGACAGCATTCATAAAACTGCGTTTGTGACACAATCAGGACTATACGAATTTTTACGATTACCTTTTGGCCTTAAAAACTCTGCAGCCTCGTTCCAGCGCCTTATGGAGTTTGTATTGAAGGAGCAGAAAGGAAAAAACTGTTTTGTGTACATTGACGATATTGTAGTGTACTCGCAATCTGAGCAAGAGCATCTTATCCATTTGAAAGAAGTGTTCCAGTGCTTGCATAAGGCAGGTTTAACTTTGAATCTTCAAAAGTGTAACCTGATGCAGAAGTCATTGAAATTTCTTGGACATGTGATTTCCGTTGAAGGAATAAAAACTGATTAAGACAAGGTCAATGCTGTTAAACATTTTCCTGTACCAAAGTCTCTGAAGGAAGTGCAGCGATTTCTGGGTATGGCAGGTTGGTACCACAGATTTGTTCCAAATTTCTCAGAGAAGGTTGCACCATTGCATGCACTTAAAAAGAAAGGAGCTACTTGGATGTGGACAGAAGAATGTCAGAATTCCTTTGAGTTGATTAAGGATGAGTTGATTAGCGCACCAATCCTCATTGCCCCTGACTTGACTAAACCATTCAAAGTCCAGACCGATGCGAGCGATTTGGGAGTCGGAGCTGTTCTGACCCAGGACATTGAGGGAGTGGAACATGTAGTAGCCTATGCTTCACGTCTTTTAAGAGGAGCTGAAAAGTCATATTCTGTTTCAGAGAAGGAATGTTGTGCTGTGGTATGGGCAGTGGAAAAATGGAGACCTTACCTGGAGGGACGACCATTTGAAGTGATCACCGATCATGCGGCTCTTACATGGGTCTTCAACCATCCAAAACCTTCATCTCGGTTGATACGCTGGGGCATTCGTCTGCAAGAGTTTGAATTCACTGTTAAGTATAGAAAAGGACAATGTAATATTGTTGCAGACACCCTTTCCCGTAGTTTCACTGAAAATTCCTTACTCCATCTACTCACTCCGTCAAAACCTAAGGATTCTTCAAATGCTTTCACAACTTTTCCCATTGAATGGTCAGATATTGCCAAAGCCCAACAACAGGATGCAGAAATTCAAGAGCTTATGGCTGAAGTACAATCAACGTCTGTTACGGACCCTAATCGTATACACTATGTTACGAAGAATGGTTTTCTTTTCCGAAGTCTATCTCAAGGACCAGAAGGAGAAAAACTTCAACTTGTCATTCCTACTTCTTTGAGAGCTGAATTTCTGAAATATGCTCATGACAATCCATTAAGTGGACATCTTGGCAGACTCAAGACGTTGTTGAGACTAGTGGATGTATGCTACTGGCCAACGATACGGTCTGATGTATGGAAGCATTGCAAGGAATGCCAGGTATGTCAAAAGTACAAGCCGACCGTTTCAAAATTGGCTGGCCATATGCAATCGACCCCGGTAGTGGAACCTGGGCATATGCTGGGTATTGACCTCATGGGGCCATTCCCAAGAAGTCAGAAGCAGAACGAACATCTCCTCGTAGTAGTGGACTACTGCTCAAAATGGGTGGAGTTGTTTCCATTACGAGTGGCTAAAGCTCCGCAAATTTCACGTATTCTGGTAGAAGAAATTTTCACCAGATGGGGCACTCCCAGGTACTTAGTGTCTGACAGAGGAACTCAATTAACTTCACAGCTCATCAAATTAATCTGCAAACAATGGAATGTCATCCAGAAACTCACCACTACTGCGCACCCTCAGACCAATTTGACTGAACGAGTAAATCGAACACTCAAAACTATGATTGCCTCATATGTGCACGACCATCATCGCCATTGGGACAGGTGGTTAGCTGAATTCCGATTTGCTATCAATACGGCGTGGCAAGAAAGTACTGGCTTTACACCAGCTGAAGTCATGCTTGGTCGCAAATTGAAGGGACCTCTGGAGAGAGCTATTCTGAGACCCCCTGATCCAAACAGTCCGGCCTACCCTATCCTGGAGAAGTCAGAAGAACTGATTCGGACTGTAAAAAGGAACGTTGAGAGGGCCCAGAGTAAACAACGCAAGTACTATAATCTTCGTAGGAGGCAAGCTCACTTTCAAGTGGGAGATTTAGTATGGGTTCGTACACATCCTCTGTCACGTGCTGATGACGGTTTTATGGCTAAACTGGCTGCCAAATGGAAAGGTCCTGCTAAAGTGGTTAAATGTCTTGGCCCTGTTAACTACTCAATATCATTTATTGAACAGCCAGAGCAGGTAGATTCTTTCCATGTACAAAATTTGAAACCTTATTTTGGCAATGTAGGAACGGCGCTAACATGAGGGGGCGGATATGTAACAGTCACTGCCTGTCACAGGGTTTCTTACATTATAATTGTGGGTGCTATTTTCCTCCTAGCCACTAGAGGGATGAAAGAGGGCACATGATATGGGATAAAACAGGAAGCAGTAGAGTAAGGAAGGTGAAGTCTGATGCTGCCTCATGGTTGTTTGGTAAAACTTTTCCAATCCTGTTTGAGAAACTGTTTGTTTCCTGCTCAAACAGGATTGGTTTGGGATGTAGCAATTGTTCGTCAACTGTGGATGTTGCTAAGTGGTGTTGACCAAACCCTATGCTTATACTACTGAAGTACTTTTCTGATTCGTGTGATGAGCAGACTAAAGACTCACCAAACAACTAAGCATTGGACAACTTCCTACGTTATCACTACCCAACTTTGCACCTATGTTCAAACTACAGATAAGCCTGACATCTTTCATCCTCTGAGCTATTGGACATTGTGAACATCAGAGGACTGTGTTAGACATTTTGATTCACCCCTATTCAAAAACTTGTGCATGATTGAAATTAATCAATTGATCTCTGTATACATATGTAGGTTTTGTGACATTTTGGGTATGTGGGATAATGAATGAGTAAAGTTTTGAATATATGAAGAAAGAAACATTGCACTTGTCTGTGGAAGAGTTTATATAAGATATTTTTATTCGAGCCCAATTGAGCATTGCACACAGTTACCCCCTTGTGAAGTATAGCTTGACCAGTGCAGAGAAGCTGGGAATGTTATAGCTGTATAACAAATTCCAACAACATTTTCAAGACCTGTGAATAAAATCTGTCAAATGGTGTCAAATGCAGCGCTAAGGTCCAATAAAACAAGAACAGCTGAGGACCCTGAGTCAGCTGCAGTCAATAGATCATTTGAAACTCTAATCAAAGCAGACTCAGTACTATGGTAAGCCCTAAAACCTGACTGAAAAATCTCAAATACATTGTTTTGTAGCAAGTAGGTATTAATTTGATTCATAGCGACCTTCTCCAAAACCTTCGATAGAAAAGGTAACTTCGAAATTGGTCGATAATTTGATACAACCGTCAAGATGTGTTTTTTTAACAGAGGTTGGACATAGGCATGTTTAAACTGCTTAGGAACATCAAAAGCTTCCTTTACTAACCTTGCTGGAATAGTGTCTGATAAACAGTTGATTTTGACTGTTTGATTATCTCGGTTAGTGACTGCAAGGAGATCATCTCAAAATGATCAATTATATTATGTTTTGCAAACATTATTATTTTTTAATCTTTCTTAACTTTGACAGAATATCAGTTTTCCAGTTTTTTCTAGAATTCCAGTATTTTAATGCCAAAGTCAGTCAACATTTAGCTGACTGCGAATTAGCCCTAAAATATTTTCTCATGCTGTTCTCTTTATTGGCTGGAAATGATGACACAAGCAGCTCTATTTGTGTTTGTCAAAAGCGTCTGCACAGCAAATGCAGCACAGGTGTGTGGAGTGGTTGTGTGGACAATGTTGTCCGTTTTTAACAAAGACATGCTAATGAGTGCATCGTGCTCTGCTGCTCTCCCTTTGCTCTCTCTGGGTAATAATCAACTCTCATTAGTCAAAATAACAGTTACTGGGCCTGTTTAGCCATTAAGATTATAACAAAGCAACAAAAAATCTGTACTGTCAGTAAATTGATTATTAAATCTGTACTGTCAGTAAATTGATCAGTTATTGATCTGTGTTGTATTATTTTCATGTTATCACTGTGAAGCTGCTTTGATACAATCTGTATTGTAAAAAGAGCTATATAAATAAAGTTGACTTGACTAAAAGAAATGAAACAACAGAAGTAAAAGAAACAAAATTTTTAAGGAACCTTTACATTTTTGAAACTGTATATTGAGTTATAGTGAGTGTACTGTACAACTTTTACGGTAGTGGATGTAATGAAATGTAGGAGCATAAACAGAAAAGGCCTTTAGTAATAAATCCAAAACCACATGAGATTACCTGGAAATGAGCAAATAACACAACCACATAAACTAAATACCGGACACAGAACTATGAAAAATCAGGCCTTACATACATGGATAGACATAATTATTGACAGGTGAACCTTATCAGTAACCAAAAACACAACAGCATGTGTGCACATACAATTATATATTTAGTTCCAATTTTGAATTAATAATTTGATACACTGTGATGCAAGGGTAAAAACTGTAGAAAAAAGTGTCTGCTAAATAAATGACTAAACAACTTATTTTGGTGTAGTGACAAGCATAATATCCATTTGGTGATATGCATCACTGTTAAATGATACATAAACAAGAGGGTTTACAAATTTATTATACAAAATAATAATATAATATCACTAGTTGTTAGATATGATTGATTGTTTTATGTTTCATAACCAGTGTTGAGGGTCACACATTATAAATAATAAACAATGTAACAGAATACTTTTTTCAAGTAACAAGTTTTTCAAGTTTCTTTTACAAATATGCAATTCTGTCCCCATTGAGATAAATCAGGTGTGGGCCTGCAGATACGTTGTGTGCGCTGTGTGATCATGATTCTTATTGTAGTTCTAGACTCATGTGAGCAGGCATTTACTTGCACAAATACTGATTCAGAAATCTCAGAAATTCTCAAAATTTCAAAACTATTAGTAATAATTTAGATTGTTGTTTCTTACTGCACAACTATAGGGAATTATTGAAGAACTAATTGGTACTTCTTCATTAACTAATTCTTTACTACTGTTACTAAGGAAGATGTGTAAACTAATCAATTTTATGATTGTGTTAAGTAACAGTTAGTAAATCAATAACTAATGAATTCTGTCATTCCTTCTGAAGAACTACTACTTATTATATATTTAATTAAGGTTCAAGAAAGATAACTAAGAAGTAACTAATGAACAGTCACACAAAACTGCATTGAGTTGTGACCTTTCTTATTCACTAATGTTATTAATAGAAGCAATTTTAACAAATAATGTTAAAGTTGAATGTTTGCCTCTGTGGTTTTGTGAGTGTGTTCTGTAAGAAATCAACTTCAGAAAGGAACCATACACAAGTGCTTTGCCCTCTGATTAGTTTTATATTGTAAACAGTACTGTGTGTGTCTGTTTTTCTCAGCATAGAATGCCATTGAGTAAATTCATGTATGTGAGGCAACGACTAAGGGAAACAGAAAATATAGAGAACTTATTAAACAATTATTAAATACTTCTTCAGGAATGGCTTAAAACCCGAAACAATATTCTAAAGTGAAAATATAGGGAACCCCTAATAATTAATAAAGAATTATCAAAAAATTAGCCAGGAATTAGACAACTGATAACCTGAAACAGTGTTCTAAAGTGAAAATATAAGGGAATTAATTGTTAATTAATTTCTTCAGGAATTACTTAGAACCTGAAACCGTATTCTAAAGTTAAAATATTGGGAACCCATTATAATAAATAATTACCACATACTTCTGATTCAAATCAAACTTACTGTAAAAAAAACAACAACACCATGAATGTAATGTGCTTTATGATAAGTTTTGCTAATGAAATAAAAAGTTATTTGTGTGACGATCACCAGGTGGAGTGCCCGAGGAAACCACCAGAGGGCACTCCACATCAGAACTGTTCATTTATTATAAGAACTCCGTTTCCCATCATACACCTCGCTGGACTGATTACGCACACACCTGAACCTCATCGGACTTCCTATATAAACCACACCCTCACATGAACTCTTTGCGAAGTATTACATTGCCCCGGCTGTAATTTCTGAGCGTTATTTTCCCTGTTCCTGGTTTTCTGGTTTTGTACTTTGGACTGTTTTGGATTCTGTGATCGATCTCTGCCTGGCCTGACCTTGGACTGTTACTGGACTTTGTTTATTGCTGCCTGCCCCGAACTCTTGCCTGTGACCTGACTACTCTCTGCGCTGATTCTCTGATAACCCTGTTTTGCTGTTGCCTGATCCGTGCCTGTTTGACGATTCTCAATAAAGCTGCATTTGGATCTTATCTTGTCTACCGCCGCGTAACAGAATACTTCGCCACTTCAGATCCAGCAGCCGAGAGAGAATCAAGATTCATCATGGACCCACTGATCAGTCTCTTCCGTCTCAGTCAAGGTAATGGTTCCATAGAAGAATATGTTGAGGAGTTTTGTGAGCTATGCTATGGGGTAGACTTGGACGATTCAGTCTTAAAGGATGCTTTCCGATATGGACTTAAGGATATGCTAAATTATCTCATGCCTGACAATACCCCTCAATGGACTTTATGTCAATATATTGAATTCGCCCTGAGGATTAGTGGCTCATCGTTTACTGTGGGCTTTGAGGATAAGACCGAGGGGGTGTTGCCAGAGACCGCTCAGCCAGAGACCGTTCAGCCAGAGACCGTCAGCCCTGCCGAGCCTGCGCTCACCGTCAGCCCTGCCGAGCCCGCGCTCACCGTCAGCCCTGCCGAGCCCGCGCTCACCGTCAGCCCTGCCGAGCCTGCGCTCCACATGAACTTTAACGAGCCCAAGGTTCACGTCAGTTCAGCCGAGCACATGATTCACGTCAGCCCTGTGAGTGAGTCACTGAGTCCAGTGAGTGAACCATTGCGTCAAGTAAGTGAATCATTGAGTCTGAGTGAACCACTGAGTCCAGTGAATGAACCATTGAATCCTGTGAGTGAATCGTCGAGTCCATTGAGTGAATCATTGAGTCTGAGTGAACCACTGAGTCCAGTGAATGAACCATTGAATCCTGTGAGTGAATCATCAAGTCCAATGAGTGAATCGTCTAGCCCAGTGAGTGTGTCTAACCCTGTGATACGCCGCCGCAGAAGGAGAAGGAGGAATCGTTCGGCTCGCCAGGCTCCGGTGAGCGTACCAGGACTCCTCGCCCTGCCAGCCCCGCCTCTGCGCCTCGCTCTACCGGCCTCGCCTCAGCGCCTCGCCCTGCCAGCCCCGCCTCTGCGCCTCGCTCTACCGGCCTCGCCTCAGCGCCTCGCCCTGCCAGCCCCGCCTCTGCGCCTCGCTCTGCCGGCCCCGCCTCTGCGCCTCGCTCTACCGGCCTCGCCTCAGCGCCTCGCCCTGCCAGCCCCGCCTCTGCGCCTCGCTCTGCCGGCCCCGCCTCTGCGCCTCGCCTTACCAGTGCCCTTCAAACTCTGTTCTAGCTGTGCCCTTCAGATCCCTGGGGATTTTCCCAAGTATTTTTTGGGGGGGGGCAGTAGGCACTCTGTGAGGGCCATGAAGGCGTTGCAGACATGGCCTTCGTCTCATCCTCCACCGCCGTGGTCTCCTAAAGGGTATTCACCGCCATGGTCACCCAAGGGGACTTCACCGCCGTGGCCGTCTGAGGGGTCTGCACCGCCGTGGCCAGCTGAGGGGTCGTCACCACTGTGGTCTTCTGAGAAGTCTTCACTGCCGTGGTCTCCTGAAAGGTCTTCTGAGAGGTCTTCACCACCGTGGCCGCCTGAGAGGTCTTCACTGCCGTGGCTATCTGAGAGCTCTTCACCGCCGTGGCCGCCTGAGAGGTCTTCACCACCGTGGCCGCCTGAGAGGTCTTCACTGCCGTGGCTATCTGAGAGCTCTTCACCGCCGTGGCCGCCTGAGAGGTCTTCACCGCTGTGGCCGCCTGAGAGCTCTTCACCGCCGTGGTCGCCTGAGAGGTCTTTACCGCCGTGGACGCTTGTGGGTTCCACAGCTCTGCCCTGGCCATGCCCACAGTCTGCTCCGCCTTGGACGCCCGAGGGTCCGACAGCTCTGCCCTGGCCATGCCCACAGTCTGCTCTGCCTTGGACGCCCGAGGGTCCGACAGCTCTGCCCTGGCCATGCCCACAGTCTGCTCCGCCTTGGACGCCCGAGGGTCCGACAGCTCCGCCCTGGCCTTCACCTCGTCCAGCTCCGCCCTGGCCTTCACCTCGTCCAGCTCCGCCCTGGCCTTCGCCTGCACAGCCAACTCCGCCCTGGTCGTCTGCACAGCCTGCTCCGCCCAGGTCCCCTGCACAGCCTGCTCCGCTCTGGTCGCCTGATACGCTCTGGTCGCCTGCTCCTCCTCTGATCCATGGACCTGGCCCTCCACTCCACCCCCAGATCCGCCTCCGCTCCACCGCCCACCTGGACAGTTTTGTTTTTCTTATGTTGAGCGTCTGGAAGCCGCTCTTTGGGGTGGGGCTATGTGACGATCACCAGGTGGAGTGCCCGAGGAAACCACCAGAGGGCACTCCACATCAGAACTGTTCATTTATTATAAGAACTCCGTTTCCCATCATACACCTCGCTGGACTGATTACGCACACACCTGAACCTCATCGGACTTCCTATATAAACCACACCCTCACATGAACTCTTTGCGAAGTATTACATTGCCCCGGCTGTAATTTCTGAGCGTTATTTTCCCTGTTCCTGGTTTTCTGGTTTTGTACTTTGGACTGTTTTGGATTCTGTGATCGATCTCTGCCTGGCCTGACCTTGGACTGTTACTGGACTTTGTTTATTGCTGCCTGCCCCGAACTCTTGCCTGTGACCTGACTACTCTCTGCGCTGATTCTCTGATAACCCTGTTTTGCTGTTGCCTGATCCGTGCCTGTTTGACGATTCTCAATAAAGCTGCATTTGGATCTTATCTTGTCTACCGCCGCGTAACAATTTGCAGATCAATATATCCCATAGGAAAATGTCTGCACTTATCTTTCTTATCAGAGCTGAAAAATGACTAAAACTTTTTACTTTTAAAGTACTTTAAAAATGAATTACCTTTGTACTTTTACTAAGGTAATTTTGAAACTAAATAGGCCTATAATTTTACTGAAGTAATCTTTCATTGTGGCATGTGTACTTTTACTCAAGTATTTGATTTGTGTACTTCATTCATCACTCCACTGCTAAAATTAAAAGGATTATTGTTGTAACTAGGCTACTGTGTATGACTGTTGATTAGTAGTTACTTCATAGCTATTTTCTTGAACCATATAGTTCTTCAGAAAGTATGAAAGAATTAATTGATTAACTAACTGATACTTAACACAATCATAAAAAACTATTACATACTGATTAGTTAACACATCTTCCTTAGTAGTGACTCAAGTGATAATAAAGAATTACCTATTAGTTCTTCAGTAATTCCTTATTATTTTTTTCAATAAGTAAGAAACAGTATTCTAAACTCAATTATCTATACATTATCTCACGACCAATTCGTACAAATTCGTACAAGTAATTAAAAAGTGGCTAATTCGTATGACCTCGCTCACTAGGAAGGTTGTGCACTTTACATAATATATTTATATATAGTTTACTTATAATAATTGTGTTTTTTGAATTTAAATGTTTTTTTTTCTATTAAGGTCTATGTAATTGTGTCTCAACTTGACAGTACAAAATCCTAATGTGTTGTCTAAACACAAACCATTTATGTTAAGTAAAAAAATATGTACATCCAGAGGGTGGCAGTATAGTGCGAGCCGACTAACATTTTGCCCGAACTTAATTTTATTGTGTTCAATCTGCTTAATTGTATGAACAACTTAAGTTTACTTAATCCATTTGTGATGGATTACATTTTGATTTGATTGATTTGTGTTGCCTTAACTGAAACTGGGCAGTGCTTTTAGTTCCCATGCTTTGCATATGGTTGAATTAAGAGAGAATGAATGTTAAAATTAAGTGTTATTTTATGGTTTTTTGAGAAATTTAGAAAAGGGGAAGACTTGATAGTGTGTAATAGTGTTTAATGTTAAATTACATTGGAATTATTAAACCATTTAAATTACAGTGGGTTACTATTGTGGAGAAGAGTGGAGCATTTTGTTTGTCTGGCGACTGATTTCATTCTGATTTCAACTGATTTCCTATTGCTTTGGATGAAGGACCATGTAAATCTTAGTATTCAAAACACTAATATGTGCTTCTGCTAACAAATAGCTAGCAAAAGTATATCAATTTAATTAAATGTCACTGAATCAAATGGAATATAAATGGATGAATGAATATAATAAAATGCCTTTGAATCATGTCAGGAAGCCTTTAAAAATTCACGTTGAAACTACTTAAATTGGGTAATTGAAAATTACATAATTCCATTATATTGAAGTTACATGAACAAATTATGTTTGCTTAACGTAATCCAGTTATGTGGAATCTGTTGACAAAGTAAAATTAATTAAAGCCAACATATAATTTTTTGAGCGTACACACATGATGGGTAGGTTTAGGGGCGCGGTCAGGTCAGTCATACAAATTCATACGAATTTGGTAACTCGTAAAATATGTCTCTTAGAAAAGGGTTCTATATATGTAGCATAGGGTTCTTTACTCCACTCCAAAGGACATTTTATGCTTAAAAAGGTTCAATAATGACAAGAAAGAACACTTTTGGCTCAAAGGTTCTTTAACGGCTATTATTCATTCATATATTATATTATGCAACATTTTGCAGTTGTAATTAAATTATTGTTTATTAAACTGTTGTAGTAACTTAATATCACATTTTAATCATGCTGATTTTTGGATGATAAAAACTGAAATGTCACTCTTCGTGTGATATTGATTAATAACATTTTTTAACCACCATATCATGAATTTTGTGATCATTCACATGCGTTTCATTTTAGGGGTTCTAAATACGTAGCGCTTTAGAACCTTTTAAGGTTCCTATAGAACCTTTTCTTCTAAGAGAGTATGAATTAGCAAAAATCGTACAAAGTGTTCAACTTTCTTTTCCTGCATCCTATTCTTCTGTAATCCAGAATGGCAGCAGAACTGAAGGGTTTGTTTCAACTGCGCCCTCTACTGTACAGGTGTTTGCCCTATTATGTCAGCCAGGAAAGCAGTATGAGAGAGTGAAAATGGAGATCAGGACATGACCCAGGATGGACTCAGACTGAAGTCTCATGGGTCAGCAAGTTGTATGTCGTGATCATTTGCACAGCCGACTGAACCACAGCTCCCGTGGGCTCTAGATAGTTCTTCAACCATGCAGTATTAATACGGTGTTGAGGCTTGTACCAACAAACTCAGTTACAGGTTTAAAAGATAATCAAATAAATTAATTAATTATGAATCCAACTCAGTTTCAGTGTACTGTTTGCAAATATGTGTCCATGAGTACATTTGTATTCTTTTTGTACATAATTAAAAATGTATGTGATTTTATGTAAGCCGCAAGATTAAAAATCCTTAGATTTTTTTTTTTTTTTTTTTTTTTTTTTTTGCCGAGCAGACTTAAAGCAGCATGTCTAATGGTTGAGCAATTATGTACTCTATTTTCACACCTGTGTTAGGCACGGGGCTATGCACCATATGACTGTATGCTACGTCTTATGCAATTTTCATGAGAGTGCTAAATCAAAGTGGAGCATGCATACTAGTGTGGATGGGGGTGCTTGTGCTTTCTGTGATTTATATGCACAACTGCGGGTGTATGGGAGGTTCACGTGAAAGCTGCAAACTTTTCTTTGCTATTTTTTTAAGATAAATAAGTCTCAATGCAAGCGTCTACAATTTAGGCTTCCCACCAGCAGGTTAGCCAAGTTTTTCCTGATATCTGTCATTATTATCAGAGCACATTTTACACATGGGGAAAACCACTTGTTTCATTTCATTTCATTTATTTGTTTATTTTACAGGGACAGTGCTCATTAATTAACAGTAAACTAACTGGGTAACACTTTATTTTACGACCCGCTAACAACTGGGTTAGTACACAGAAATTACGGTGTACGTTTCTGTAATTATAGTGTACTTCCCTGTAAGTATAAGGGAACAATATGTTAAGTTTGGGGTAATAAAGGGGTAACAAGCAGATATACAACCTGCAAATAACTTCGTAAGTACACTGAAATTATGATGTACGTTTCTGTAATTATAGTGTACTTCCGTGTAGGTATAAGGGAACAATATGTTAAGTTTGGGGTAATAAAGGGGTAACAAGCAGATATACAACCTGCAAATAACTTCGTAAGTACACTGAAATTAAGATGTACGTTTCTGTAATCATAGTGTACTTCCGTGTAGGTAGTACAATATGTAAGTTTGGGGTAAAAAGGGGGTAACAAGCTGTCAGGAATCGCGCTTCTGTGGCTCTCTCCACTCATCCTAGGGCTCCGTCTCCTGAGTACTGAACTACATTTCCCATAATCCCCGTACCTCGGTCTAATCACCGGCACAGGTGTTCCCCATCAACCTCCCTATATAAACAGCCCGCTGACTCTCAATCAGTGCGAAGTCTTGTTTTGCCCCGGCGACATTTCTGAGCGTTTCTCTATTGTTTTCTGGATTACCCGTGTATTGACCTGTGACTGTTTTGTTACCTCGATTCTCTGTTTGCTGCCTGCCACGACCCTTGCCTGCTCTCTTTGGATTTTGAACATTGCTGCCTGCCCTGACCCCAGCCTGGTATCGTTTACGTTCCTGGATTGTCTGCTCTGTGTTTGATGCTGTTCTCTGACCTTGCCTGTTTTGACTATTCTTAATAAACATACTGCATATGGATCTGAACGCCGCTGACTCGTCTTCACAGAAGACTTCGCCAACACAAGATCCAGCAGCCTCGTTCGGGTGCATCAGCTATTTCCTCGGCAACTCCCGATCCTCCCATTCCTTCCGTGAGTAATTCATCCAGTAATCCTCGTCTTTCTCTTCCTGATAAATACGATGGTTGTCCCTCTAAATGCGAGGGATTCCTGTTGCAATGCTCCATTTTCATCAATCAGCAACCCCAGTTCTATCACACCAACGAGAGTCGAGTCTCATTCGTTTGCTCATTGCTGACTGGTAGAGCGTTGGAGTGGACCACGGCGCTCTGGGAAGCGTATCTGCTCAACCTATCACGATTTCCTTCAACAGTTTAAAGAGGTGTTTGAACATCCCGTCGGGGGAAAAGAACCGGGCGAACTACTGCTCTCACTACGCCAGGGCGTCTCTTCGGCGGCAGACTACGCTCTGTCCTTCCGTACTCTTGCCGCTCAAACTGGCTGGGATGATGATCCCTGGCTCAAGTTGCTCTACCGCAAGGGTTTGAACACCGATCTACAAGGTGAACTAGCGTGCCGAGACGAGGGGAAATCACTTCACCAGCTCATTGATCTATCCATTCGTCTGGACAACTTAATGCGGGCACGACGAAATCCTCAGGTTCACAGACTCAATGAACAGTCAGCTGTTGTTCAGGAGGGCGAACTTTCAATGTCTACTTTCACTCACCAGGGTACCCTCAACCGTCTGTCATAGCGAAGAAGCTGATCTTACTACAATTCCTGAGCAATACCACGATCTGTCCATAGCCTTTAGTGAACGCTAAGCAACCAAACTTCCTCCTCACCCCTCTTACGACTGTGCCATTGATCTGATACCCGGTGCCGCTCCAACCAGAGGAAGAATCTTTCCTCTTTCTCAACCCGAATCAGAAGCTATGAAGTCCTACATCGAAGAACAGCTATCTAAAGGCTTCATAAGACCTTCTACTTCTCCCTCTTCTGCTGGGTTTTTCTTCGTGAAGAAAAAGGACGGAAGATTACGTCCGTGCATTGACTATCGCAATCTGAATGAGGTCACCGTCAAATTTTGTTACCCATTGCCTCTAGTGCCTGATGCCCTTGAACAGCTTCGTATTTCACGAAATTGGACTTGAGGAATGCCTACAATTTAATTCGGATCCGAGAGGGGGATGAGTGGAAGACAGCCTTTTCTACCACTACGGGGCACTATGAATATACCGTTATGCCCTTCGGTTTGGCTAATAGTCCTTCGGTTTTCCAGTCTTTTGTTAACGAGATCTTCAGTGACATGCTCAATCGAAACCTCATCGTCTACATTGATGACATATTGATTTATTCAGAGACTTTTGATGACCATGTGAGAGATGTGAGAGCTGTCTTGCAACGTCTCATTGAGAACCAACTGTATGCCAAACTACCCAACTGTGAGTTTCATCAGATGCAGATTATAGGGCTGGGTAAAAATATCGATTCATCAATGCATTGCAATTCTTTGCTTCTCAATTCAATATCGATTCATCAAATCCTATGAATCGATTCAGCCATCCAGGCCAGTGGCGGCGCTGTGGGCTACACTCTAAGTGAGAGCGTTCAGCGTTGTACAAGACGCGCTTTAGCAAAACAGCGCGATGACGGGCAGCAGCTGCACTCCGTTCAAGCCTGATTCAAGCCTGCCCCACTAACATTAAAAGCCGACGTTTGGGCTCATTTTGGATTCCACTGTAAGCCGGGAACTATGGAAGCTTGTTTCCGCCACAGAATGTAAAATAAAAAAAGGTAATTGCGACTTTTTATCTCACAATTCTGACTTTTTTCCTCACAATTGGGAGTTTACATCTCGCAATTCTGACTTTATTTCTCAGAATTGCGAGTTATAAAGTCAGAATTGCACGATATAAAGTCACAATTGCGGGATATAAAGTCAGAATTGCGAGACATAAAGTCAGAATTGTGTGATATAAAGTCAGAATTGCGAGATATAAAGTCAGTATTGTGTGATATAAAGTCAGAATTGCGTGATATAAAGTCAGAATTGCGAGACATAAAGTCAGAATTGCATGATATAAACTCAGAATTGTGAGATATAAACTATTCTGAGAGGGAATAAGGTTAAGTTAGTCTTTTTTCCCCCTGATAACTCGCAATTGCTGTTAAGAGTGATCAGCTGTTAAGTGTTATTGTTTACAAAATTATAATTATAATATTAGACTTTTTTGGAGTATGCACATTTTGTGCTTCTGTTTACATTTCTTTTATAACTTGAATGTATAGGAAGAAAGAAATATACTTTCTACTACTTAGTTACATGCACTTTAGAGGTGTTGTTAAAGCACTGTTCAGTGCTTGTCACAGTTGTGTTTGTATTCAACACATACAATATTGTACAGTTTATTCTGATGAATAAACAATGACAGGAAACAAACATGCTGGGGTCAATTTGTTCTTTAACATTGGTACTGCGCACATTATTTAAAAATATACTCAGGCACTTAATTACTTGTGAATTTACTTATTATTGAATCGATATCGAAGCTAATAAATCAATATTGAATCGAATCGAAATCGAATCGAATCGAAGCCTCAAGAATCGAAATCGAATCGAATTGTGAAATGCCCAACAATACCCAGCCCTAGCAGATTACCTTCCTAGGTTATATCATCAGCGCTGAGGGGGTCACCATGGACAGCGGCAAGGTGCAGGCAGTTGTGAATTGGCCACAACCCACCAACGTAAAGCAGTTGCAACGTTTCCTGGGATTCGCTAACTTCTATCGTCGGTTCATTAGAAACTTCAGCATCATCGTGGCCCCACTTACATCTATGCTTCAAGGAGGTGGTCATCGACTTAAATGGTCAGCCATGAGTGTCACAGCGTTCCAACAGTTAAAAGAGAAGTTCACAACAGCTCCCATTCTACACCACCCAGACCCAGAACGGGAGTTTATTGTTGAAGTGGACGCATCTGATACAGGCATTGGGGCTATATTGTCACAACGACAGGGTAATCCCGCTAAACTTTTTCCTTGCGCATATTATTCACATAAACTGACCTTAGCCGAGAGAAACTATGAAGTGCCCACTATGGGCTATGAAGGCAGCATTGGAGGAGTGGCGTCATTGGTTGGAGGGAGCTCATCTGCCTTTCACAGTTCTTACTGATCACCGTAACTTAGAGTACATAAAGACCGCTAAAAGACTGAACCCCAGAAAGGCCAGGTGGTCCCTCTTCTTTAGCCGTTTCAATTTCAAAGTAACCTACCATCCTGGCTCCAAGAACAGCAAGGCTGACTCTCTTTCGCGGCAGTTTGATAGCGCTCCCAGCGCCCACACATCAGAGTCCATCCTTCCCTCCACACTCATCGTCGCTCCCGTCCAATTGTCATGGTAGACATTTTCTCTGTTTCCTTCTAGTCTCGTGTTTTTGTTGTTGTATGAATGCACGTGTGTGAGAGGTGTGTTTGTATAACATCACCTGATCCGCTCCAGCTGTTCATCATTACATCACCAGCTGCAGTTGATCACCACCACTCTATTTATACTCACCGCTGTTCTTTCATTCCTTGTCAGATCGTTGTTTCATGTGGTTCGTGTTTGGTTACCGGTGTCGAGTCCTGCCTTGTGATCCCGTTCCTCGTCTGGATTCCTGTATTCATCGTTCGTCTCTTCACTATGTCTTCACATCACGTCTTCACGGATACTGACCATCTTGTCCCTGCATCACTGTTATCATCTGTTTGCACTGCCGATCTTGTATGACCATTAAATCTGTCAACTTGCTATTGCTTCCTGTCATTCGTTATATTCCCGTGACACCAATAGGACATCATGACGGAGATTACTGCTGCACAGCACGAGGAACAATCACCCCCAGAGTGTCCTCCAGATCGCATTTACGTGCCCACTCGTCTCCGCACTCGAGTGTTACAGTGGGTGCATAATACTCCCAGTGCGGGTCATCCTGGAATCACTGCCACCACTCATCTTGTATCGAACCGGTTCTGGTGGCCGAAGCTCCAGGCTGACGTGATATCCTTTGTACACCAGTGCGGCACCTGTAACATCTCGAAAGCATCTCATCAGAGACCGGCCGGATTACTCCAACCACTTCCAGTACCACAACGCCCTTGGTCTCATATCACTATCGACTTCGTCACAGACCAACCCCCATCAGAGAACCACACTACCATCCTGACGGTGGTGGATCGTTTTTCCAAGGCTTGTAGATTCATCCCCTTGGCCAAGCTTCCCACGGCTTTACAGACAGCAGAGGCTTTGGTACAGCAAGTGTTCCGATTGTACGGACTACCCGAGGACATCGTGTCGGATAGGGGTTCACAGTTCACCTCTCGGGTCTGGCAGGCTTTATGTAGCCGACTGAATATTAATGTCAGTTTAACGTCTGGCTATCATCCACAATCCAACGGGCAGATAGAGAGGCTAAATCAAGAATTAACCCGCTTCCTTCGAACCTATTGTCACCAGAACCAACAAGACTGGAGTCGCTTTCTGGTATGGGCTGATTACGCTCAGAACTCCCTATGCAAGCCTTCTACGGGTCTATCTCCTTTCCAATGCGTACTGGGGTATCAGCCGCCTCTATTTCCCTGGTCTGGGGAACCCACGGATCTTCCGGCCATCGATGCCTGGTTACAGAAAAGCGAGGAGACTTGGAATAATGCTCATGTGCATCTTCAACGTGCTGTTCCACGATTCAGAGAACAAGCGGATCGGCATCGGAGGAGGGGACCGACCTATCAGCCAGGACAATGGGTCTGGCTGTCATCAAGGGATCTCCGTCTTCGCCTACCCAGCAAGAAGTTAAGTCCGAGGTACGTGGGTCCATTCAAGATTCTCAGACAAATTACACCTGTGTCATACCGTCTTGCATTGCCTTCCACTTACCGCATCTCTCCCACTTTTCATGTCTCATTACTCAAACCCGCCGGAGCTCCGAGTGGAGAGAGGGACCAGGACGAAGCTGCGGAGACGAGCTCCCCTCCCATCATCATCGAGGGCGAGGAGGCTTACCGTGTGAGAGAGGTTCTCGACTCCAGACGCTGAGGCAGGGAGTTACAGTACCTGATCGACTGGGAGGGGTACGGTCCTGAGGAGAGATCCTGGGTTAAGCCTCAGGATATACTGGACCCCACACTAATCTCCGAGTTCCATCAATATCACCCCACCAGACCTGCTCCCAGACCTCGTGGAAGACCTCGGCGTCGCACGGGTCCTCGCTTCAGGAGCCGCTCGCAGGAGGGGGGCTCTGTCAGGAATCGCGCTTCTGTGGCTCTCTCCACTCATCCTAGGGCTCCGTCTCCTGAGTACTGAACTACATTTCCCATAATCCCCGTACCTCGGTCTAATCACAGGCACAGGTGTTCCCCATCAACCTCCCTATATAAACAGCCCGCTGACTCTCAATCAGTGCGAAGTCTTGTTTTGCCCCGGCGACATTTCTGAGCGTTTCTCTATTGTTTTCTGGATTACCCGTGTATTGACCTGTGACTGTTTTGCTACCTCGATTCTCTGTTTGCTGCCTGCCACGACCCTTGCCTGCTCTCTTTGGACTTTGAACATTGCTGCCTGCCCTGACCCCAGCCTGGTATCGTTTACGTTCCTGGATTGTCTGCTCTGTGTTTGATGCTGTTCTCTGACCTTGCCTGTTTTGACTATTCTTAATAAACATACTGCATATGGATCTGAACGCCTCTGACTCGTCTTCACACAAGCAGATATACAAGCAAATTATTTAATTAGTTAAAAAATAACAGGTACCTTTTAATATATTCCAGACAAAAAATGTATGTCTGTTGTTAATAAAATGTATCACATTTCTGGCTAAATATGTTCTTGTGCAATGTTACAGGGTAACTTTGACATCTGTGGGTTGAAAATTAAACATATATATATATATATATATATATATATATATATATATATATATATATATATATATGATAAAAAAATATTTTTTTGACTTTATTGACTTTTCTTACTAGATTACTTAATGTTAAATCAAAATAATTATTTTCTGTTATGATTTTAATTTAGACTGTACCTTGTGGTAATTAGTACTTACCTTATCCTATTGAATTGCAATGACACTTAAAAGTCAGGGCAAATATACTGTGTAATTAAAACTTTTTTTGTTGTTGTTGTTGTTTTGTTTTCTTGATAACAGTACCGTTCTCTGTAATTACAGTGCAAATAGCGTTGTTTCGTATTGCTACATAGTAAGTAGCATTTGTTACCCCCTTGTTCTGTGTATTTACAGGGTAAGTGTAACCATTGCGGGCTGTAAATTAAAGTGGTGCTTGTTACCCCCTTGTTCTGTGTATTTACAGGGTAAGTGTAACCATTGCGGGCTGTAAATTAAAGTGGTGCTTGTTACCCCCTTGTTCTGTGTAGTTACAGGGTAAGTGTAACTCCTGCGGGCTGTAAATTAAAGTGGTGCTTGTTACCCCCTTTTTACCCCAAACTAACATATTGTTCCCTTATACCTACATGGAAGTACACTATATTTACAGAAACGTACATCGTAATTTCAGTATACTTACAAAGTTATTTGCAGGTTGCATATCTGCTTGTTACCCCTTTATTACCCCAAACTTAACATATTGTTCCCTTATACTTACACGGAAGTACACTATAATTACAGAAACGTACACTGTAATTATTGTGTACTTACCCAGTTGTTTGCGGGTCATAAAATAAAGTGTTACCAAATATTTCACAATCAGGTGTCCTCGATATTGCTTTGATTGATCATAACGTCACTTTTTGCAGTCGCAAAATTTCTAAATCACTTTTGAAGATGGGCAACCATAGTTCAATTAGGTACAGATGCACAAAACATTATACAGCAGAGGTTTTTAAAGAAAGTCTTTCCAAGAGGGATTGGTCAGATGTTTTAGGAATCGATGTGGATGGGGCTCGGTCTTTGTTTAAACGGCACTTTTTAGCTGCTCTTGATAATGTTGCACCAATGAAGGAAACCAGAATTAAACAGAGAAGTGCAATTTGGATGACTTCTGACATTCTGGATCTCATTAGACAACGCGATAAATGGTTCAGAAAGTTTATGAGGTCAACTTTTTCTTGTGATTACGATAAATATGTATATTTTCGTATTCAGACTAGTTATAAGGTGCAGAAAACAAAGTCTGAATTTTATGCCGATGCTATTAAGGCAAACTGTCATCAGCCTAAAAAGCTATGGAAAGTTCTTAGTGATATGGGGATTAAAGGAAAATCTAAATCCAAGTCTAGTAATATTGGATTAGTGATTGAGGATAAAACGATTTCCGATACAGACACAGCAGCAGCAGCTTGCTTGCTTGTGTTTTTAACACTTTTTTTACAACAGTTGCTGCTAATCAAGTAGATAAGTTGCCGAGTGTGACCGGTAGATTTGGCCCATCGTTTGTAAATTCTTATTATAAAAATAAACATGTTACTCCTGATGCCTTCGAGATTAGCCCTGTCTCTGAGGAGAGGGTGAGATTGTGTTTATCATCATTGTCAACTAATAAAGCAACGGGATTGGACCTTATTCCGTCCAGATTTTTGAGGGATGGTGCCAACGTAATTTCGAGGGTAATCACCCATATAATAAATTTGTCTCTAAAACAGGGTATCTTCCCAAGCGATATGAAAAGAGCTAGGGTAGTACCCCTCTATAAGAAGAATAGCAGAACAGATGTTAGTAATTATAGGCCTGTATCAATTTTGACAGCTATCTCGAAGATGTTTGAGCGTCTGGTGTATGAGCAGGTGGAAGAGTACCTTGTTAAACAAAATCTACTGTATGAATTTCAGTCGGGATTTAGAGCAGCACACTCTACTGAAACCTGTCTTATTCATCTTTGTGATTATATTCGACAAAACTTCGACGAAGGAAACTATGTGGGTATGATTCTCCTCGATTTGCAAAAAGCCTTTGATACCGTAAATCATGCCATACTCTTATCAAAGCTACACAGTATAGGCTTTAGAAATTCTGCTGTGAAATGGTTCACCTCTTATCTCACTGGAAGAACTCAGGTATGTGATGTCAATGGGACCCTTTCAGATCCTCAGGATATCACTTGTGGGGTGCCCCAAGGTTCAATCCTTGGTCCCCTTTTATTTTTAGTGTACATCAATGATATGCCCTCTGCAGTGAATTGTAAGCTGCTTTTATATGCTGATGACTGTGCTCTGTTGGTCCCTGGGAAAGATGTTAGCCTGATTGAGAGGACGCTATGTAATGAATTAAACAGTGTTAGCAGGTGGCTTGTAGACAACAGATTTTCAATACATCTGGGTAAAACTGAGTCCATTTTATTTGGAACTAAAAGGAAGTTATCTAGAACAAATGAACTTAGGGTCACATGCAACGTCACTGAAATAGTATCTCAGAAAAGTGTTACATATTTGGGGTTAACTCTGGAGCAGTCTTTAACCTGTAAATCCATTGCTGACAAAATACTATCCAAGTGTGCAGGTAGACTAAAATTCCTGTATCGCAGAATAAGGCATTTAGACTTTTATATCAAGAAATTACTGGTTGTATCATTGATTCAATGTCATCTCGATTATGCTTGTTCTGCTAGGTACTGTGGGTTATCAGTAAAACTTAAAAACAGTCTGCAAGTGATACAAAATAATGCTATCCGTTACCTGTTAAATGCTCCTCCCCGGACTCTTGGTAAAGATGCTTTTAAAAGCGTAGGTCTGCTTCCAGTTCACATCAGAGTGGAGCAGTTAAAGCTGAATCTCATGTATAAAGTCATCAATGGTTCTGCGCCTAAATATTTAAACTCCCATGTAATAATGGTAAATTCCCAGCATAATTATAACACTAGGGTCAGTGTTCGGTCTTGTAAAGTGCCCAGCGTCAACTATGCAGCCAGAAGTTCTTTTTTTTACACAGGAATAACATTGTGGAATGATTTACCGCTTTCTCTCAAAAATGTAAATACTACAGGGGCTTTTAGATATCAAGTTAAGGCTTATTTATGGAATAGAGTAGCCAATCTTTTTAATTAGAGTTGCCTGATTATTCTTGTGTCTTATTTTTTTAGAATGTTTTTGCTTTGGATGATTTGTGCTCAATGTTTTATTTTTGTCTTGTAACAGTTACATGCTTGTATGTCTTTTTAACACCAAGGACCATGTTGGAAATAAGTGTTTACACTTTATCATGTTATCCTTTGGATTATGGTTGTCTGTCCAATCCATAATAAATCAAATCAAAATCAAATCAAATCAAATCTGTCATAAGTCGGGCTCCTTCCTCCACTTTCTCTTCCTCCTACTCCCCCTCCTGGTCGTTCTCCTCCCTTCTCCTTTTCTTATTTTCTCCCCTCTTGCTCAGCTGTTTCTCATCTCATCATCTCGTTAACTATCACACCTGTTCTCTCTTCCTTCTGATTTCTCGCCCTATTTCCTCTCCTCCTTATCCTTTGTTCCCCGCCTGAGTATTTTTCCGTAGTGTGTTACGTACCTGATGTTTCTCTGTTGTTCACCAGTCTTGTCGTGTCCCGAATGGTATGTGCTGTCTCCTGATTGCTATCACTGATCATCAACTGCTTGCCCTGTCTCTGGCTGTCGAGGCTGACTACTGTTAAGGACTGTTCACCGGTGCCCTGGACGCCTTCTCTCTTCCCTTGTGGATTTCCTGAGCCTGTGCAGTCGCTCACCTTAGTTGTAGTTTGCCTGTGAGGTTTCTGTTGGTGCTGTTTCGCCTGTCGGCTCCTCATTTCTGATTTCGCCTTACGGCCATTCTGAGTTATTAGAGAGACATTTAACCTGCCTTTGCATTTGGGTCCTCTCTCTACACACCCGTCATGACAGAATACTCAGGCCAGTTTATGGATCCAGCAAAGGAGAGTCAGCTCCAGTCCGCCCTTGAGTTGCAGGGGACCCTGCTGGGTCGCCACGAGGACGAGCTTACTGCCTCTCGTCGCGCTGTGGAATCCCTCGCCGCCCAGGTGAGAGACCTGACCCAACAGGTCATGCATCTCCGCGTTGAGACGCCCCTTACCGGGTTCCACGCACCCCCTGAGCCCAGAGTCAACAACCCGCCCGGCTACGCCGGTGAGCCGGCCGAGTGCCGATCTTTTCTGACCCAGTGTGAGGTTGTTTTTTCCCTGCAGTCGACCACCTATGCCAAGGACTGTTCCCGAATCGCCTTCGTCATCTCCCTTCTCTCCGGACGAGCTCGGGAGTGGGGGACCGCTGTCTGGAGCGCTGGTTCAGAGTGCCTTAACAGTTACGAGGATTTCAAGGAGGAAATGTTACGCGTCTTCGACCGCTCTGTCCATGGTGCTGAAGCCTCCCGACTTCTATCCTCACTTCGTCAAGGCAGGAGATCTGTAGCAGACTTTTCGGTCGAGTTTCGCACATTGTCGACTTCCTGCGAGTGGAATGAGCCGGCGCTGGTGGCCCGCTTTTTAGAGGGACTGAATGCAGATTTGAAGGACGAGATCCTCGCTCGTGAATCCCCCTCTCGCCTTGATCCTCTGATCGAACTGGCTATCCGCATTGAGAAGCGCTTCGAGGTTCGCCGCCGGGCTCGCGGTTTGGAGAGATCACTACTCCCTGCACCGGTTTCTTCCGCCTCTGCTTCCGTTGAGACGGAGCCGATGCAGCTGGGTGGATTACGTATCTCCGCAGCAGAACGCCAGCGTCGGATAACCGGACGTCTCTGTATGTATTGTGGATCTGCCTCCCACTTTCAGTTCTCCTGTCCGGTAAAAGCCAGAGCTCACCAGTGAGAGGAGGGCTACTGGTGAGCACTTCGACTTTAGTCCCTCCGCCATGCCATCGCACTACGTTTCAGGTGCATCTCCGCTGGCCGGGTTCGGCCGTTATCTGCTCAGTGCTCATTGACTCTGGGGCTGAGGAGAGTTTCGTCGATGAGACGTGGGCTCGAGATCAGGGGATTCCCCTTGTGGACTTAGACGGCTCTACCCCGGTTTATGCTCTCGATGGCAGTGTTCTCGCCAGGGTTCACCGTTCCACGGTTCCGGTGAGTCTCACTGTCTCGGGTAACCATCGTGAGAACATCTCTTTTTTAGTTTTTCACTCCCCTTTTACCCCCGTTGTTTTGGGACATCCCTGGCTAGTCAAGCATAATCCACAGATTAATTGGGCCAGGGGTTCTGTTCTCTCATGGAATTTACCTTGTCATGTTAATTGTTTAGTGTCTGCCTCTCCTCCTGTGTCCTCTGTTTCTGTGTTTCAGGAGGAGCCCGGTGATTTGTCCGGGGTCCCGGAGGAGTACCATGATCTGCGGGCGGTTTTCAGTCGTTCCCGGGCCACTTCTCTCCCTCCCCATCGTCATTATGACTGCGCCATTAACCTTCTTCCGGGGACCACCCCTCCCCGGGGAAGATTATATTCCTTATCCGCGCCCGAACGCGAAGCCCTCGAGAAATGTTTATCTGACTCGCTCGATGCTGGTACAATTGTCCCCTCATCCTCACCTGCGGGGGCCGGTTTCTTCTTTGTGAAGAAGAGGGATGGTACATTGCGCCCCTGCATTGATTATCGCGGGTTGAATGACATCACAGTCAAGAACCGTTATCCATTGCCTCTGATGTCCTCCGCCTTCGAGATCCTGCAGGGGGCTAAGATCTTCACAAAGCTTGATCTTCGTAATGCCTATCATCTCGTCCGCATTAAGGAGGGGGATGAGTGGAAGACAGCTTTCAATACTCCCTTAGGTCATTTTGAATATCGTGTCCTTCCGTTCGGCTTGGTCAACGTTCCTGCCGTGTTTCAGGCTCTTGTTAACGATGTCCTCAGAGACATGTTAAACATTTTCGTTTTCGTTTACCTCGACGACATTTTAATTTTCTCTCCCTCTCTCCAAATACATACTCAGCACGTGCGTCAGGTACTCCAACGTCTTCTTGAGAATCGCTTGTTTGTCAAGGCAGAGAGGTGCATGTTTCATGTTTCGTCCGTCACGTTCCTTGGTTCGGTCATCTCCTTCGAGGGGATTGCTATGGACCCAACCAAGGTTCGTGCCGTCACGGAATGGCCTGTTCCTGATTCTCGTGTCGCGTTCCAGCGGTTTCTGGGGTTCGCAAATTTTTATCGCCGTTTTATTCAGAACTTTAGCCAGGTCGCCGCCCCGCTCTCAGCCCTCACATCGGCCAAGACTCCATTCTCTTGGTCGCGCTCTGCTCAGATTGCCTTTGATCGTCTCAAATTCCTGTTTACTTCTGCTCCGATTCTTGTAACTCCTGACATCACCAGACAGTTTATTGTCGAGGTCGACGCTTCCGAAGTGGGCGTGGGAGCTATTCTCTCACAACGTTCGGCGTCCGATGAGAAGGTCCACCCGTGCTTTTTTTTTTTTCCCATCGCCTGTCTCCCGCCGAGCGCAATTATGACGTCGGTAATCGCGAACTTTTAGCCATCCGTTTGGCTCTCGGTGAGTGGCGTCATTGGTTAGAGGGTTGTTCTGTTCCGTTCGTGGTTTGGACCGACCACCGTAATTTGGAGTACATTCGCACTGCTAGGAGGCTCAACGCGCGGCAAGCGCGCTGGGCACTCTTCTTTGCCCGATTCGATTTTACGATCTCCTATCGCCCCGGTTCCAATAACCTCAAGCCTGATGCTCTTTCGCGAGTATTTACTTCCCCAGAAGCGGTTCCCACACAGGAGGTTATCCTCCCTCCGACCTTGGTGGTTGGTTCGGCTGTCTGGGGAGTTGAGCGAATCGTCAGACGCACTCTTTCGCACGCTATTACTCCTCGCCTATGTCCTAAGGGTCTATTGTTTGTCCCTCCGGTCGCACGTCGCGCTGTCCTTCAATGGGGGCACTCTTCCAAATTATTTGCTCATCCAGGTGTTAGGGGCACCATCGCGTCCATTCGTCAAAGGTTTTGGTGGCCCACCCGTGAGCGTGATGTTCGTCGTTTTATTGCCTCTTGTTCTGTTTGCGCGCAGGCCAAGTCTAGCAACACGCCGCCTGCTGGCTTGTTGCGACCCCTTCCTCTTCCGTCTAGACCGTGGTCTCGTCTCGCGTTAGACTTCATTACGGGTCTCCCTCCATCAGACGGGAACACTGTTATTCTCACGGTAGTCGACCGCTTCTCTAAATCCGCTCATTTCATTCCTCTCCCTAAGCTGCCTTCAGCTAAGGAGACAGCCCAAATTGTCGTGGACAGGGTATTCAAGATTCACGGTCTTCCGTCTGACATTGTCTCCGATAGGGTTCCTCAATTCTCCTCCCTTTTTTGGAAGGAGTTTTGTCGACTGATCGGGGCCTCTGCCAGTCTCTCGTCCGGTTTTCATCCACAGACCAACGGCCAAGCCGAACGTACTAATCAGATTGTCGGTCGCATCCTACGATGTCTCGCTTTCCGCAATCCGGCTTCGTGGTCTGAGCAGCTTCCCTGGGCTGAGTATGCCCATAACTCCGCGCCTTCCTCCGCTACCGGTTTGTCGCCGTTTTTGCCTTGGTTACCAGCCTCCGCTCTTTGCCTCGCAGGAGACTGATACCAACGTGCCTTCTGTCAAGTTTTTCATTCAGCGTGCTAAGCGTACCTGGAGGAGGGTTAGGTCCGCCCTATGTAAGACTCGGACTCGCACTCGCAGGTTTGCCAATCGATTACGTGTCAAGAGTCCCCGGTATGTCAAGGTCCAAAAGACAGTCTTGGCGACCAAGACTGCGCATGCGCGTGCGACCGGTATTTGTGTTTGTAGCTCCGGAGAATTTCTTCATCAATCCTTGATTTGCTTCTTTTCCACTCATTTATAAACAAGCACCTTCGATTTTTATATCATGTGAACTTATCCTCGATACTATTCCTCATAAAAAACAATTCGATTGCTCTGATATCGCTACTTATATCCAAACTTCCGAATCTCGGCTACTAGCCTTTAGCCCGCTAGCATTTCACGCGTGGCCTCTCGCCTATCGGCCGTCTCCTTTTACACCCGTTTCACTAAGGATACTGGTTATATCCGGCATTTTGTCCTAAATTAGTAGTGATATTTGTAGTATCACTACTAATTTACTGTTCATCCGTTATAATGGCGAACGAATCAGATGCGTGTCTAACTTTACCTTTGAGTGCAGGTGAAGACACATTCGGGCTCTTCTCGGTGAAGCAGGAGCTGGAATACGTCGAGAAACAGATCCGTGGTCTGCTGGTGAAGAAAGCCGAGCTGTTGGATCGGCGCTCAACGCTTGAAGCATCACGCGCCGACGCTCACAAATCAGTGGTTAGTAATATTAACTCTTTGACCCCGACTTCCTCGACTCTGTGTGTTCATCTGCCCAGAAGGACGCGATCATCTCTGGCCTCATTCACCCCGGCACCAACACAACACCATGGACCATGGATCACACAGCGGAAGACTCGAGACAGGACCAGAGCTGCCTCTCCGCCCCTCCCGGTCTTCGAGATCTCCACTCGGAACCGCTTCTCCCCTCTTTGCGAGCCGGAACGTGACGTCGCCGTGATCATCGGCACGTCCATGATCTGTCATGTCCACGCTACCTCGGATAAAGGTAAGGTGTGGACTCACTGCTTTCCTGGTGCTCGTGTTCTTGATGTCGTTGCACAGGTTCCCGAGATCCTGAACGATAAGCGCGTCGGAGCTGTTGTGCTGCACGCGGGAGCGAACGATATCAGGCTGCGGCAGACTGAGGTACTGAAGAAGGACTACATGACCCTGATCGACACGGTACGCAGCACAGCTCCTGAAGCAACGATCATCGTGTCTGGACCGCTCCCCACGTACCGACAAGTACAGGAAAAGTTCAGTAGATTATTTGCATTAAATGAATGGTTAATGTCACTGTGTAATGACCAGAAACTGCTCTTTGTAAATAATTGGAATCTGTTTTGGGAGAGACCCAGGTTGTATAGTTCAGATGGTCTCCACCCCAGCAGAATCGGAGCGGCTGTTCTGTCGGACAACATCTCCAAGATGTTACAGACCAGATGACTAAGTCAAAGTCCAAAACACACCCTTTGTTGCCCAAACTTAACTAATTTGCACAGTGTGGAACATTATATAGAAACCGTGTCTATTCCTCGTTTAGTGAAGCCAAACAATAAATGTAGTGCAGGATCTAGCAAAAATCTTATTCTAATTAAACCAGAAAATCTAAATATCAGTGAACAAAAACAATCTCTAAAGTTAGGTCTTCTAAACATTAGATCGCTCACACCTAAGGCGGTTATTGTAAATGAAATGGTCACAGATAATAATTTCGATGTTCTGTGCCTTACTGAAACCTGGCTTAAACCAAATGAATATTTCGGTCTAAATGAATCTACTCCACCAGGATACTGTTATAAACATGAGCCCCGTCTGATCGGTCGTGGCGGCGGTGTTGCAACAATTTATAAAGACATTTTTAATGTTATTCAGAAAAAAGGTCACAGGTTTAATTCATTTGAAGTACTTGTACTAAATGTTACGCTCTTAGATGTAAGAAGGAAATCCATATTGTCTCTAGCCTTGGCTACTGTATATAGACCTCCAGGGCCATATGCAGATTTCCTAAAAGAGTTTGCAGACTTTCTCTCAGATCTATTGGTGAATGTCGATAAAGCAGTAATTGTTGGAGATTTTAACATTCACGTAGATAATACAAATGATGCTTTAGGTGCTGCGTTTACAGACTTATTAAACTCCTTTGGGGTCAAACAAAACGTCAGTGGCCCCACTCATCGTCTAAATCATACACTAGATTTAATTATATCGTATGGAACCGATCCAACTGATATAGATATTATACCGCAAAGTGATGACGTCACTGATCATTACATGGTGACTTGCATAATACGCACTGCTGAAATATGTCATGTTGCACCACGTTATAGACCAGGCAGAACAATCCTTCCAACCACTAGAGATAGATTCTCAAATACCTTACCTGATCTATCTAAATTGCTAAGTGAACCCAAACAAACAGATGAATTAGAGGAAATGACTAGCAGTTTGAGCACCATTCTCTCTAGTACATTAGATATTGTTGCACCAATTAGATTAAAAAAGGTTAGAGAGAAAACTAAAGCACCCTGGTACAACAGTGATACATATGCTATCAAGAGAGAAACCCGTAAGTTAGAGCATAAATGGAAACAAACTAACTTAGAGGTCTTTAGAATCGCGTGGAAAGACAGTATGTCAAGTTATAAAAAGGCTCTAAAAACAGCCAGGTCTGAGCATCTCCGCAAACTAATCGAAAATAACCAAAATAACCCAAGGTTTTTATTTAACACCGTGGCTAGACTAACAAACAAACAGACATCACCAAAGCAAAATATACCGTTACAGTTTAGCAGTAATGATTTTATGAATTACTTCAACGAGAAAATAGAAAGCATCCGAAACACAATTATAAATGTACAATCCTCTATGGTGTCTTATGATTCAGCCGCACTTATGGCCCCTCTAGAACAACTACACCGCTTTACATCGATAGGACAGGAGGAGCTAAATAAACTTATCACTGCATCTAAACCCACAACATGTTTATTGGATCCAATACCCACTAAACTACTAAAAGAACTATTACGTGTAGTGGAAGAGCCTCTCCTCAATATTATTAACTCGTCTCTATCTCTAGGTCATGTTCCAAAAATATTCAAGCAGGCAGTAATAAAACCTCTCATTAAGAAACCACAATTAGACCCAAAAAAGTTAGCGAATTACAAACCCATTTCAAATCTTCCATTTATGTCCAAAATACTAGAAAAAGTTGTGTCTGCTCAACTATGCTCTTTTTTGCAAGAAAATGATATCTATGAAAAATTCCAGTCAGGATTCAGACCGCATCATAGCACTGAAACTGCGCTAGTTAAAATTACAAATGATTTACTTTTAGCTTCTGACCAAGGCTGCATCTCAATACTAGTCCTACTTGATCTCAGCGCTGCGTTCGACACTATAGATCATAAAATACTCTTGGATCGACTACAAAACTACACTGGTGTTCAAGGACAGGCATTAAGCTGGTTCAGATCATATTTATCGGACCGTTATCATTTTGTCTGTTTAAATGGGGAAAAATCAAAGATAACGTCAGTAGACTATGGAGTACCGCAAGGATCAGTTTTAGGCCCTCTGCTATTCTCAATATATATGCTGCCACTTGGTAATATTTTAAGAAAGCATGGAATTAATTTCTCAATTATATATCACTCAATTATATATTTCATCACGACCAGACGAAAACACTAACTCCTCTAAATTGACAGAGTGTCTCAAAGATGTAAAATGCTGGATGACGCGTAACTTCCTGCTATTAAATTCAGATAAAACGGAGGTATTACTTATTGGTCCAAAAAAACACTCACAAAATCTCTTACAACAAAACCTTAGTATAGACGGATGTCCTGTTACCTTGTCCACTACAGTAAAAGACCTGGGTGTTATACTAGACCCCAACTTATCTTTCGAAAATCATGTTTCATATGTTACAAGGACAGCCTTTTTCCACCTTAGAAACATTGCTAAGCTACGTAACATGCTATCTCTCTCTGATGCAGAAAAGTTAGTTCATGCATTCATGACCTCGAGACTAGATTACTGTAATGCTTTATTAGCCGGTTGTCCTGCATCCTCAATAAACAAGCTACAGTTAGTCCAAAATGCAGCTGCTAGAGTTCTTACTAGGTCAAGAAAATATGATCATATAACACCGATTTTATCATCTCTGCACTGGTTACCTATTAAGTTCCGTATCAATTACAAAGTACTACTACTGACCTATAAGCCCTAAATGGTTTAGCTCCTATGTACTTAACAGACCTTCTCTCGCCCTACAATCCACCGCGTTCCTTAAGATCACTAAATTCAAGGCTTCTGGTCATTCCTAGGATATCTAAGTCCAGTAAAGGAGGGAGGGCGTTCTCGCATTTAGCTCCTAAACTCTGGAATAGTCTTCCCGATACGGTCCGGGGCTCTGACTCGCTGACACAGTTTAAAACTAGACTAAAGACGCATCTCTTTAGTCAAGCATTCACATAATGCTTACCTTTCAGTCCTCTTTTATGCCATACGGAACCGTTTGCCACTGAAATTGCTTAACGCACCAGTGGGGCTCGATAGCCTTTTAGACAAACGGGTCAGTCCGTATGGCTGAGTTGCGTTGCGGAGAGTTTGGGTTGCGGAGAGTTCGTGAGATAGTGGTTTTCTAACACCGACACCCGTACAATGGAAATTATTATGAACATCAGCTATGCTAATTATGAACATCAGCTATGCTAATTATGAACATCAGCTATGCTAATTATTTCCCATCTGCCTTTCTGCTGTTATCTCGGGACGCTTGTCCCGAGAAAAATGGCGTTCGTCAGGTCCAGTCTTGTATCCAGCATCTCACGGGGGTTTCGGATGCCCCACCGCCTGTGATGAGAAGACCAACGCCTGTGAAGAGACGACTCACCGCCTGCGATATGTTATGGGGCTGTTTTAGACATAAACAATATTTATATTTAATAGTTATAAATAAACAATATGAATGTAAGCCAGAGGAGAACTGGCCCCGACTGAGCCTGGGTTCTCCCAAGGTTTTTTTCTCCATCCAATCTGATGGAGTTTTGGTTCCTTGCCACTGTCGCCTTGCTTTTGGCTTGCTTGGCTTGCTTAGTCGGGATTATTTAGGATTATTTAATATTTAATATTTAACAATATTATCGATCTGTGTTGTACTACTTTCATGTTATCACTGTGAAGCTGCTTTGATACAATCTGTATTGTGAAAAGCGCTATATAAATAAATGTGACTTGACTTGACTTGACTTATGTTGCCGGCCAGAGAGTCTGGTTGTCCACTCGCAACCTCCCGCTTCAGTTTCCTTCGCGCAAGCTGGCTCCTAAATTTGTCGGGCCTTTTCGCGTCCTGAAGGTGCTCAGTCCTGTCGCTGTCAAATTGAGGTTGTCCGCCGATCTTCGTCGTATTCATCCTGTCTTTCATGTTTCTTGTATAAAGCCCGTTGTTCGTTCCCCGTCTTGTCCTGTCACCGTTCCTGTCCGCGTCAGCGACGCTCCCACCTATAGGGTTCGTAGGATTCTGGATGTGCGGCCCCGCGGCCGTGGCCATCAGTACCTGGTCGATTGGGAGGGTTTCGGTCTTGAGGAGAGAAGTTGGGTCCCGGGCCGGAACATCCTGGACCGCTCGCTGATTGATGACGTCTACCGCTCTCGCCAGTCCTCCTCCTCGGGAGCGCCAGGGGGCGCTCCTTGAGGGGGGGGGGGGGGGGGGGGGGTACTGTCATAAGTCGGGCTCCTTCCTCCACTTTCTCTTCCTTCCCTCCTACTCCCCCTCCTGGTCGTTCTCCTCCCTTCTCCTTTTCTTATTTTCTCCCCTCTTGCTCAGCTGTTTCTCATCTCATCATCTCGTTAACTATCACACCTGTTCTCTCTTCCTTCTGATTTCTCGCCCTATTTCATCTCCTCCTTTTCCTTTGTTCCCCGCCTGAGTATTTTTCCGTAGTGTGTTACGTACCTGATGTTTCTCTGTTGTTCACCAGTCTTGTCGTGTCCCGAATGGTATGTGCTGTCTCCTGATTGCTATCACTGATCATCAACTGCTTGCCCTGTCTCTGGCTGTCGAGGCTGACTACTGTTAAGGACTGTTCACCGGTGCCCTGGACGCCTTCTCTCTTCCCTCGTGGATTTCCTGAGCCTGTGCAGTCGCTCACCTTAGTTGTAGTTTGCCTGTGAGGTTTCTGTTGGTGCTGTTTCGCCTGTCGGCTCCTCATTTCTGATTTTGCCTTACGGCCATTCTGAGTTATTAAAGAGACATTTAACCTGCCTTTGCATTTGGGTCCTCTCTCTACACACCCGTCATGACAAAATCAAGGACCAGTAGTAGTAGAAAAGACTTTTAGCAGCCGGAGCTTTCTTGGTTTAGCTTTTCCGGAAAGTTCGTTTTGAAGCTGTTTTGAACTTCCAAAACAAACTCCAAAGGTCATTTTAGCCTGATTTTGTTCTATTTGACATCACCGTTCATCAGTTTGACATCAGTTTGTTCATCGATTTCATTTGAAGTACATCAGAGCCTTTACACAGGGAATTCTGGGAATGTCAATACACAGAATTCCAGAATTCCCAGAATTAAATGAGATGACACGTGAGATGAAATGTCACTTTAGATCTATTTCAGTTTTTCCACCGTATGTACTAGAGAATGTAACCAATTAAAAGGTTTTACTGTATCCTTTTTGCAGTTTCTACAGTGTTCTCAGAAGTTAACAACAAAGCTTTGTATGTGTCATAAGGAATACAGCCAGTTCACCACGGCATATGCTTTAAATTGACCAATCTAACACACCATCGACGTGGACGATAGTTTAGTCTCAGTAAAGTAAGATCATTTTCTGGACATCACAAGCATCTTCAACAGCTCACATACACTGGGATTGTGCCTTACACACTGAATAATGAGTATCTGGCCTGACTGTGTCTCTTTCATGAGGTTAATTACAGAAGCTATTGCAAGAGTCTGTGCCAGCTCATTCTCCATTACACTCCCACATTAATGCCATTCATCTGCATCCTGTTACTCACGCAACTCACAGCAACACAGACAAATGGTGTTTAAATGAAGTGGAGATCTTAGAAGAGTGAGGTGTGAATAATGCTCATGAATGTTTTGAAGACACACTATGTAATTGTTCAAGCTCTAGGTTGAATAAATTATTTATTTATTTATTTATTCATTTATTTATTTTTGCAATCATGGCACATTTTTATTGTTACATTATATGTATAAAGGAAAGGCTCCAAAAAGTACCTGGTACTACCTGGGGGTCTTCAAACAGGGCACACCCAAGTCAGTCATCAATGGGAACACTAGTGATGGCCCTGATCCTCAGTGCTTAAAGCCTTAATACATGATCTGTTTTTAGTCTGAGAAATGTCAAATGGATATTCCTTGGATAGGGAAAGTGTGTGAAAATCTGTGAGCTGGAAAAATGGACCTCATTAAACAAACAAGAATGTGTACTAAAGAAAATAAAAATGTGCAGGGCATTATTTTTCTTTATGCCTCAGAGGGGCAGCGCTATTATATGGCCCACTGAATTTATTAAATGATCAACTCTGATGGCCTGGATACTCATGCTCTACAGTAATGTATATGGTCAAGTCAAGTAAAGTCACCTTCCTTCATACATAAAGCGCTTTTAACAATATGGACTGTTTGAAAGCGGCTTTACAATGATAATATGAAATTTAATTAACAGATTGCTTTACAGCAGCTCTAGAATATGTTAAGTTAATGTCCAGCTAAAGTTAGTTTTGAAAACACGAAACCCTTAACGCGGCCCGGTCTGCTTCTTCGCACAACAACAGTGCCTGGCGGCTCGAGAACAGCCCCACTGGTGCGTTAGGTTTCAAGGTGCAAGCCTTGAAGAAAAAAAGTAAAAAAAATAAATATATATTTATATATATAGTATATACAGTACATATATATTTTTTAATCTCTGCGCAAGCTTTAAAAACGCAAACCTGTGAAAACCTTAACAGCTTGCAGTCCATAGGTATGCGCATTTTAATATATACTGTATGTGCGCAGGCGTGTAGTCTTTACAAATTGACCTATACTAATTATTTGTCTGGCCTTAAAATTGTATAATTATTTATTGCTTCGGAGAAGCCATGTGAACCGGAAATATTTTGACATTTTATCTGTACAGAGGTAAAGGGAGGGAGGCCTTCACAGAGAGGGACTAGTTGACACTGCGTTGTCGTCGTGTCCAGGCGATGGTCCTTCGTCAGATCAGGATACGGCCTGGATCTGGCGGACTGCGGTAAACCTTGGGATAAACTGAAAAACTAATATTAGCGTAGACACCATTCTTTTTATGATGTAACGAGTGCATCAGGATTCATGGGAAGTGTTCCTAGTTCCAGCTGACCAAATCTACTGTATGCAGCCTAACATTGAATTATAGAAGTCTATAGAAGTCTAGAAGGAAAAGTTCAGTAGATTATTTGCATTAAATGAATGGTTAATGTCACTGTGTAATGACCAGAAACTGCTCTTTGTAAATAATTGGAATCTGTTTTGGGAGAGACCCAGGCTGTATAGTTCAGATGGTCTCCACCCCAGCAGAATCGGAGCGGCTGTTCTGTCGGACAACATCTCCAAGACGTTACAGACCAGATGACTAAGTCAAAGTCCAAAACACACCCTTTGTTGCCCAAACTTAACTAATTTGCACAGTGTGGAACATTATATAGAAACCGTGTCTATTCCTCGTTTAGTGAAGCCAAACAATAAATGTAGTGTAAGATCTAGCAAAAATCTTATTGTAATTAAACCAGAAAATCTAAATATCAGTGAACAAAAACAATCTCTAAAGTTAGGTCTTCTAAACATTAGATCGCTCACACCTAAGGCGGTTATTGTAAATGAAATGGTCACAGATAATAATTTCGATGTCCTGTGCCTTACTGAAACCTGGCTTAAACCAAATGAATATTTCGGTCTAAATGAATCTACTCCGCCAGGATACTGTTATAAACATGAGCCCCGTCTGATCGGTCGTGGCGGCGGCGTTGCAACAATCTATAAAGATATTTTTAATGTTATTCAGAAAACAGGTCACAGGTTTAATTCATTTGAAGTACTTGTGCTAAATGTTACGCTCTTAGATGTAAGAAGGAAATCCATATTATCTCTAGCCTTGGCTACTGTATATAGACCTCCAGGGCCATATGCTGATTTCCTAAAAGAGTTTGCAGACTTTCTCTCAGATCTATTGGTGAATGTCGATAAAGCAGTAATTGTTGGAGATTTTAACATTCACATAGATAATACAAATGATGCTTTAGGTGCTGCGTTTACAGACTTATTAAACTCCTTTGGGGTCAAACAAAACGTCAGTGGTCCAACTCATCGTCTAAATCATACACTAGATTTAATTATATCGTACGGAACCGATCCAACTGATATAGATATTATACCGCAAAGCGATGACGTCACTGATCATTACATGGTGACTTGCATAATACGCATTGCTGAAATATGTCATGTTGCACCACGTTATAGACCAGGCAGAACAATCCTTCCAACCACTAGAGATAGATTCTCAAATACCTTACCTGATCTATCTAAATGGCTAAGTGAACCCAAACAAACAGATGAATTAGAGGAAATGACTAGCAGTTTGAGCACCATTTTCTCTAGTACATTAGATATTGTAGCACCAATTAGATTAAAAAAGGTTAGAGAGAAAACTAAAGCACCCTGGTACAACAGTGATACGCACGCTATTAAGAGAGAAACCCGTAAGTTAGAGCGTAAATGGAAACAAACTAACTTAGAGGTCTTTAGAATCGCGTGGAAAGACAGTATGTCACGTTATAAAAAGGCTCTAAAAACAGCCAGGGCTGAACATCTCTGCAAACTAATCGAAAATAACCAAAATAACCCAAGGTTTTTATTTAACACCGTGGCTAGACTAACAAACAAACAGACATCACCAGAGCAAAATATACCGTTACAGTTTAGCAGTAATGATTTTATGAATTACTTCAACGAGAAAATAGAAAGCATCCGAAACACAATTATAAATGTACAATCCTCTATGGTGTCTTATGATTCAGCCGCACTTATGGCCCCTCTAGAACAACTACACCGCTTTACAACGATAGGACAGGAGGAGCTAAATAAACTTATCACTGCATCTAAACCAACATGTTTATTGGATCCAATACCCACTAAACTACTAAAAGAACTATTACCTGTAGTAGAAGAGCCTCTCCTCAATATTATTAACTCGTCTCTATCTCTAGGTCATGTTCCAAAAATATTTAAGCTGGCAGTAATAAAACCTCTCATTAAGAAACCACAATTAGACCCAAATAAGTTAGCGAATTACAGACCCATTTCAAATCTTCCATTTATGTCCAAAATACTAGAAAAAGTTGTGTCTGCTCAACTATGCTCTTTTTTGCAAGAAAATTATATCTATGAAAAATTCCAGTCAGGATTCAGACCGCATCATAGCACAGAAACTGCGCTAGTTAAAATCACAAATGATTTACTTTTAGCTTCGGACCAAGGCTGTATCTCAATACTAGTCCTACTTGATCTCAGCGCTGCATTCGACACTATAGATCATAAAATACTCTTGGATCGACTACAAAACTACACTGGTGTACAAGGACAGGCATTAAGCTGGTTCAGATCGTATTTATCGGACCGTTATCATTTTGTCTGTTTAAACGGGGAAAAGTCAAAGATAACGTCAGTAGACTATGGAGTACCGCAAGGATCAGTTTTAGGCCCTCTGCTATTCTCAATATATATGCTGCCACTTGGTAATATTATAAGGAAACATGGAATTAATTTCCACTGTTATGCTGACGACACTCGACAATTATATATTTCATCACGACCAGACGAAAACACTAACTCCTCTAAATTGACAGAGTGTCTCAAAGATGTAAAATGCTGGATGACGCGTAACTTCCTGCTATTAAATTCAGATAAAACGGAGGTATTACTTATTGGTCCAAAAAACCACCCACAAAATCTCTTACAACAAAACCTTAGTATAGACGGATGTCCTGTTACCTTGTCCACTACAGTAAAAGACCTGGGTGTTATACTAGACCGCAACTTATCTTTCGAAAATCATGTTTCATATGTTACAAGGACAGCCTTTTTCCACCTTAGAAACATTGCTAAGCTACGTAACATGCTATCTCTCTCTGATGCAGAAAAGTTAGTTCATGCATTCATGACCTCGAGACTAGATTACTGTAATGCTTTATTAGCCGGTTGTCCTGCATCCTCAATAAACAAGCTACAGTTACTGTAGTCCAAAATGCAGCTGCTAGAGTTCTTACAAGGACAAGAAAATATGATCATATAACACCGATTTTATCATCTCTGCACTGGTTACCTATTAAGTTCCGTATCAACTACAAAGTACTACTACTGACCTTTAAAGCCCTAAATGGTTTAGCTCCTATGTACTTAACAGATCTTCTCTCGCCCTACAATCCACCGCGTTCCTTAAGATCACTAAATTCAAGACTTCTGGTCATTCCTAGGATATCTAAGTCCAGTAAAGGAGGGAGGGCGTTCTCGCATTTAGCTCCAAAACTCTGGAATAGCCTTCCCGATACGGTCCGGGGCTCTGACTCGCTGACACAATTTAAAACTAGATTAAAGACGCATCTCTTTAGTCAAGCATTCACATAATGCTTACCGTTCAGTCCTCTTTTATGCCATACGGAACCGTTTGCCACTGAAACTGCTTAACGCACCAGTGGGGCTCGACAGCCTTTTAGACAAACGGGTCGGTCCGTATGGTTGGGTTGCGTTGCGGAGAGTTTGGGTTGCGGAGAGTTCGTGAGATAGTGGTTTTCTAACACCGACACCCGTACACTGGAAATTATTATGAACATCAGCTATGCTAATTATGAACATCAGCTATGCTAATTATGAACATCAGCTATGCTAATTATTTCCCATCTGCCTTTCTGCTGTTATCTCGGGACGCTTGTCCCGAGAAAAATGGCGTTCGTCAGGTCCAGTCTTGTATCCAGCATCTCACGGGGGTTTCGGATGCCCCACCGCCTGTGATGAGAAGACCAACGCCTGTGAAGAGACGACTCACCGCCTGCGACATGTTATGGGGCTGTTTTATACATAAACAATATTTATATTTAATAGTTATAAATAAACAATATGAATGTAAGCCAGAGGAGAACTGGCCCCGACTGAGCCTGGGTTCTCCCAAGGTTTTTTTCTCCATCCAATCTGATGGAGTTTTGGTTCCTTGCCACTGTCGCCTTGCTTTTGGCTTGCTTGGCTTGCTTAGTCGGGATTATTTAGGATTATTTAATATTTAACAATATTATCGATATGTGTTGTACTACTTTCATGTCATCACTGTGAAGCTGCTTTGATACAATGTGTATTGTAAAAAGCGCTATATAAATAAATGTGACTTGACTTGACTATAATGTGTTATGTGTATGATAGGCCAGACATATAGAGGCAATCGCAGTGATCAGAGAAGTGCTCATTCAGCCCATCAGGCAATTGTTTAAGCATGTATGGGTTAGAAAAACGGGTATTTTTAACATGAAATGTTGAACAATGCATCTTTAAGACTCATTGACATAATCAACTTTTTTTCCCTGCGGATGGAAAGTATTATGTAAGTTTTAAAGGGTAACTAAATCTAAAACAACTTTTTTAGTTAATGATCTGTAAGACTAATTAATGCTGTTTCGAGTAAATTCGAGTACATTTTTTGACATTTGGGTATAAAGTGTTTTAATTTCTATTTTCCTATTGGAATTTTCCTATTGGATGTTGTGGTACAGCGTGACATAAGCAGGTACCAGCTCATTACGCCGTTTTCTACAGAGAGATGCGGGTCACAGGTGCAGAAATTGTGTAAAATCAGGTAATTAGACTAAATCTTACAAGATTTTACAGAAAGAGCTTCCTATTTTATTTTTTAGAGATTTTTGCTTAAAAGTGTTTCCCTTTCAAGGGAACTCACGTTGCGTCAATTGATGCTAAGGGAACGGTTTGCGTGATGATGTGTTACAGCACATGTAAAATCAGTCCAATGGCGTGACGGGGCGTCAGAACGGGTGACGTCATGAACCAGGAAACTATAAATAAAGTACATTTACATTTACATTTATATAAGCCGGTTCAAACCCAGGCACGACGGCTTCTGTGTCTTCACAAGCGCTCTATGTGAAACTAGGCATCTTGTTATTTGGTGTTGTCTGTTTCTATTATATATCAAGTATGGCGAGCAAGCAGCAGTTTAGGATATGTGTGCACCCCTGCCTGCGTTATTTAATGGGTGGGGACACATGTTCTTTGTGTGGCTTGTTTGGGTGAGCATGCACGGTCAGTCAAGTCAAGTCACATTTATTTATATAGCGCTTTTCACAATACAGATTACATCAAAGCAGCTTCACAGTGATAAAGTAGTACAACACAGATCAAATATATTGCTGAATTTTAAATATCCCCGACTAAGCAAGCCAAAAGTAAGGCGACAGTGGCAAGGAACCAAAACTCCATCAGATTGGATGGAGAAAAAAACCTTGGGAGATCCCGGGCTCAGTCGGGGGCCAGTTCTCCTCTGGCTTACATTCATATTGTTTCAAAGAAGCTTTACAGTAAGTGTATTTCAGAAAGTACATGGAAAAAAATACATTTAGTTAATCATGTAATATTAAGGGAATAACATGTCGCCGGCATTGAGTCGTCTCTTCACAGGCGTTGAGTCGTCTCTTCACACGCGTTGGTCTTCTCACAACAGGCGTTGGGGCATCTGAAATCCCCGTGAGAGGCTGGATACAAAACTGGAGCTGACGAACGCCATTTTTCTCGGGACAAGCGTCCCGAGATAACAGCAGAGAGGCAGATGGGAAATAATTAGCATAGCTGATGTTCATAATGATTTCCATTACACAAGAGTAGATGTTAGAAAACCACAATCTCACAAACTCTACGCAATCCTAAACTCTCCGCAACCCAACCATACGCGCCGACCTGTTTGTCTAAAAGGCTGTCGAGCCCCACTGGTGCGTTAAGCAGTTTCAGTGGCAAACGGTTCCGTATGGCATAACAGAGGAATTAGAGGTGAGCATTATGTGAATGTTTACAATAATAGTACATGGATAATCATGTACTAATACCTGAATTAATAGTTACTTCAACATTTACTCATGATTAGTGAATATATGAACTAATAATGAACAAATGAAGAGCAACCCTTAATTACAACAGGAGTTATCCTGATTCATGCATGCATAACAGCAGCCTTAAACATGTTAGTACATGTTTGATAGTTAATGCATTAATTAACGTTTAGGGGTAAACTAAATCAGTCTCTATCTGTATGAATAAATAAGAAGTCATCTAAATTTGAATTAAACATTTGATTTCATACTGCCATAATTTAAACTGTAACATCATAATCTGTTATCTGCAGCAAGCATTGTGACAAATAATTTAATTAATTAATTAATTTGTCAATTAATCTGTCTAATCTTTCTTCCTGGAACTACAGTATGTAGAGTTTGTTTCCGGTGGGACACTCATTAGTGGCACACTCCGTGCTCGTTCGATACGTTGGTTGTGTGGTTGTGTTCTTATGCTGGCATTTTAATCGCATAATTGATGACTTCTTTTGTAAACAGAATTAATAATTAAAGACATGTTTGCATGTATGTTGTATTTAGGAGGTTTCAGGAGGTTATGGTTAATTACCTGTATTTTTTTGTTTAAATATGCTTCAATTAGCATTAGCTTGTAGCTTATTCCCTATTTTACATGTGTCTTATGTGTGTCTTTACAGGTATGTTTGGACTTTTTTAAGTCCATTTATGTTTAATTGCATAAATAAAATTAAAAGAACAATACATAATTTTTATTTTTATTTTATCTTTTACCATGGGTGTAAAGGAATAAGGATGGCACTCTTATCGTATATGTTTATTAATATATTAGTTCATGATTTGTAAGTACATCTGTTACAGTGGAGGCTCCCGCTCTGTCTCCTCTCCGCCACCAGAGGGAGCCTTCACCAGAGTACTGATCATTGGCTACAAACTCAAATTCCCATCATGCCGCTTACCTGGGACTGATTGCGTCACACACCTGCACGCCATTAACACACACACATAAAAGCCACGTCCACACACCACACCAGTGCGAAGTCTTGATTTGCCCCGGTGATCATTTCTGAGCGTTTGTATCCTGATTCTGGTTTTCTGGTTTTGGACTTTGGACTGTTTGATTATTCTACGACTGATATCTGCCTGGCCTGAACTTGGACTGTTTATTGACTACGATTATTGCTGCCTGCCCTGATCTTTGCCTGTCTCCTGTTTATCCTGTTGTCTGCTCTGCATTGCCCTGTCTGCCTCGTTTTGACCCTGCCTGTACGACCTTGTTTAATAAAAGCTGCAAATGGATTCCTCTGTGCTTCGTGAATCATTACAGAAGACTTCGCCACTAAACAATCCAGCAGCCGTCATGGAACTCACGTCTGAACTCACCTCCCAAGCTTCTCGTTTGGATTTACATCACCATCAGCTCAGTCACCTGACCACGCTCACTGAACAGCTCGTACAGGGTATGCAGGAGCTTCGCACTGCCGTGGGTATTGTGCCTAACGCACCTGCTACACCCACACCACCACCGAGTGTTCCCACCGAAGCCGTGAGTACAGCAGTAAATCCCCGACTCGCATTTCCTGACAAATTCGACGGTAATCCGACTAAATGCAAGGGATTTCTTTTGCAATGCACACTCTTTGTCGACCAGCAACCGACATTGTACTCCACTCAAGCCAGTCGCATTGCATTTGTTTGTTCCCTGCTCACGGGCAAAGCATTGGAGTGGGCTACGGCAGTCTGGAAACCAGAGGGGTCTTCATTTACCACATTTCAAGAATTCCTTCAACAGTTTCGTCAAGTCTTCGAACACTCTTCTGAGAAAGGGAACGCCGGAGAGCAGCTTCTAAATCTCACCCAGGGAAAGAGTACCGCCGCCGAGTATGCACTCACGTTTCGCACTCTCGCTGCACAGACGAACTGGGTCGAAGACACCTTAAAGACGCTGTTCAGGAAGGGACTCTCTATTGAACTTCAATCTGAATTAGCCTGTCGAGATGAAGGAAAGAGCTTGAACGAGTATGTAAGTCTGGCCATTCAAGTCGATAATCTCGTGCGTTCCAGACGCATCACCCGGGCACCTATCCGTCAATCACTCGAGGCAGCTCCCGCTCACGAACCTATGCAGATCGGGTTCACGCACATCACTCCAGAAGAACGGGAACGCAGACTGCAACACCGTCTCTGTATGTACTGTGGTCAATCCGGCCATATGAAGCTCTCCTGTCCAGTCCGACCCCCAACTCGCACTCTTTCGGTGAGTTCTGTAAACCAATATCAAAGATCTTCCTCCAGTTTCACTCTCCCCATTCGTTTAACTATACGAGACCAATGCATTGAAACCACAGCCCTCATAGACTCTGGAGCAGCTGGAAATTTCATTTCTCAAACATTCACCAATCAAATCAAACTCAAACTTAATCCTTGTCACTCTTTCTTGTCAGTGGAGGCGCTAGATGGCCATCCCATCGGAGACGGCAAAATCCAGTTTGAAACGGAGAAGGTTCAAATGCAGATTGGTTCTCTTCATTCTGAGCAGATCAAATTTTATGTCATTCACGCTCCACATCACTCCATCATTCTCGGCCACCCTTGGTTGCACACTCACAATCCACACATTTCCTGGAAGGAGGGACAAATCATTCGTTGGAGTGAAGCCTGTAACAACCATTGTCTGTCTAAAGTCAAAAGAGTGACCTGTTCCAAGCCAGAACCAGACACCCAAAATCATGAGCTAGGAGAGCTACCGGCAGTTTATTCCGACCTCACAGAGGCCTTCAGTAAGGAAAAAGCTTCTCAACTTCCAGAACATCGTTCAACAGACTGTGCCATTGATTTAATGCCCGGCGCCACACCCCCTAAAGGCAGAATCTTTCCCCTATCAAAGCCTGAGTCTGAAGCCATGAAAAAGTACATTGAGGAAGAAACAGCCTTCTCCACCACTAGTGGGCACTATGAATATCTGGTCATGCCTTTCGGCTTATCTAACAGTCCTTCCGTCTTTCAGGCCTTCATGAACGATGTGTTTCGTGACATGCTGGACAAATGGGTGATCGTGTACATTGATGACATCCTGATTTACTCAAACTCACTGGAGGAACACATTCAACATGTCAGATCCGTACTTCAACGTTTGATTCAGTTTCAGTTGTATGCCAAGATCGAGAAGTGTGAGTTTCATCAAACTAGCGTTTCATTCCTGGGTTACATCATCAGTCAGGAGGGAGTGGCCATGGACGACAAGAAGGTGAAAGGAGTGCTGGATTGGCCATTACCTCAAACAGTCAAAGAATTACAGAGATTCTTGGGATTTGCCAACTTTTATCGACGATTTATTAGAAACTTCAGTCTCATTGCCGCTCCACTAACAGCTTTAACCAAACGTCATAGCTCTCGAATTGCCTGGAATCCCGAAGCACAGCAGGCTTTTCAGGAGTTGAAGACCCGATTCACCACTGCACCCATCCTACGTCATCCCGATCCAGAGCGTCAGTTCATTGTGGAGGTAGATGCTTCGAACACAGGAGTGGGGGCCATATTATCTCAACGACAGGGAAACCCAGCCAAAATGTACCCGTGTGCTTTCTTCTCTCGCAAGCTTTCTCCAGCCGAGCGGAATTATGATGTGGGGAATCGCGAACTGCTAGCTATGAAACTGGCTCTAGAGGAATGGCGACACTGGCTGGAGGGAGCTTCAGAACCATTCATCATTCTCACAGACCATAAAAACCTCGAGTATCTTCGATCCGCCAAACGTCTCAATCCTCGTCAAGCAAGATGGGCACTGTTTTTTACACGTTTCAATTTCACTGTCACTTACCGCCCAGGCTCCAAGAACGTCAAAGCCGATGCCCTTTCTCGCCAAACAGAAGAAGCAGTCCACAAGGAGAACCCCGAAAACATCATCCACGAGAACCTCTTAGTAGCTCCAGTCCAGTGGGACATCATAACCGAAATCCAACAGGCCAACCTCCAGACTCCAACCCCCAGCAACTGTCCAGCCAATCTCCTCTTTGTCCCTGAAACACTACGCTCTCGCCTCATCGATCAGGTCCACTCCACCCCTAGCTCCGGTCATCCTGGTATCTCTGCCACAATTCAACTACTGCAGAATCGATTTTGGTGGCCTACTCTCTCATCCGACACCATCAAACATGTCCAGAACTGTATCAATTGTCAAACTTCCAAATCCACCCGTAAACTACCAGCAGGCCTTCTATGTCCCCTTCCAACACCTCAACGACCCTGGTCTCACATTGCCGTAGACTTCATCACAGATCTCCCCAATTCTCAAGGACACACGACAATTCTCACAATAGTGGATCGATTCTCCAAAGCCTGCCGTCTCATTCCCCTCACTAAACTTCCCACTGCCTTCGAAACAGCTGAACTCCTATGCAACCAAGTTTTCAGATTTTACGGACTACCCGAAGATATAGTATCTGACAGAGGACCTCAGTTTACTTCCAGAGTCTGGTCCGCATTCTTCAAACATCTAAACGTGAACATCAGCCTCACTTCCGGTTATCACCCTCAGTCCAATGGTCAGACCGAACGTCTTAATCAAGACATCATCCGCTTCCTGAGAACATACTGCCAGCAACACCAACATGACTGGAGCAGATATTTATTTTGGGCTGAGTATGCTCAAAATTCTTTGGTCAAACCCGCTACTGGTATCACTCCCTTCAAATGTATACTGGGCTTTCAGCCTCCTCTCTTCCCATGGTCCGGTGAGCCCACTGAACTCCCATCAGTCACAGAATGGTTACACAAAAGTGAGGAGGTTTGGGACCAAGCACACACTCATCTGAGGCATGCTGTCAGGCGTCAGGAACACCAGGCCAACCGTCGTCGTCGCCCAGCTCCAGAATACCAGAGTGGTCAATGGGTATGGCTATCAACCAGAGACTTACGCCTCAAACTTCCATGTCGCAAACTCAGTCCCAGGTATGTTGGTCCGTTCCAAATTATAAGACAAATATCACCTGTTTCATTCCGTTTAGACCTGCCCGCTAACTATCGTATCTCTCCCACTTTTCATGTTTCCCTGTTAAAACCCGCTGGTGGTCCGAGGGGAGAGACGGAGGAGGGGGCCGCCTCTCAGGGCCCTCCTGCCTTTCTGGTTGACGGCGAGGAGGCCTACAGAGTGCACAAGTTGCTGGATTCCAGACGTCGGGGTAACATGCTCCAATATCTGGTCGATTGGGAGGGGTACGGTCCGGAGGAACAGTCCTGGGTCAATTCAAGGGATATCCTGGACCCCACTCTCACTGAAGAGTTCCATAGGACATACCCGGAGAAACCGGCCCCTCGACCCCGTGGGAGACCCCGACGACAACCGCCTCCTCGCGTCAGGAGCCGCTCGCAGGGGGGGGGCTCTGTTACAGTGGAGGCTCCCGCTCTGTCTCCTCTCCGCCACCAGAGGGAGCCTTCACCAGAGTACTGATCATTGGCTACAAACTCAAATTCCCATCATGCCGCTTACCTGGGACTGATTGCGTCACACACCTGCACGCCATTAACACACACACATAAAAGCCACGTCCACACACCACACCAGTGCGAAGTCTTGATTTGCCCCGGTGATCATTTCTGAGCGTTTGTATCCTGATTCTGGTTTTCTGGTTTTGGACTTTGGACTGTTTGATTATTCTACGACTGATATCTGCCTGGCCTGAACTTGGACTGTTTATTGACTACGATTATTGCTGCCTGCCCTGATCTTTGCCTGTCTCCTGTTTATCCTGTTGTCTGCTCTGCATTGCCCTGTCTGCCTCGTTTTGACCCTGCCTGTACGACCTTGTTTAATAAAAGCTGCAAATGGATTCCTCTGTGCTTCGTGAATCATTACAACATCATTGTGTCATGACTTTACTTGAGGAGGCACATCATCATTAATTCATTATTAACTAACCATACAATAACATCAACTAATGGCTTGTTAATGCATCATTATGTCGTGACTTTACTTGAGGAGGCACATCATTATTAACTCATCATTAATTACTTAATAAGTAACATGAATTCATGACTTGTTAATGTATCGATGTCATTTCTTGTCTTGGCCCTTCAAGAGAACATATTTTAAAAATGATCAATTACACATGTGCTATACATATTCAGCTCTTCTAAATCAGATATAATTTGCTACTTTTTGGTGGATTGTAAAGAAGTGGAAGTGCTGTGCCCGAATTTGGATGGAGAAGGAACTGTATGGTAGTGTAATGACTCACGGTACACAGAAGAATCCATTTGCAGCTTTATTAAGCAATGTCGTACAGGCAGGGTCAAAACGGGCAAACAGAGCAATGCAGACAAGACGATGGGGAAATCCAGATAACAGGCAGAGTTCGGGGCAGGCAGCAATAAACACAATCCAAAGACAGTCCAAGATCAGGCCAGGCAGATATCACTCGTAGAATAGTCAAACAGTCCAAAGTCAAAACCAGAAAACCAGAAACAGGGAATAAACGCTCAGAAATGATCACCGGGGCAAATCAAGACTTCGCACTGGTGTGGTGTGTGGACGTGGCTTTTATGTGTGTGTGTTAATGGCGTGCAGGTGTGTGACGCAATCAGTCCCAGGTACGAGGCATGATGGGAATTTGAGTTTAGAGCCAATGATCAATACTCGGGTGAAGGCTCCCTCTGGTGGCTCAGAGGAGGCGGAACGGGAGCTTTCACTGTAACAGAGCCCCCCCCCTGCGAGCGGCTCCAGACGCGAGGAGGCAATTGACGTCGGGGTTTCCTACGGGGTCTCCCACGGGGTCGGGGGGCCGGTTTCTCCGGATATGTCCTATGAAACTCCTCAGTGAGAGTAGGGTCCAGGATATCTCCCGCATTGACCCAGGACTGCTCCTCCGGACCGTACCCCTCCCAATCGACCAGATATTGGAGAACATTACCCCGACGTCTGGAGTCCAGCAACTTGTGCACACGGTACGCCTCCTCGCCATCGACCAGAATGGGTGGAGGACTCTGAGAAGTGGACCCCTCCTCCGCTTCTCCCCTCGGACCCCCAGCGGGTTTCAACAGAGACACATGAAATGTGGGAGAAATACGGTAATTAGCGGGCAGGTCTTGTAATGACTCACGGTACACAGAAGAATCCATTTGCAGCTTTATTAAGCAATGTCGTACAGGCAGGGTCAAAACGGGCAAACAGAGCAATGCAGACAAGACGATGGGAAAATCCAGATAACAGGCAGAGTTCGGGGCAGGCAGCAATAAACACAATCCAAAGACAGTCCAAGATCAGGCCAGGCAGATATCACTCGTAGAATAGTCAAACAGTCCAAAGTCAAAACCAGAAAACCAGAAACAGGGAATAAACGCTCAGAAATGATCACCGGGGCAAATCAAGACTTCGCACTGGTGTGGTGTGTGGACGTGGCTTTTATGTGTGTGTGTTAATGGCGTGCAGGTGTGTGACGCAATCAGTCCCAGGTACGAGGCATGATGGGAATTTGAGTTTAAGGCCAATGATCAATACTCGGGTGAGGGCTCCCTCTGGTGGCGGAGAGGAGGCGGAACGGGAGCTTCCACTGTAACAGAGCCCCCCCCCTGCGAGCGGCTCCCGACGCGAGGAGGCAATTGACGTCGGGGTCTCCTACGAGGTCTCCCACGAGGTCTGGGGGCCGGCTTCTCCGGGTGTGTCCTATGAAACTCTTCCGTGAGAGTGGGGTCCAGGATATCACTTGCATTGACCCAGGACTGTTCCTCCGGACCGTAACCCTCCCAATCAACCAGATACTGGAGAACGTTACCCCGACGTCTGGAGTCAAGCAACTGGTGCACACGGTACGCCTCCTCGCCATCGACCAGAATGGGTGGAGGACTCTGAGAAGTGGACCCCTCCTCCGCTTCTCCCCTCGGACCCCCAGCGGGTTTCAACAGAGACACATGAAATGTGGGAGAAATACGGTAATTAGCGGGCAGGTCTAAACGGAATGATACAGGTGAAATTTGTCTAATAATTTGGAAGGGACCAACATACCTGGGACTGAGCTTGCGACATGGAAGTCTGAGTCGAAGATCTCTGGTGGACAGCCAAACCCACTGACCGATCTGGTATTCTGGAGCCGGTCGGCGGTGACGATTGGCCTGCTGTTCCTGACGTCTTACAGCGTGCCTTAGGTGTGTGTGTGCCTGATCCCAGACCTCCTCACTCTTGTGTAACCATTCCGTAACAGATGGAAGTTCAGTGGGTTCGCCGGACCAAGGAAAGAGAGGAGGTTGAAAACCGAGGATGCATTTGAATGGAGTGATGCCAGTTGCTGGTTTAATCAGAGAATTTTGAGCATATTCGGCCCAGAACAGGTATCTGCTCCAATCCTGCTGATGTTGTTGGCAGTAGGTTCGCAGAAAGCGGATCACATCTTGGTTCAGACGCTCAGTTTGCCCATTCGATTGTGGATGGTACCCGGAAGTGAGACTGATGTTCACGTTGAGATTCTTGAAAAAGGCCGTCCATACTCGAGATGTGAACTGTGGTCCCCTGTCGGACACAATGTCTTCAGGCAATCCATAAAAACGAAACACTTGATTGCACAGGAGTTCGGCGGTTTCAAAGGCGGTGGGAAGTTTGGTGAGAGGGACTAATCGGCAGGCTTTTGAGAATCGGTCTACGATGGTGAAGATGGTGGTGTAACCTTGAGAATTAGGGAGATCAGTGATGAAATCGACGGCAATGTGTGACCATGGGCGTTGAGGAGTGGGAAGAGGACATAGCAAACCAGCGGGTAATTTTCGGGGTGTTTTCGAGGTCTGACAGCTGGAACAGTTTTGGACGTGGTTGATGGTATCTGAGGTAAGTGTGGGCCACCAGAATCGGTTCTGGAGTAGCTGGACTGTGGCATTAATTCCAGGATGACCAGAGCTGGGGGTTGAATGGACTTGATCGATGAGACGTGGTCGTAGTATTTCGGGTACAAAGAGGAGATTGGCCGGACATTCTGCAGGGACGGGAGCTTGAAGATTGGCTTGCTGGATCTCGGTTATAATATCCCACTGGACAGGGGCAACTAACAATTTCTCACCAAGGATATTTTCGGGGTTGAGGTTCTGGGTGGTTTCTTCGGATTGACGAGAGAGAGCATCAGCTTTAGTGTTCTTGGTGCCTGGACGGTAAGTAACGGTGAAATTGAATCGGGTGAAGAACAGAGCCCATCTGGCTTGACGGGGGTTGAGACGCTTGGCAGATCGGAGATATTCCAGGTTCTTGTGATCTGTGAGAATAATGAACGGTTCAGCTGCTCCCTCCAACCAATGACGCCACTCTTCCAAGGCCAACTTCATGGCTAGCAGCTCGCGGTTTCCTACATCATAGTTACGTTCGGCTGGAGACAGTTTGCGAGAGAAAAAGGCACATGGATACATTTTGGCTGGATTACCCTGGCGTTGTGATAGTATGGCCCCCACTCCTGTATTAGAAGCATCGACTTCAACAATAAATTGTCGTTCAGGATCTGGATGATGTAGAATGGGTGCAGTAGTGAAACGTGTTTTTAAATCTTGGAATGCCTGTTGTGCTTCGGGGTTCCAGGATATGCGGTGGCTGTGACGTTTGGTTAGGGCTGTTAAGGGGGCGGCTATGAGGCTGAAATTTCTGATGAATCTCCGATAGAAGTTTGCAAATCCTAGGAATCTTTGCAGTTCTTTTATGGTTTGCGGTAAGGGCCAGTCTACGACACCCTTTACCTTCTTCTCATCCATTGCAACTCCTTCTTGGCTAATGATATAACCCAGGAAAGAGATGCTTGTTTGGTGGAACTCACATTTCTCCATTTTGGCGTAGAGGTGAAACTGGATCAGACGTTGGAGGACGGCACGGACGTGTTGAATGTGTTCTTCGAGTGAATTGGAGTAAATCAGGATGTCATCAATGTAAACAATTACCCATTTGTCCAGCATGTCGCGAAACACATCATTCATGAAGGCCTGGAAGACGGAAGGACTGTTGGACAAACCGAAAGGCATAACGAGGTATTCATAGTGCCCACTAGTGGTGGAAAATGCAGTTTTCCATTCATCACCTTCTCGTATGCGAATCAAATTGTAGGCATTACGTAGATCGAGCTTGGTGTAATACTTGGCCTGGCGGAGTTGTTCTAGGGCAGCTGGAACCAGAGGTAGGGGATAACGATACTTAATAGTTATATCATTTAAGCCTCGATAGTCAATGCAGGGTCTGAGTCCTCCATCCTTCTTCTTCACGAAGAAGAACCCGGCGGATGCTGGTGAGGTTGAGGGACGAATGAAACCTTTAGCGAGTTCTTCTTCTATGTATTGCTTCATAGCGTCAGATTCAGGCTTAGACAGGGGAAAAATTCTTCCTTTAGGTGGAGTGGTACCGGGAATTAAATCTATAGCACAATCCGTTGATCGATGTTCAGGGAGCTGCGCAGCTTTTTCCTTGCTGAAGGCCTCGGTTAAATCCTCATAAACAGAAGGTAAATTCTCTGGTTCAGGCACTGAAGCAACGGATTCTGGTTTGGGACTGTTTACTCGGGTGACTTTGGACAGACAGTGATTGTTACAAGCCTCACCCCAGCGAACAATTTGACCCTCTTTCCAGGAGATGTGAGGATTGTGAGTTTGTAACCATGGGTGTCCCAAAATGATGGAGTGATGTGGAGCGTGAATGACGTAAAACTGGATGTTTTCTGAGTGAAGAGACCCAACGTGCAACTGAACCTTCTCCGTGATGCTCTGTATTCTTCCTTCTCCGATGGGATGTCCATCTAGCGCCTCTACTGTCAGGGAAGAACGACACGGATGTAATTGGATGTTGCATTGCTTGGCGAATGTCTGTGATATGAAATTTCCTGCAGCTCCCGAGTCTATGAAAGCAGATGTGTCAATGGATTGGTTTTGGACAGTTAAACGAACTGGGAGTGAGAAACTGGTGGCATAATTTTGAGCTTTCTCTCGAGAACTCACTGAGTGGTTTCGGTTGGAAGGTCGTACGGGACAGGAGAGCTTCATGTGTCCGGATTGGCCGCAATACATGCAGAGCCGAAGTTGAAATCTGCGTTCCCGTTCTTCTGGGGTGATGTGCGTGAACCCGATCTGCATAGGTTCGTGAGCGGGAGCTGCCTCGAGTGATTGGCGGATAGGTGCCCGGGTGATGCGTCTGGAACGCACGAGATTATCGACTTGAATGGCCAGACTTACATACTCGTTCAAGCTCTTTCCTTCATCTCGACAGGCTAATTCAGATTGAAGTTCAATAGAGAGTCCCTTCCTGAACAGCGTCTTTAAAGTGTCTTCGACCCAGTTCGTCTGTGCAGCGAGGGTGCGAAACGTGAGTGCATACTCGGCGGCGGTACTCTTTCCCTGGGTGAGGTTTAGAAGCTGCTCTCCAGCGCTCCCCTTCTCAGAGGAGTGTTCGAAGACTTGACGGAACTGTTGAAGGAATTCTTGAAATGTGGTGAATGAAGACCCCTCTGGTTTCCAGACTGCCGTAGCCCACTCCAATGCTTTGCCCGTGAGCAGGGAACAAACAAATGCGATGCGACTGGCTTGAGTGGAGTACAATGTCGGTTGCTGGTCGACGAAGAGTGTGCATTGCAACAGAAATCCCTTGCATTTAGTCGGATTACCGTCGAATTTGTCAGGAAATGCGAGTCGGGGATTTACTGCTGTACTCACAGTAGCAGGAGAGACACTCTGCGGTGGTGGTGCAGCGGGTGTGCTGGGAGCAGTGCAAACAGCGGTGCGAAGCTCCAGAATCCCCTGCACGAGCTGCTCCGTGATAGTAGTCAGGTGGCTGAGCTGCTGATGGTGTAAATCCAGACGAGAAGCTTGGGATGTAAGCTCGGTGGTCAGTTGCATGACGGCTGCTGGATTAGTTGGTGGCGAAGTCTTCTGTAATGACTCACGGTACACAGAAGAATCCATTTGCAGCTTTATTAAGCAATGTCGTACAGGCAGGGTCAAAACGGGCAAACAGAGCAATGCAGACAAGACGATGGGAAAATCCAGATAACAGGCAGAGTTCGGGGCAGGCAGCAATAAACACAATCCAAAGACAGTCCAAGATCAGGCCAGGCAGATATCACTCGTAGAATAGTCAAACAGTCCAAAGTCAAAACCAGAAAACCAGAAACAGGGAATAAACGCTCAGAAATGATCACCGGGGCAAATCAAGACTTCGCACTGGTGTGGTGTGTGGACGTGGCTTTTATGTGTGTGTGTTAATGGCGTGCAGGTGTGTGACGCAATCAGTCCCAGGTACGAGGCATGATGGGAATTTGAGTTTAAGGCCAATGATCAATACTCGGGTGAGGGCTCCCTCTGGTGGCGGAGAGGAGGCGGAACGGGAGCTTCCACTGTAACAGGTCTAAACAGAATGATACAGGTGAAATTTGTCTAATAATTTGGAAGGGACCAACATACCTGGGACTGAGCTTGCGACATGGAAGTCTGAGTCGAAGATCTCTGGTGGACAGCCAAACCCACTGACCGATCTGGTATTCTGGAGCCGGTCGGCGGTGACGATTGGCCTGCTGTTCCTGACGTCTTACAGCGTGCCTTAGGTGTGTGTGTGCCTGATCCCAGACCTCCTCACTCTTGTGTAGCCATTCCGTAACAGATGGAAGTTCAGTGGGTTCGCCGGACCAAGGAAAGAGAGGAGGTTGAAAACCGAGGATGCATTTGAATGGAGTGATGCCAGTTGCTGGTTTAATCAGAGAATTTTGAGCATATTCGGCCCAGAACAGGTATCTGCTCCAATCCTGCTGATGTTGTTGGCAGTAGGTTCGCAGAAAGCGGATCACATCCTGGTTCAGACGCTCAGTTTGCCCATTAGATTGTGGATGGTACCCGGAAGTAAGACTGATGTTCACGTTGAGATTCTTGAAAAAGGCCGTCCATACTCGAGATGTGAACTGTGGTCCCCTGTCGGACACGATGTCTTCAGGCAATCCATAAAAACGAAACACTTGATTGCACAGGAGTTCGGCGGTTTCAAAAGCGGTGGGAAGTTTGGTGAGAGGGACTAATCGGCAGGCTTTTGAGAATCGGTCTACGATGGTGAAGATGGTGGTGTAACCTTGAGAATTAGGGAGATCAGTGATGAAATCGACGGCAATGTGTGACCATGGGCGTTGAGGAGTGGGAAGAGGACATAGCAAACCAGCGGGTAATTTTCGGGGTGTTTTCGAGGTCTGACAGCTGGAACAGTTTTGGACGTGGTTGATGGTATCTGAGGTAAGTCAAGTCAAGTCAAGTCAAGTCACATTTATTTATATAGCGCTTTTCACAATACAGATTTTATCAAAGCAGCTTCACAGTGATAACATGAAAGTAGTACAACACAGATCGATAATATTGTTAAATATTAAATAATCCTAAATAATCCCGACTAAGCAAGCCAAGCAAGCCAAAAGCAAGGCGACAGTGGCAAGGAACCAAAACTCCATCAGATTGGATGGAGAAAAAACCTTGGGAGAACCCAGGCTCAGTCGGGGGCCAGTTCTCCTCTGGCTTACATTCATATTGTTTATATATAACTATTAAATATAAATATTATTTATGTCTAAAACAGCCCCATAACATATCGCAGGCGTTGAGTCGTCTCTTCACAGGCGTTGGTCTTCTCATCACAGGCGGTGGGGCATCCGAAACCCCCGTGAGATGCTGGATACAAGGCTGGACCTGACGAACGCCATTTTTCTCGGGACAAGCGTCCCGAGATAACAGCAGAAAGGCAGATGGGAAATAATTAGCATAGCTGATGTTCATAATTAGCATAGCTGATGTTCATAATAATTTCCATTGTACGGGTGTCGGTGTTAGAAAACCACTATCTCACGAACTCTCCGCAACCCAAACTCTCCGCAATGCAACTCAGCCATACGGACCGACCCGTTTGTCTAAAAGGCTATCGAGCCCCACTGGTGCTTTAAGCAATTTCAGTGGCAAACGGTTCGGTATGGCATAAAAGAGGACTGACAGGTGAGCATTATGTGAATGCTTGACTGAAGAGATGCGTCTTTAGTCTAGTTTTAAACTATTTTTGGAACATGACCTAGAGATAGAGACGAGTTAATAATATTGAGGAGAGGCTCTTCTACTGCAGGTAATAGTTCTTTTAGTAGTTTAGTGGGTATTGGATCCAATAAACATGTTGTGGGTTTAGATGCAGTGATAAGTTTATTTAGCTCCTCCTGTCCTATCATTGTAAAGCGGTGTAGTTGTTCTAGAGGGGCCATAAGTGCGGCTGAATCATAAGACACCATAGAGGATTGTACATTTATAATTGTGTTTCGGATGCTTTCTATTTTCTCGTTGAAGTAATTCATAAAGTCATTACTGCTTAACTGTAACGGTATATTTTGCTCTGGTGATGTCTGTTTGTTTGTTAGTCTAGCCACGGTGTTAAATAAAAACCTTGGGTTATTTTGGTTATTTTCGATTAGTTTGCGGAGATGTTCAGCCCTGGCTGTTTTTAGAGCCTTTTTATAACATGACATACTGTCTTTCCACGCGATTCTAAAGACCTCTAAGTTAGTTTGTTTCCATTTACGCTCTAACTTACGGGTTTCTCTCTTGATAGCGTGCGTATCACTGTTGTACCAGGGTGCTTTAGTTTTCTCTCTAACCTTTTTTAATCTAATTGGTGCAACAATATCTAATGTACTAGAGAGAATGGTGCTCAAACTGCTAGTCATTTCCTCTAATTCATCTGTTTGTTTGGATTCACTTAGCAATTTAGATAGATCAGGTAAGGTATTTGAGAATCTATCTATAGTGGTTGGAAGGATTGTTCTGCCTGGTCTATAACGTGGTGCAACATGACATATTTCAGCAGTGCGTATTATGCAAGTCACCATGTAATGATCAGTGATGTCATCGCTTTGCGGTATAATATCTATGTCAGTTGGATCGGTTCCGTACGATATAATTAAATCTAGTGTATGATTTAGACGATGAGTGGGGCCACTGACGTTTTGTTTGACCCCAAAGGAGTTTAATAAGTCTGTAAACGCAGCACCTAAAGCATCATTTGTATTATCTACGTGAATGTTAAAATCTCCAACAATTACTGCTTTATCGACATTCACCAATAGATCTGAGAGAAAGTCTGCAAACTCTTTTAGGAAATCTGCATATGGCCCTGGAGGTCAATATACAGTAGCCAAGGCTAGAGATAATATGGATTTCCTTCTTACATCTAAGAGCGTAACATTTAGCACAAGTACTTCAAATGAATTAAACCTGTGACCTGTTTTCTGAATAACATTAAAAATATCTTTATAAATTGTTGCAACACCGCCGCCACGACCGATCAGACGGGGCTCATGTTTATAACAGTATCCTGGTGGAGTAGATTCATTTAGACCGAAATATTCATTTGGTTTAAGCCAGGTTTCAGTAAGGCACAGAACATCGAAATTATTATCTGTGACCATTTCATTTACAATAACCGCCTTAGGTGTGAGCGATCTAATGTTTAGAAGACCTAACTTTAGAGATTGTTTTTGTTCACTGATATTTAGATTTTCTGGTTTAATTAGAATAAGATTTTTGCAAGATCCTGCACTACATTTATTGTTTGGTTTCACTAAACGAGGAATAGACACGGTTTCTATATAATGTTCCACACTGTGCAAATTAGTTAAGTTTGGGCAACAAAGGGTGTGTTTTGGACTTTGACTTAGTCATCTGGTCTGTAACATCTTGGAGATGTTGTCCGACAGAACAGCCGCTCCGATTCTGCTGGGGTGGAGACCATCTGAACTATACAACCTGGGTCTCTCCCAAAACAGATTCCAATTATTTACAAAGAGCAGTTTCTGGTCATTACACAGTGACGTTAACCATTCATTTAATGCAAATAATCTACTAAACCTTTCCTGTCCTTGTCGGTACGTGGGGAGCGGTCCAGACACGATGATCGTTGCTTCAGGAGCTGTGCTGCGTACCGAGTCGATCAGGGACATGTAGTCCTTCTTCAGTACCTCAGTCTGCCGCAGCCTGATATCGTTCGCTCCCGCGTGCAGCACAACAGCTCCGACGCGCTTATCGTTCAGGATCTCGGGAACCTGTGCAACGACATCAAGAACACGAGCACCAGGAAAGCAGTGAGTCCACACCTTACCTTTATCCGAGGTAGCGTGGACATGACGGATCATGGACGTGCCGATGATCACGGCGTCGTCGCGTTCCGGCTCGCGAAGAGGGGAGAAGCGGTTCCGAGTGGAGATCTCGAAGACCGGGAGGGGCGGAGAGGCAGCTCTGGTCCTGGCTCGAGTCTTCCGCTGTGTGATCCATGGTCCATGGTGTTGTGTCGGTGCCGGGGTGAATGAGGCCAGAGATGGTCGCGTCCTTCTGGGCAGATGAACACACGGAGTCGAGGAAGTCGGGTTCAAAGAGTTAATATTACTAACCACTGATTTGTGAGCGTCGGCGCGTGATGCTTCAAGCGTTGAGCGCCGATCCAACAGCTCGGCTTTCTTCACCAGCAGACCACGGATCTGTTTCTCGACGTATTCCAGCTCCTGCTTCACCGAGAAGAGCTCGAATGTGTCTTCACCTGCACTCAAAGGTAAGGTTAGACACGCATCTGATTCGTTCGCCATTATAACGGATGAACAGTAAATTAGTAGTGATACTACAAATATCACTACTAATTTAGGACAAAATGCCGGATATAACCAGTATCCTTAGTGAAACGGGTGTGTAAGGAGACGGCCGATAGGCGAGAGGCCACGCGTGAAATGCTAGCGGGCTAAAGGCTAGTAGCCGAGATTCGGAAGTTTGGATATAAGTAGCGATGTCAGAGCAATCGAATTGTTTTTTATGAGGAATAGTATCGAGGATAAGTTCACACGATATAAAAATCGAAGGTGCTTGTTTATAAATGAGTGGAAAAGAAGCAAATCAAGGATTGATGAAGAAATTCTCCGGAGCTACAAACACAAATACCGGTCGCACGCGCATGCGCAAAAAAAGGTAAGTGTTCTGGTAAGTGTGGGCCACCAGAATCGGTTCTGGAGTAGCTGGACTGTGGCATTAATTCCAGGATGACCAGAGCTGGGGGTTGAATGGACTTGATCGATGAGACGTGGTCGTAGTATTTCGGGTACAAAGAGGAGATTGGCCGGACATTCTGCAGGGACGGGAGCTTGAAGATTGGCTTGCTGGATCTCGGTTATAATATCCCACTGGACAAGGGCAACTAACAATTTCTCACCAAGGATATTTTCGGGGTTGAGGTTCTGGGTGGTTTCTTCGGATTGACGAGAGAGAGCATCAGCTTTAGTGTTCTTGGTGCCTGGACGGTATGTAACGGTGAAATTGAATCGGGTGAAGAACAGAGCCCATCTGGCTTGACGGGGGTTGAGACGCTTGGCAGATCGGAGATATTCCAGGTTCTTGTGATCTGTGAGAATAATGAACGGTTCAGCTGCTCCCTCCAACCAATGACGCCACTCTTCCAAGGCCAACTTCATGGCTAGCAGCTCGCGGTTTCCTACATCATAGTTACGTTCGGCTTGAGACAGTTTGCGAGAGAAAAAGGCACATGGATACATTTTGGCTGGATTACCCTGGCGTTGTGATAGTATGGCCCCCACTCCTGTATTAGAAGCATCGACTTCAACAATAAATTGTCGTTCAGGATCTGGATGATGTAGAATGGGTGCAGTAGTGAAACGTGTTTTTAAATCTTGGAATGCCTGTTGTGCTTCGGGGTTCCAGGATATGCGGTGGCTGTGACGTTTGGTTAGGGCTGTTAAGGGGGCGGCTATGAGACTGAAATTTCTGATGAATCTCCGATAGAAGTTTGCAAATCCTAGGAATCTTTGCAGTTCTTTTATGGTTTGCGGTAAGGGCCAGTCTACGACACCCTTTACCTTCTTCTCATCCATTGCAACTCCTTCTTGGCTAATGATATAACCCAGGAAAGAGATGCTTGTTTGGTGGAACTCACATTTCTCCATTTTGGCGTAGAGGTGAAACTGGATCAGACGTTGGAGGATGGCACGGACGTGTTGAATGTGTTCTTCGAGTGAATTGGAGTAAATCAGGATGTCATCAATGTAAACAATTACCCATTTGTCCAGTATGTCGCGAAACACATCATTCATGAAGGCCTGGAAGACGGAAGGACTGTTGGACAAACCGAAAGGCATAACGAGGTATTCATAGTGCCCACTAGTGGTGGAAAATGCAGTTTTCCATTCATCACCTTCTCGTATGCGAATCAAATTGTAGGCATTACGTAGATCGAGCTTGGTGTAATACTTGGCCTGGCGGAGTTGTTCTAGGGCAGCTGGAACCAGAGGTAGGGGATAATGATACTTAACAGTTATATCATTTAAGCCTCGATAGTCAATGCAGGGTCTGAGTCCTCCATCCTTCTTCTTCACGAAGAAGAACCCGGCGGATGCTGGTGAGGTTGAGGGACGAATGAAACCTTTAGCGAGTTCTTCTTCTATGTATTGCTTCATAGCGTCAGATTCAGGCTTAGACAGGGGAAAAATTCTTCCTTTAGGTGGAGTGGTGCCGGGAATTAAATCTATAGCACAATCCGTTGATCGATGTTCAGGGAGCTGCGCAGCTTTTTCCTTGCTGAAGGCCTCGGTTAAATCCTCATAAACAGAAGGTAAATTCTCTGGTTCAGGCACTGAAGCAACAGATTCTGGTTTGGGACTGTTTACTCGGGTGACTTTGGACAGACAGTGATTGTTACAAGCCTCACCCCAGCGAACAATTTGACCCTCTTTCCAGGAGATGTGAGGATTGTGAGTTTGTAACCATGGGTGTCCCAAAATGATGGAGTGATGTGGAGCGTGAATGACGTAAAACTGGATGTTTTCTGAGTGAAGAGACCCAACGTGCAACTGAACCTTCTCCGTGATGCTCTGTATTCTTCCTTCTCCGATGGGATGTCCATCTAGCGCCTCTACTGTCAGGGAAGAACGGAAATGTAATTGGATCCAATGTAATTGGATGTTGCATTGCTTGGCGAATGTCGGTGATATGAAATTTCCTGCAGCTCCTGAGTCTATGAAAGCAGATGTGTCAATGGATTGGTTTTGGACAGTTAAACGAACTGGGAGTGAGAAACTGGTGGCAGAATTTTGAGCTTTCTCTCGAGAACTCACTGAGTGGTTTCGGTTGGAAGGTCGTACGGGACAGGAGAGCTTCATGTGTCCGGATTGGCCACAATACATGCAGAGCCGAAGTTGAAATCTTCGTTCTCGTTCTTCGGGGGTGATATGTGTGAAACCCAGCTGCATAGGTTCAGGATGGTTAGTGGTTACGAGTGAGGATTGAATTGGTACCCGGAGTTTACGTCTGGATCGCATCAGGTTGTCGACCTGAATGGCTAGAGCGATATACTCATTTAAGTTCTTTCCTTCATCACGACAGGCCAACTCAGACTGAAGCTCATTGGTAAGTCCTCTCCTGAAAAGAGTCTTTAAAGTATCCTCCACCCAGTTTGTTTGAGCAGCAAGCATGCGAAAAGAGAGGGCATAATCAGCAGCGGTTTCTTCTCCCTGCATGAGATTTAGAAGTTGATCGCCTGCATCACCCTTCTCAGTCGTATGTTCGAATACTTGACGAAACTGTTGCGTAAACTCTTGAAATGTAGAAAAAGTATTGCCCTCTGGTCTCCAGATTGCCGTAGCCCAATCTAATGCTCTGCCGGTTAGCAATGAACAAACGAAAGCAATGCGGCTCTCATGACTGGCGTATAATGTGGGTTGTTGCTCGACGAAGAGTGTACATTGTAACAGGAACCCCTTGCATTTGGTTGGAGAACCATCAAATTTATCAGGGAAAGCGAGTCGTGGATTGACTGCTGTACTCACAGTAGCAGGAGAGACACTCTGCGGTGGTGATGCAGCGGGTGTGCTGGGAGCAGTGCAAACAGCGGTGCGAAGCTCCAGTATCCCCTGCACGAGCTGCTCCGTGATAGTAGTCAGGTGGCTGAGCTGCTGATGGTGTAAATCCAGACGAGACGCTTGGGATGTAAGCTCGGTGGTCAGTTGCATGACGGCTGCTGGATTAGTTGATGGCGAAGTCTTCTGTAATGACTCACGGTACACAGAAGAATCCATTTGCAGCTTTATTAAGCAATGTCGTACAGGCAGGGTCAAAACGGGCAAACAGAGCAATGCAGACAAGACGATGGGGAAATCCAGATAACAGGCAGAGTTCGGGGCAGGCAGCAATAAACACAATCCAAAGACAGTCCAAGATCAGGCCAGGCAGATATTGTCACAGTGTCTGGATGTGTTCCCTTGTTTGTCCACTAGATGTCCTCCTTCCCTACTGTGTCATCACTTCTGGAACTGCATTTCCCATCATCCTGTTCTGTCACTTACTGATCATTGCACTCAGCTGCTCCCCGTATCATTGTTCCCAGCTGTTCTGCGTTAGTCTTGTTAGAGATGTGTATATATACCCAGTCTTGTTCAATGTGTTTCAGGAAGTCCTTGTATTTTGTGTCACACCACTTCTGGTCTGTGTTCTGTTCCTAGTTCCTGTTTGTTTAGTTGTTTTGATGGCTTCTCTTGGTTTGACCCTGCATGTGTGACTACGAGTTTGGATTATCCTCTAAATAAATACTGCTTTTGGATTTACCCCTGTTTCCCGTGTGTGGAACGTGACAGAAGGACTTCCTCACACCCTAAATCCAGCGGTATGTTTTCAAACTTCTCTTCCCCAGCCACTGAGCGGGAGAGGAGAGATTATTTTCATGGAACCCGTCTAGTAATTTTTCGTGGGACCCGGGGAGGTCGCAGAGGAGGAGGAGGTGGTCGAGAAGAAGTTCAACACCACTCTCCACCCTGGCCCCCTTTCGACCCCGGGCCAGTGAGGGACAGCTCAGAGCCAACATCTCACCATCACGGACGGAGAAGGGGGAGGAAATGCACGTCTGCCCAGCGAGAGACTGTTCACGTCCCGTCGGCCCAGCGAGAGACCGCTCACGTCCCGTCGGCCCAGCGAGAGACCGCTCACGTCCCGTCGGCCCAGCGAGAGACCGCTCACGTCCCGTCGGCCCAGCGAGAGACCGCTCATGTCCCGTCGGCCCAGCGAGAGACCGCTCACGTCCCGTCGGCCCAGCGAGAGACCGCTCACATCCCGTCGGCCCAGCGAGAGACCGCTCACATCCCGTCGGCCCAGCGAGAGACCGCTCACGTCCCATCGGCCCAGCGAGAGACTGCTCACGTCCCGTCTGCCTTCCTGAGCTGGGACTATCTGGAGCGGATGGCTCGGATATTGGAGAGGCCGGTGTCCGGTGTTCCTGAGCCGGTGCCTGTCCCTGAACTTGAGCCAGTCCCTGAGCCGGTGCCTGTCCCTGAACCTGAGCCGGTGCCTATCCCTGAGCCGGTGCCTGTCCCTGAACCTGAGCCGGTCCCTGAGCCGGTGCCTGTCTCTGAGCCGGTGCCTGTCCCTGAGCCGGTCCCTGAGCCGGTGCCTGTCCCTGAAACTGAGCCGGTGCCTGTCCCTGAACCTGAGCCGGTCCCTGAGCCGGTCCCTGAGCCGGTGCCTGTCCCTGAGCCGGTGCCTGTCCCTGAACCTGAGCCGGTCCCTGAGCCGGTGCCTGTCCCTGAGCCGGTCCCTGAACCGGTGCCTGTCCCTGAGCTGGAGCTCATGTTGGTTCAGGACCGAGCATTTTTGTCTGTGTTTGTGTCTGTTCTTGTGACCGTCTCTGTTTTAGTGTCCGTTCCTGAGCCGGCGCCTGTTCCCGAGCCGGAGGCAGAGCCAGCGCCTGTTCCCGAGCCGGTGTCTGGTCCTGAGGGATCTGCTCCGCCCTGGCTGCCCGAGGGGTCTTCACTGCCCTGGTCACCTAAAGGGGTCTTCACCGCCCTGGCCACCCGAAAGGTCTTCACCGCCCTGGCCACCCAAGGGGTCTTCACCGCCCTGGCCACCCGAAAGGTCTTCACCACCCTGGCCACCCGAAAGATCTTCACCGCCCTGGCCGCCCGAGGGGTCTTCAACACCCTGGCCACCCGAGGGGTCTTCACCGCTCTGGCCACCCGAAAGGTCTTCACCGCCCTGGCCACCCAAAAGGTCTTCACCGCCCTGGCCGCCCGAGGGGTCTTCACCGCCCTGGCCACCTGAGGGGTCTTCACCGCCCTGGCCACCCGAGGGGTCTTCACCGCCCTGGCCGCCCAAGGGACTCTCTGCTTTGCCCTGGCCGCCCGATGGACTCTGTGTCTCGCCCTGGCCGCCCATTGGAGTCTGTGTCTCGCCCTGGTCCCCGGTTAAGCCCTCAACCGTTGTTCCTGTCTCCCTTCACGGACCTGGCCCACCATCCCTCCCCCTGATCCTCCACCATTCCACCTCCCCCCTGAACTCTTGTGTCATGTTTTTTTTTTAATGTTGTCGTGGAGCGTCTGGTAGCCGCTCCGTAGAGGGGGGGTTATGTCACAGTGTCTGGATGTGTTCCCTTGTTTGTCCTCTAGATGTCCTCCTTCCCCACTGTGTCATCACTTCTGGAACTGCATTTCCCATCATCCTGTTCTGTCACTTACTGATCATTGCACTCAGCTGCTCCCCGTATCATTGTTCCCAGCTGTTCTGCGTTAGTCTTGTTAGAGATGTGTATATATACCCAGTCTTGTTCAATGTGTTTCAGGAAGTCCTTGTATTTTGTGTCACACCACTTCTGGTCTGTGTTCTGTTCCTAGTTCCTGTTTGTTTAGTTGTTTTGATGGCTTCTCTTGGTTTGACCCTGCATGTGTGACTACGAGTTTGGATTATCCTCTAAATAAATACTGCTTTTGGATTTACCCCTGTTTCCCGTGTGTGGAACGTGACAGATATCACTCGTAGAATAGTCAAACAGTCCAAAGTCAAAACCAGAAAACCAGAAACAGGGAATAAACGCTCAGAAATGATCACCGGGGCAAATCAAGACTTCGCACTGGTGTGGTGTGTGGACGTGGCTTTTATGTGTGTGTGTTAATGGCGTGCAGGTGTGTGACGCAATCAGTCCCAGGTACAAGGCATGATGGGAATTTGAGTTTAGAGCCAATGATCAATACTCGGGTGAAGGCTCCCTCTGGTGGCGCAGAGGAGGCGGAACGGGAGCTTCCACTGTAACAGGTAGGAGGAAAGTGGACACATTTTGAGGGGAAAAGAAAAGAAGACCAACATCCGACTGTAATATGATATAAAGACAGTAAACAAATCCACAAAATAACCACACAAATAACCATCATCTGTGCTACCACTGATTTTAATTCTGAAAATTGCATCTGTTTAATGGATATATTAGTGTAGGCTTTTCACTCTTGATGGCAGAAGTGGCATCACTTAAAACGGAATGAGATTTTTATTGATGCATTTTTGTGTGTTTAATGAGAAAGGTTAAATGTAAGCATTGCAAGACATTCACTGATGTTTGTGACCGTTGCTGGTGGCAAATTTATGAACAATTTTACATTGTGTGCCCTTTTAATACATCTTATCGTCTAATCTAGAGCATGTTTAGTTTAGTTTACCTCATAGTGTTAATTTATACATTAATTAACAAGCATGTACTAACGTGTAGTTACGATGGTATATTCATGCAGGAATTCATGACTCATGTCGTAGTTAAGGTTAATTCTTCATTAGTACATGTCTTAACTCATCATTAGATCATAGTAAAGTAATTATTAATTCAGGTATTAGTACATGATTATTCATGTACTGTTATTGTAAAGTGTTACCTGAATGTTTGACTAAAGAGATGCGTCTTTAGTCTAGTTTTAAACTGTATCAGTGAGTCAGAGCCTTGGACCGTATCGGGAAGGCTATTCCAGAGTTTTGGAGCTAAATGCGAGAACGCCCTCCCTCCTTTAGTGGACTTAGATATCCTAGGACCGACCAGAAGTCTTGAATTTAGTGATCTTAAGGAATGCGGTGGATTTTAGGGCGAAAGAAGGTCCGTACATAGGAGCTAAACCGTTTAGGGCTTTATAGGTCAGTATTAGTACTTTGTAGTTGATACGGAACTTAATAGGTAACCAGTGTAGAGATGATAAAATCGGTGTTATATGATCATATTTTCTTGACCTAGTAAGAACTCTAGCAGCTGCATTTTGTACTAACTGTAGCTTGTTTATTGAGGATGCAGGACAACCGGCTAATAAAGCATTACAGTAATCTAGTCTCGAGGTCATGAATGCATGAACTAATTTTTCTGCATCAGAGACAAATAAGTAATACCTCTCTTTTATCTGAATTTAAAGGGTAGCTATTATGGATTTTTGAAAATTGCCCTTCATGTAGTGTTTAACATAGATCTAAGTGAACGAAAACATCCTGCAAAGTTTTAAACATGAAAGTTCATCGTATACAAAGTTATTGTCTCTCAAAAGTAAGAGTTGACTCTGAGTCGCTGATATGAATCGTTCGAAGAACGATGCTTTTCCTTTGTCTAGTTGACGTCAACTTGACAAGTTATTTGAATAAGAAACGCCCACTTATTGCGCTCGGAGATGCCAGGGAAAACCGGAGCTCCAGGGGTGGCGGGCAAATCTGAAACTGGCCCAGGACGGGCCACCCTGCCTGGGCTGGCCAGGGAGGTCTGAGAGCATGGAGGTTTGGACCCACCGCACCTTTTTGGACTCTGTCGTTTTTCGAGATCTGGGCTTCGGAAAACAATCATGTCGACGAGACGCTGTGTTTTGAAGTGTGACGCAAAAGCGAACTTTTTTCACCTGCCAAGGAGTATTTGAAGACTAAGTGACTGCAGTTCATATATACAAGTACTGCTATACCACACAAGTATAGCCCAAACCTTGTTCTGTGTTCGCGTCATTTTGAAGATGATTGCTTCACAAACCTGAATGCTATAAAGTATGGATTAGCGAACCGGCTCTATCCTAACGAGCTGTGGATCTGAATCAGGTGTGTTAAATAAGGGAGACATACACAATATGCAGAGCAGTGGGTCGCGAGGACTGGAGTTGAGAACCCATTTTAAGGTGATAAGAGTTCCGTTTTCGACAATATCTGCACAGAGAATACCAATCACAACTGACTAGATCATCTGACCAATCACCGCAGATTAGCGTCACGCAAAGGCGGATTTTGGAAAAGGACTCGCTTAACGATTCATATGGGAGTTGGTGGGCAAATCAGGTAAAAATAAATGCATATTATAAGACAACAAAAGTGTTTTTTGTCATTGCATGCTTGTAAAACTGTTGTTGGGGACTCCCAGAACAATATTAGGAACATTTTAAATGCCATAATAGGTACCCTTTAATAGCAGGAAATTACGCATCATCCAGCATTTTATATCTTTGAGACACTCTGTCAATTTAGATGAGTTAGTGTTTAGGTTTTATCACTGCCAGTTTGAATATTTTTGGAACATGACCTAAAGATAAAGACGACTTAATAATATTGAGTAGAGGCTCTTCCACTACATGTAACACTTCTTTCAGTAGTTTAGTGGGTATTGGATCTAATGAACATGTTGTTGGTTTAGATGCAATGATACGTTTATTTAGCTCCTCCTGCCCTATAGTTGTAAAACGGTGTAGTTGTTCTAGAGGGGCCATAATTGAGGCTGAATCATAAGACACCATAGAGGATTGTACATTTATAATTGTGTTTCGGATTCTTTCTATTTTCTCATCGAAATATCATAAATCATAAAATCATTACTGCTAAACTGTAACGGAATATTCTGCTCTGGTAATGTCCGTTTATTTGTTAGTCTAGCCACAGTGTTAAATAAAAACCTTGGATTATTTTGGTTATTTTCTATTAGTTTGCGGAGATGCTCAGCCCTGGCTGTTTTTAGAGCCTTTTTATAACGTGACATACTGTCTTTCCACGTGATTCAAAAGACCTCTAAATTAGTTTGTTTCCATTTACGCTCTAACTTACGGGTTTCTCTCTTGATAGCATGCGTATCACTGTTGTACCAGGGTGCTTTAGTTCCCTTTCGTAGTCACTCCGAGTTACGTCAAGGAGTGACGGAGAATGGGGGTTTCGCACAGAAAGCCAATCCTCTTCGAGTATTTAACAACGAGCCAATGGCGTGAAAATGCCATGGGTCTGCGGAATTTGCATAGCGTACTCCGCCCACCCCTGTGGGTATAAAAGGAGGAAGCAGACGCAACCGCAGTATGTTTTCGCTTCGGAGCCAAGAGCATTCTTCTCTCCACAAGCCATATCACTAAAAGCCTCTTCGAGACGAGCGTCCTCTTCAGTGTTGGTGTGACGGCGGTACCCAGCGAGATTCTGCATTGCCTGCGATCTGTGCAGTGGTCTGCCAGACTTTGCGCTTCTCCCTGGTCGCCTCGGCGCTGAAAGAGTGAATTTCCTCCTCTCCTCTGAAAGAGCTACACGCGGCACGTCTTTTTAAAGACGGTTCGCCCGTGTTCTTCTGGGTGCGGTCGATATCCGTCTTTCTCTGATGGGCACGATCGCTGCTTTGTATGTCTGGGCTTCATCATGCTAAAGCAGCTTTCGTGGTTGAGTCATGTGCCTTTTGTGGTAATATGACCATCTCAACACTTAGATCGAGACTCAATGATCTTACTGTGAGAGTCCCCGCCTCCGCTACCCGTTCAGCTTCCTCTACCCGGGGAAGCTCTTCGGCTCGCGGCCAGGGTGATCTGTCGGTGACGGTGTGGAACAAACCCCCGACGCTAGCTCCTCGGGTCCCACCCACCGCAACAGTGTTGTAGCCAGCGAGCGCCGAAACGGTTCAGACGTCTGCCTGTTCGCGGGTACCGTCTGGATCGTTTGGCGCTCCAGAGGAAGACGCGTTATCGATCGCGGCATCACATAAAGGCGGGCTTGATTCCTCGGGAAGTGAAGATGCGGTTGCACGACCTCCTTCGGGAGCGCCTGTTGCCCGTGTCGGATCCCGAGATGACGGCTATGCTCTCTCGGGTCGCCGTGAGTATCGGGTTGCACTGGAATCTTCCGGCCCACCCCGATCACTCACGGATGGATGAATCGTTTTTGGGCAAAGCCGCCGCCGCGAGGCCACAGCCGACCCCAATGCCATTCGTCCCCGAGCTGCATGCGGAACTGACGAGGACGCGCTCGTCAGCTTCCCCCGCCTTTCCTCCCCTCGACGGCGCAGCTGCCCGTGGGTATGCTGGGGTGCCTCCGGTGGAGCGCTCTGTCGCGATGCAACTGTGTCCGCGGAGCGCCTCCTCTCGGGGGCCCCCCGAGCATCCCCCCAGAGCCTGTAGGTTTTCGTCGTCTATGACGGCGCGATCCTATAGCGCGGCGGGCGGCCGCCGCTATGCATATGATGGGCGTTTTTTTTAGGTCTGCCAAGCCAGACTGCTCAGAGGTATGCACGAGGGCGGGACTGATTCCCTTGGATCAGGTGATGGCCACTAGTGTGGTCCAGGAGCGTCATCTTTGCTAAAAAAAAAAAAAAAAAAGCTTTTCGGCGGTGCGGTTGAGGACTTTGCCCAGCAGTTCTCTACCGCCCAGAAACAGGCTGAGGCTGCCCCGACGGCCAGCTGCTGCCTTCACCCAGCCGCCGGTGTAGCCGCCTCAGTCTGTTCGCCGCCGAGGACGAGCCTCTGCGCCCTTCCCTCCGGAGCGACCCAGCAGCAGCCTTCACCCAGGTCGCGCCGTAGAGGCGGTCGCAGAGGAGCGTCACAGCCCCCTATGGGCTGCTCAGTGATGGCATTGAGTCTTTCCCAGGAGGAGGTAGCAGGGCCCCTCCTTCCCCCCGTAGAGGGCCGGGGGAGAATCTTTTGTTCTCCGCTCCCCGCTGCTCAAAAAAAAAAAAAAAAAATATATAATGATAAGACGGGTTGAGTGCGTTTAAGAAAGACTTTATACTATCACTGAGCACACAGACCGGAATGAGTGCGCACGACGCTCCACAGTGTCGCCCCGCTCATTCCCCTCTGTCTCTGAGGGCGCGGAGAGGAGCGTGCGTCGTCCCCGGACCGCACCGCTCCTCTCCCCCTCTGTCGCCAGACCCCCGGCAGAACAGACCCCCGTGGAACGCTGGTCCTTCCCTGGTCTCTTCTGTCGGGGAGCGGAGCTCGACTACGCACCCGCATGTGGTATCTCCCGTGCGCATGCCAGTCACTCCGCCCCGCTGCCCCTCCGGGGGGACGTCTGTGGCTCGTATGACCCCGCTGGTTCGGTTCCTCGGAGCTTGGCTCGAGCTCCCCGGTCTGTCCCGCTGGGTCATCAGAACGATCAGATTCGGCTACGCGATTCAGTTCGCACGATCTCCTCCCCGTTTCAGGGGAGTTCGCTCCACTATAATCGATGGCAATGCCCCGGTTTTGAGAGCGGAGATTGCGACCCTGCTGGCGAAGGGTGCAATCGGGACGGTCCCTCCAGCCGTGGTGAAGTCCGGCTTTTACGGCCCCTACTTCATTGTCCCCAAGAAGACCGGTGGGTTACGACCGATCCTGGACCTGCACGTTTTGTGCTCACGGCCAAACGCATTTTCGAATGTGTTCGGCATCAGAATTGGTTTGCAGCGATCGACCTGAAGGATGCGTACTGTCATGTCTCCATATTGCCTCGACACAGACCGTTTCTTCGGTTCGCTTTCGAAGGCCAGGCATATCAGTACACGGTTCTCCCATTCGGGTTAGCTCTGTCCCCTCGCGTCTTCACGAAGATCGCCAATGCAGCCCTTGTTCCCCTTCGCGAACACGGGGTTCGCATCCTGAACTATCTCGACGATTGGCTAATTTTGGCTCACTCTCGAGAACAGGTTTGCGTACACAGAGATATAGTGCTTCAGCACTTAGCCCGTCTGGGCCTTCGGGTCAACCGGGAGAAGAGCAAACTTTGCCCCGTGCAGAGGATCTCTTTTCTCGGCATGGAGATAGACTCGGTCGCCATGTCCGCGCAGCTTACGAGCAAGCGCGCACACTCACTGCTGACTTGTCTTCGACAGTTCGACGGCAAGAGTGCGGTTCCACTGAAACTCTTTCAGAGGCTCCTGGGGCATATGGCATCCGCAGCCGCGGCTACGCCACTCGGATTGCTTCATATGAGACCGCTTCAGCTCTGGCTTCGCGATCGAGTCCCGAGGTGGGCATGGCATCGTGGCTCGCTCCGGGTTCCAGTAACTCCAGCGTGCCGCCGAACCTTCTTCCCGTGGTTGAACCTCAGCTTTCTTCGGGCAGGTGTCCCTCTCCAGCGAGTTTCCAGGCATCTCGTTGTCTCCACGGATGCATCTACCACGGGTTGGGGTGCCATGTGCAATGGGCATGCAGCCGCGGGTTCCTGGACAGGACCCCAGCGCCTCATGCACATCAATTGCCTCGAGCTGCTGGCAGTACGCCTGGCCCTGCACCGCTTTCGAGCACTGCTCAGGGGTCAACACGTACTTGTCCACTCAGACAATACCGCTACAGTAGCGTACATCAACCACCAGGGGGGTCTACGCTCACGTCGGATGTCGCAGCTCGCTCGCCACCTCCTACTATGGAGTCAGAAGCACCTGAGGTCCCTTCGTGCTGTGTACATTCCTGGAGCCCGGAACCTGGCAGCCGACGAGCTGTCGCGGATCCGCCCTGTCTCCGGCGAATGGCGACTCCATCCCCAGACGGTCCAGCTGATCTGGGACCAGTTCGGGGAAGCTCAGATAGGTCTGTTCGCCTCCCGGGACTCTTCCCACTGCGTCCAGTTTTATTCCCTGTCCGAGGGCACGCTCGGTACAGATGCGCTGGCGCACAGCTGGCCGCGGGGCCCACGCAAGTATGCGTTTCCCCCAGTGAGCCTCCTTGCACGGGTGTTGTGCAAGATCAAGGAGGACGAGGAGCAGGTCCTGCTGGTAGCCCCTTATTGGCCCACCAAGACGTGGTTCTCCGAACTCATGCTCCTCGCGACAGCACCTCCTTGGCCTGTTCCTCTGAGACAAGATCTGCTCACTCAGAGACGGGGCACTCTGTGGCACCCTCGTCCCGATCTATGGAGGCTACATGTGTGGCTCCTGGACGGCACGAGGCAGGTTTGAGTTCGCTACCACCTGCGGTGGCAGCAACCATCACTTTCGCTAGAGCGTCGTCTACGAGACACCTGTATGCGTTGAAGTGGAACCTCTTCGTCAACTGGTGCTCTTCTCGCTGAGAGGACCCCAGGAGATGCTCGATCAGTGTTGTGCTTTCCTTCCTGCAGGATGGGTTGGAGCGTAGGCTGTCGCCCTCCACCCTCAAAGTTTACGTTGCGGCTATTTCCGCCTCTCATGATGCAGTTGAAGGTAAGTCCGTTGGAAAGCACGACCTGGTCATCAGGTTCCTGAGGGGAGCGAGGAGGCTAAATCCGTCTCGTCCTCCCCTCGTGCCCTCTTGGGACCTCTCGGTAGTGTTAAGTGCTCTGCAGAGGCCTCCCTTTGAGCCTTTGCAATCGGTTGAGTTTAAGTTTCTGTCTATGAAGACAGCTCTCCTGGTTGCATTGGCCTCCATCAAGAGGGTAGGGGACCTGCACGCATTCTCCGTTGACGAAGCGTGCCTAGAGTTCGGGCCGGCTTACTCTCACGTTGTTCTGAGACCCCGGCTCGGTTACGTGCCCAAGGTCCCCACAACTCCCTTCCGGGATCAGGTGGTGACCTTGCAAGCGCTGCCCCTGGAGGAGGCAGACCCAGCCTTGGCACTGCTCTGTCCGGTGCGTGCACTCCGCACCTACGTTGACAGAACGCGGTGTTTCAGGACCTCAGATCAGCTCTTTGTCTGTTATGGGGGGAGCCAGAAGGGAAGGGCTCTCTCAAAACAGCGGCTGTCTCACTGGTTAGTGGACGCCATTGTTTTGTCTTACCAGCAGCAAGGTCGACCATGCCCCCTTGGTGTGACAGCCCACTCCACTCGGAGTGTGGCTTCCTCTTGGGCTTTAGCGCGTGGCGCCTCGCTAACAGACATCTGCAGAGCTGCAGGCTGGGCGACACCTAACACCTTCGCAAGATTTTATAATTTGCGAATCGAGCCGGTTTCCTCTCACGTACTCGCCTCCGCTAGTGCTGGAACCGCTTGAGTGTCTTCGCTTGCTCGCCACTCCACTCCTCAGATTGGATAAGTGCGATATTTCCTCAGTTGTCCTTCTTTGAAGCCCTGAGTCCTCCAGCACTTATGATGCGGGCACCTTTGCGCTTGCTCTGGTGCCGGCTAGGTGCCTCCGTGTGCACGGTTCCCCTTTGGTAACTGTCTCACGTGTATTATCCACTGTAAGCCTCTCTGAGCATGTGTCTTCCCTTGGCAAGCCATCTGCCACCCCTGGAGCTAGTTGCCACCTGCGGTTGGCGCTCCAGTATTCTCCATATGCAGCCCCAGTGGCCATATGTGTTTTGTAAGTCCTCCCTTCGGTAGGCATCTGGTAGCATGTCCCTCCCGGGATATGTTTCCCAGTGTACCTTGGTAATTCTGTGTCAAAGTGGGACCTTTTTGCAATATTGTGTCAGAGGTCTAGACTTTCGCAGAGCACTGGAAGACAGCTGGAAGATGGCGTGATGGCATAGACCCCCATTCTCCGTCACTCCTTGACGTAACTCGGAGTGACTACGAAAGGGAACGTCTCGGTTACAGATGTAACCCTCGTTCCCTGAGTAGGGAACGGAGACGTTACGTCTCCTTGCCACTTCTGCTGTACCGCTGGGTGACGCCTGAGATCAGTCTTGGCTCCTCAGCGAAGACATACTGCGGTTGCGTCTGCTTCCTCCTTTTATACCCACAGGGGTGGGCGGAGTACGCTATGCAAATTCCGCAGACCCATGGCATTTTCACGCCATTGGCTCGTTGTTAAATACTCGAAGAGGATTGGCTTTCTGTGCGAAACCCCCATTCTCCGTCACTCCTTGACGTAACGTCTCCGTTCCCTACTCAGGGAACGAGGGTTACATCTGTAACCGAGACGTTTTCTCTCTAACCTTTTTTAATCTAATTGGTGCAACAATATCTAATGTACTAGTGAAAATGGTGCTCATGTAACAGTTTGTATATAGTTAAATTCCTGCATAAATGGGGTAAGCGCCATCTGCTGGCGTCACTTGGTATTGCGCCACGGTGCTGAAAATAGCGAATTCTGGGTAATCCACAGCAGAATTTCTGGTCACTGCTGTGGTAAGTCCCATTTTAAACGCTGCAGAGACAAAAATAGCCTAAGTGCCTTAAATCTCACTACACAATGTTTATTTCACTGTATTTTTGTTATGATGTAACTAAGAGATGTATGCTGTTTGTCTGATATCGAGTGAGTCATTAGTTTTAGAGTTTAAACGTACAATATGTAATTTTTTTGGCCACCAGGGGTCACTCATTTCACATAATAACAAAGACGTACTTTGATGACGTCAGGAAAGAGCGTGGGCTCACGGGAATTGTTGTCGCTGTCAATGACAACCAGCTCAGCTCATGACATGACATGATCGTTTTTACAAAATATACGGATATACGGCATCTCTCAGTAGATTTAGCTTGTCAAGAAGCTTTAAATGCAACCCCAGTGTTTACCTGTGTCATGCTTCTCGGGTCATATCTTTCACCCGTACGTTTGAGCTTTACTGGGCTGTAGCAGCAGAAGGTGCAGGCAAAGGTAATCGTGGTTCATAACTATAATACAGACGAATATAAATATTTTCTATTACGCTCCTTCAATGAATGACCTATTTTATAACATTTTTCGGGCACACTGGATTTTATAAGCACATGCATCCACTATGTGCTAAATGTGATATATGCATCCACTATGTGCTAAAGGCTAAAGGGAATGTAGTGAGAGCTTGCGCCGCAGGTGAGGCGTTTATTTAGTAAGCATGAGCGCGCTAAAGCGGGCACGTACATTCGCAACCTGACTCATATGAGTATTCAATGTGCGCGGCTCACTAACAGCAACAGTTGGCTGATTTGAATGACCGGAACGGGGAGCGCTATATGCACGAGCAGCACCGGGGGACAGTGAATCTCGTCTGAGTGAGCGCTCGTGAGCGGGCACGTGATTTACACGCATAAAAATACGTCTTACTTTTTTTTCTTCGTCATTTTCTATGCTTTCTTGGTGGTAATCCAGTGTTCCCCTTTGTGTTTGGTGGTTTCGCCGGGTTCCGCAAGGAAGTTAGAGAAAATAGAGGAGTCAAAGGTTATATGACGCCATAGACGGACGACGAAACGGACATAAAGAAACGTCCCGTTTCTTCGAATTAAACTATAAATTTCTCCGTATTTGAAAGTTGGTGGAAACTGTCGGGATAATGTAAGTACACATCTAATAGAAATATATAACATAGATACAGTTATTTTTGCTATTTTTAAAGCCGAAAAAGTACAGATTGTGGCTTTAATGTTATATGTAGCACATGTTGCATGGCTGCCGCTAATGATATTCCTCCATCCGATTTACTGTGTGTTGTGTAGGGCTGTGTTTTATTCTCTGTCTGCGATGTCATGCCACTCCTGATTCGTTTTGTTTTCCCCTTGTGCAGGTAATACTGAATTTGATGTTTATTTTTGTTGTGTGAAAAATGTACATTATAACAGCAATATTCCTGTTGAAAACAATTTGCTGTTTTATAAACTGTTTCATGTGGCAGAAATACTTTAAAAGTTAGAGATTTTATTTATTTTATTTATTTCACATTTTTCTGTGGAAAAGACAAATAATTGTGAAACATTTCATTCAAACATTCCACTATACGATCACACTGGAATCAGTTTAATAAAAAAGAGCAGAATTTCTGGTAACTGCTGTGGGCTGTGTTTTATTCACTATCTGCGATGTCATGCCACTCCTGATTCGTTTTGGTTTCCCCTTGTGCAGATGCTCCACATACACAACAAGACTGATACATAGAGGACCGTCACACTCAAAATGCTAGTCATTTCCTCTAATTCATCTGTTTGTTTAGGTTCACTTAGCAGCTTAGATAGATCAGGTAAGCTATTTGAGAATCTATCTACAGTGGTTGGAAGGATTGTTCTGCCTGGTCTATAACATTGGTTCCCAACCTGGGGTCCGCGCCCCCCTCAGGGGGGCGCCAGAGTTCACAGGGGGGGCGCGGGTGCGGACATACTTTGAGTTGAATAAGATGCATAAAATGTTTCACTAATAATTTCCTATTAAAAAAAAAATTTAAGTTAAAAAAAATATATATATATGCTTACAATGCCATGATAATGCAGTCAAAAATGATCTCTTATATAAAATAATTATTTAAATTTTGTGCGCTCACCGTCACTTGCCCAATGTGCTTGTTGTTGTAGTAACGGCAAAATCAAAAGAAAATGGCAGAGAAACGTAAACGCGGTGATTCTTCATCAGAGACGAAGAAAAAGTTTAGACATTATGACAAAACCTACATAAATTTTGGCTTTATTGTAGGCCAAGACAAGTCTCGACCAGAATGTGTCTTTTGTGGTGAAAAACTGGCAAACGACAGCATGAAACCAAGCAAGATGAAAAGACACCAGGAAACGAAGCATCCAGAGACAATCGGCAAAGATAAGGAATTCTTAGAGAGAAAAAAAGAGATGGCTCTGTCAAAAAGATCGTCAGACATCAGAAAAGTATTCGAAAAAGCAGGTAGTGATTTACAGAAGGCCACTACAGTTTCCTTTGAGTGTTCGCTGATGATTGCCAAAGCAAAAAAGCCGCATAATATTGGAGAGGAGTTAATCAAACCCGCCTGCATTAAAATAGTGGAGGGACTATGTGGCCCGCAAGCAGCTGAAAAGGTTAAATCTGTCCCACTTTCTAACAACACAGTTAAAGACAGAATTGATAAAATGGCAGAAAACTGCAAAACACAGTTGCACAAGAAGCTTAGAGAAGTCCAATTTGCAATACAGTTGGATGAAACGACCACGGTAGCGGGAGAGTCTGTGCTTATCGTGTATGTACAGTATGTGGACGGAGATGAGTTGAAACGGGACATACTTATGTCTACTAATTTACCCACAACTACTACAGGTCAGGATATTTTTACGGCTGTTGATTCATACCTGACATCGTACAATCTGCCCTACACAAATATCGTCGCTTGCTGCACGGATGGAGCTGCTGCGATGATGGGTAGAAATAAGGGATTTAACAGCCGTTTGATGGAAAAGGCTCCAGGCTGTATGATTTTCCACTGTATGATACATCGCCAGGCACTCGCCAGTAAAAAACTATCCAAAGACCTTGGTGACACACTGACAACAGTTGTAAAAGTCGTAAACTTCATTAAAGCTCGCCCTACCAACCAGAGATTATTTGCACAACTGTGTGAGGATGAAGCGCACCAAACTCTACTGCTACACACGGAGGTGCGCTGGCTTTCGCGTGGAAAAGTGCTTGTGCGATTTATAGAACTACAGGATAAAATCGTGGAATTTCTTCGAAATCAAAACACACTGTTGGAGCAGCTGACTGATGCGTTCTGGATCAACCGCATACCTTGCTGACATATTCACTCTTTATAACGAGACCAACAAGAGACTGCAGGGCTCTGAGTCAAACATCCTTGAGTGCAAAGAAGCAATCGATGCTTTTATGCGCAAGCTGGAGTACAGGGCTGGAAAACTGTCACAGGGGCATTTACAACACTTTCCATTGCTGCTTCAACATTCGGGGGGTACCGTGAGTGCGTCTTTGCGCGCCGAGTTTTGCCGTCACATGACTTCGCTACGGGAGGAATTAAAGTCCCGCTTTGCGGATGTTGACACATTATCCAAGGAGTCGTGGGTTATGGATCCATTCACATCCAGGCTTGAAGATGTGGAATATCTTGGCTGTGAAGACGAGCTCGCTGAACTACAAGCTGATTCACTGTCAAAAAAGTACTTCCAGGAGAACGGATACAAAAGGCTTTGGATAGCCAGGGGACCTGTTGTCGCACCTAAACTTGCAAACTATGCCATTACAAAGATCATTCTTCCTTTCAGTACCACCTACCTCTCTGAGACAGCCTTCAGTGCCCTTGTGGCTATAAAAACAAAGTCACGCAACAGACTGGACGTTCACAGCGATTTTAGACTGGCTATCACTGGCATTACACCTGACATTCCATCACTAGTCAAAGGCATGCAAGCCCAAGGTGGACATTAGCATTAGGCCTATGTGTTTATGCTGATATTATGATTAGCCTTGGAAAAAAAAGGGATATGTGCATGCATGCATGCAAGTAGGCTACATACAGCATTCTACCGTGCATATTTAACATTACGTCATAACATTCAGTATTCAATGTTTATAAACAAAATCCTGAAAAAATGAGAAACAACTGCGTTCTACTAGTTGTGTAAAAATGAAAATATTAGGCTAAAAGGAGACATTTGAAGTTGAAAAGAATATTTGTATTCATGTAATAAAATGTGTTAAAACATTAAAACTAAATTTAGTTACTTTATGCAGTGTGTGTGTGTGTGTTTATGTGCATTGCATTAATAAAACAAATTATATGTATATATATATATAAACAAATTATATATATATATATATATATATATATATATATATATGTATGTATGTATGTATGTTTGTATGTGTTAAAGGGGGCGGGGGGGTGGGGAGGGGGGGTCCACGGATTGTTAAATATTTACATGGGGGGGGGGGGGGGGGGGGGGGGGGGGGGGGGGGGGGGGCCCAAGGGAAAAAGGTTGGGAACCACTGGTCTATAACGTGGCGCAACATGACATATTTCTGCAGTACGTATTATGCAAGTCACCATGTAATGATCAGTGAGATTGTCGCTTTGCGGTATAATATCTATATCAGTTGGATTGGTTCCATATGATATAATTAAATCGAGTGTATGGTTTAGACGATGGGTGGGACCACTGACGTTTTGCTTGACCCCAAAGGAGTTTAATAAATCTGTAAACGCATTACTACGCATTGTATTATCACGTAGATAATACAACATTTAACATTTTACATGTATCATTTTACATCATTTGTATTATCTACGTGAATGTTAAAATCCCCAACAATTATTGCTTTATCGACATTCACCAATAGATCCGAGAGAAAGTCTGCAAACTCTTTTAGGAATTCAGCATATGGCCCTGGAGGTCTATATACAGTAGCCAAGGCTAGAGATAATATGGATTTTTTTTCTTACATCTAAGAGCATAACATTTAGCACAAGTACTTCAAATGAATTAAACCTGTGACCTGTTTTCTGAGTAACATTAAAAATATCTTTATAGATTTTTGCAACACCACCGCCATGACTGATCAGACGGGGCTCATGCTTATAACAGTATCCTGGCGGAGTAGACTCATTTAGACCGAAATACTCATTTGGTTTAAGCCAAGTTTCAGTAAGGCAAAGTACATCGAAATTATTATCTGTGACCAATTCATATACAATAACCGCCTTAGGTGTGAGCGATCTAATATTTAGAAGACCTAGCTTTAGAAATTGTTTTTGTTCACTGATATTTACATTTTCTGGTTTAATAACAATAAGATTTTTGCTAGATCTTACACTAGATTTATTATTTGGCTTCACTAAATGAGGAATAGACCCAGTTTCTATATAATGTTCTACACTATTTATATCAATTAAGTTTGGACAGCAAAGACTGTGATTTGGACTTTGACTTACTAGTCATCTGGTGTGTAACGTCTTGGAGATGTTGTCCGACAGTACAGCCACTCCGATTCTGCTGGGGTGAAGTCCATCAGCACAATACAGCCTGGGCATCTCCCAAAACAGATTCCAATTAATTACAAAGAGCAGTGTCTGTTCATTACACTATGACATTAACCATTCATTTAGTGCAAATAGTCTGAACCTTTCCTGTCCTTGTTGGTACGTGGGAAGCGGTCCAGACACGATGATCGTTGCTTCAGGCGCTGTGGTGTGTACCGTCTTGATCAGGCTCATGTAGTCCTTCTTCAGAACCACCATATGCCGCAGCCTGATGTCGTTCACTCCCGCGTGCAGCTCCGATGCGCTCGTCCCCGTTCAGGATCTCGGGAACCTGTGCAGCAACATCAAGAACACGAGCACCAGGAAAGCAATGAGTGCGCACCTTACCAGAGGTAGCACGGACATTACGGACCATGGACGTGCCGATGATCACGGCGTCGTCGCGTTCCGACTCGCGAAGAGGGGAGAAGCGGTTCCGAGTGGCGATCTTGAAGACCAGGAGGGGTGGAGAAGTAGCTCTGGTCCTGTCTTGTGTCTTCCGCTGTGTGATCCATGGCCCATGGTGTTGTGTCGGTGCCGGAGTTAATGGTCAGCACTCGAGGGCACTGGCTGTGAGCACTGCAAGGTGCTTCCCTTCCGGACGCTCCGATCCAGCCTGGCGTTCTTTGGCGAGGACGCCCAGGCTCATTTTCTCCAAGGCTCAGGTCCCGCTGCTGCCGAGGCACAGCAAAGGCTTCAGACTTGGGGTTCGCAAATGGAACTGTCAGCGGGGTTAGAGACAGGCTCTGCCTTATCTCTGCCCTCAGGGTTTGGAAGCACGCACTGCGGTTTCTTCCGCCCTGATACAGGCACCAACACTTCTGAGGATGTTGAGGATGAGGATCCTTCTGAGGACCAACTGGATGTTGTGAGTTTTGATACACACAAGTCTGAGGATTCGCCACCTCAGTCTTGTGTGTATAAGGACCTGGTTGAGGTGGTCACGAGAGCGGTCGAGAAATTAAATATCGACTGGCCGTCAGATAAGCAGTACTTTCACTCTAAAAGGAAACTTAGTAAACGCTTCCTGCCCTCTCTTGCACAACCTCAACACCGGGGGCTTCCTTTTTTCCCCAATCTTCACACCGAGGTGTCTAGATCGTGGGAGAAACCAGTGTCATTCAGAGTTTACAAAACACAAACATCACACTACTCTAATATTCACAATTATAAAGAGTATGGTTATGGGGAGATGCCAAAAGTGGAAGAGACGCTCGCAAGCAATCTCTCCCCTGAATCTGCATCCTCCATTAAAGCCCCTGTGTTACCCACCAAGCCAGTTAGAGTGACATCTGGGTTGGTGGGTAAGGCTTATTCTGCTGCTGGTCAGGCTGCAGCATGTCTCCAAACGATGTCATTGTTACAAGCCTATCAGTCAGAGATTTTAGGAGAGCTCAATGAAGGCGGGGATTTGGCCTGAATGCAGTTTGTGAACTGTGTCAGGCGACAGATTTGTTTCTCAGGACTGCCAAAGAGACAGCTAAATCCATCAGCCGGTCTATGGCATCCCTGGTGGCTACTGAGAGGCATCTCTGGTTAAACCTTAGCAACATTAAAGGGGACATATCATGCAAAATCAACTTTTTTAGCCCTTAAATGCATTTTGTTGTATATTTGGAGTGTTTATAAGTGCAGAAAAGTTTAAATTATTCTCCTCAGGTGTTTCGTTTATATCTTTATATTCTGTTATGGTCATATTTTTCACCCTGTTCAGATTTTTCTGTTGTCTATGACGTTTTTTGAGCAATTGCGTCACAGTATTTGCAGCGGAACTGCCAAATAAGGACATCGGCTACCGGTCCTACACTACGAGCATTCCGCCATAATTATTTCTCGCTCCGATTTTGTAGTCCAAGCTCAATGATGCAGAAGTGTCGAGAGCTTAAGTCAAAATGTTCTGTTGTTGGATGTATTGACCCACGCGCTTCGTTACACCGTCTCCCAGCATCAGAACCTCTTCGAAGTGCCTGGTTGAGTTTTATTTACCAAGGAAATGTTCCCACATCTGTGGGTAAAGTAATTTTAGTGTGCGCGAAGCACTTCGACGATTCCGAGTTCCAAAACCTCCGTCAGTTTAAAGAAGGCTTTGCCGATCGACTTCGTCTGAAAGAGGGTTCAATTCCATCTATATATGGAGACGACGAACAGCACACTTCGGTAAGCTTTAAATATAATTTACTCTCTTAAAACACATGTAGTTCATGGTTTTGGAGTACCTTTGTCTGTCTTTGTTTTCAAGTAACGTTAACACAATTAATGCAGTATTATGTTCTTGAGTTTCATCAATGGTCATTTAGCTGCTGTTTTCTGATTGCATTTCTATACGTATCTGTTACAGTGGAGGCTCCCGCTCTGTCTCCTCTCCGCCACCAGAGGGAGCCTTCACCAGAGTACTGATCATTGGCTACAAACTCAAATTCCCATCATGCCGCTTACCTGGGACTGATTGCGTCACACACCTGCACGCCATTAACACACACACATAAAAGCCACGTCCACACACCACACCAGTGCGAAGTCTTGATTTGCCCCGGTGATCATTTCTGAGCGTTTGTATCCTGATTCTGGTTTTCTGGTTTTTGGACTTTGGACTGTTTGATTATTCTACGACTGATATCTGCCTGGCCTGAACTTGGACTGTTTATTGACTACGATTATTGCTGCCTGCCCTGATCTTTGCCTGTCTCCTGTTTATCCTGTTGTCTGCTCTGCATTGCCCTGTCTGCCTCGTTTTGACCCTGCCTGTACGACCTTGTTTAATAAAAGCTGCAAATGGATTCCTCTGTGCTTCGTGAATCATTACAGAAGACTTCGCCACTAAACAATCCAGCAGCCGTCATGGAACTCACGTCTGAACTCACCTCCCAAGCTTCTCGTTTGGATTTACATCACCATCAGCTCAGTCACCTGACCACGCTCACTGAACAGCTCGTACAGGGTATGCAGGAGCTTCGCACTGCCGTGGGTATTGTGCCTAACGCACCTGCTACACCCACACCACCACCGAGTGTTCCCACCGAAGCCGTGAGTACAGCAGTAAATCCCCGACTCGCATTTCCTGACAAATTCGACGGTAATCCGACTAAATGCAAGGGATTTCTTTTGCAATGCACACTCTTTGTCGACCAGCAACCGACATTGTACTCCACTCAAGCCAGTCGCATTGCATTTGTTTGTTCCCTGCTCACGGGCAAAGCATTGGAGTGGGCTACGGCAGTCTGGAAACCAGAGGGGTCTTCATTTACCACATTTCAAGAATTCCTTCAACAGTTTCGTCAAGTCTTCGAACACTCTTCTGAGAAAGGGAACGCCGGAGAGCAGCTTCTAAATCTCACCCAGGGAAAGAGTACCGCCGCCGAGTATGCACTCACGTTTCGCACTCTCGCTGCACAGACGAACTGGGTCGAAGACACCTTAAAGACGCTGTTCAGGAAGGGACTCTCTATTGAACTTCAATCTGAATTAGCCTGTCGAGATGAAGGAAAGAGCTTGAACGAGTATGTAAGTCTGGCCATTCAAGTCGATAATCTCGTGCGTTCCAGACGCATCACCCGGGCACCTATCCGTCAATCACTCGAGGCAGCTCTCGCTCACGAACCTATGCAGATCGGGTTCACGCTCCACATCACTCCATCATTCTCGGCCACCCTTGGTTGCACACTCACAATCCACACATTTCCTGGAAGGAGGGACAAATCATTCGTTGGAGTGAAGCCTGTAACAACCATTGTCTGTCTAAAGTCAAAAGAGTGACCTGTTCCAAGCCAGAACCAGACACCCAAAATCATGAGCTAGGAGAGCTACCGGCAGTTTATTCCGACCTCACAGAGGCCTTCAGTAAGGAAAAAGCTTCTCAACTTCCAGAACATCGTTCAACAGACTGTGCCATTGATTTAATGCCCGGCGCCACACCCCCTAAAGGCAGAATCTTTCCCCTATCAAAGCCTGAGTCTGAAGCCATGAAAAAGTACATTGAGGAAGAAACAGCCAAAGGGTTCATTCGACCTTCCACCTCACCTGCCGCTGCTGGGTTTTTCTTCGTCAAGAAGAAGGATGGGGGACTCAGGCCATGCATTGACTATCGTGGGTTAAATGATATCACCATCAAGTATCGTTACCCCTTACCTCTGGTGCCAGCCGCATTGGAACAGCTGAGACAGGCTCAATATTACACCAAGCTCGATCTACGTAATGCATATAACCTGATCCGCATTCGAGAGGGGGATGAATGGAAAACAGCCTTCTCCACCACTAGTGGGCACTATGAATATCTGGTCATGCCTTTCGGCTTATCTAACAGTCCTTCCGTCTTTCAGGCCTTCATGAACGATGTGTTTCGTGACATGCTGGACAAATGGGTGATCGTGTACATTGATGACATCCTGATTTACTCAAACTCACTGGAGGAACACATTCAACATGTCAGATCCGTACTTCAACGTTTGATTCAGTTTCAGTTGTATGCCAAGATCGAGAAGTGTGAGTTTCATCAAACTAGCGTTTCATTCCTGGGTTACATCATCAGTCAGGAGGGAGTGGCCATGGACGACAAGAAGGTGAAAGGAGTGCTGGATTGGCCATTACCTCAAACAGTCAAAGAATTACAGAGATTCTTGGGATTTGCCAACTTTTATCGACGATTTATTAGAAACTTCAGTCTCATTGCCGCTCCACTAACAGCTTTAACCAAACGTCATAGCTCTCGAATTGCCTGGAATCCCGAAGCACAGCAGGCTTTTCAGGAGTTGAAGACCCGATTCACCACTGCACCCATCCTACGTCATCCCGATCCAGAGCGTCAGTTCATTGTGGAGGTAGATGCTACGAACACAGGAGTGGGGGCCATATTATCTCAGCGACAGGGAAACCCAGCCAAAATGTACCCGTGTGCTTTCTTCTCTCGCAAGCTTTCTCCAGCCGAGCGGAATTATGATGTGGGGAATCGCGAACTGCTAGCTATGAAACTGGCTCTAGAGGAATGGCGACACTGGCTGGAGGGAGCTTCAGAACCATTCATCATTCTCACAGACCATAAAAACCTCGAGTATCTTCGATCCGCCAAACGTCTCAATCTTCGTCAAGCAAGATGGGCACTGTTTTTTACACGTTTCAATTTCACTGTCACTTACCGCCCAGGCTCCAAGAACGTCAAAGCCGATGCCCTTTCTCGCCAAACAGAAGAAGCAGTCCACAAGGAGAACCCCGAAAACATCATCCACGAGAACCTCTTAGTAGCTCCAGTCCAGTGGGACATCATAACCGAAATCCAACAGGCCAACCTCCAGACTCCAACCCCCAGCAACTGTCCAGCCAATCTCCTCTTTGTCCCTGAAACACTACGCTCTCGCCTCATCGATCAGGTCCACTCCACCCCTAGCTCCGGTCATCCTGGTATCTCTGCCACAATTCAACTACTGCAGAATCGATTTTGGTGGCCTACTCTCTCATCCGACACCATCAAACATGTCCAGAACTGTATCAATTGTCAAACTTCCAAATCCACCCGTAAACTACCAGCAGGCCTTCTATGTCCCCTTCCAACACCTCAACGACCCTGGTCTCACATTGCCGTAGACTTCATCACAGATCTCCCCAATTCTCAAGGACACACGACAATTCTCACAATAGTGGATCGATTCTCCAAAGCCTGCCGTCTCATTCCCCTCACTAAACTTCCCACTGCCTTCGAAACAGCTGAACTCCTATGCAACCAAGTTTTCAGATTTTACGGACTACCCGAAGATATAGTATCTGACAGAGGACCTCAGTTTACTTCCAGAGTCTGGTCCGCATTCTTCAAACATCTAAACGTGAACATCAGCCTCACTTCCGGTTATCACCCTCAGTCCAATGGTCAGACCGAACGTCTTAATCAAGACATCATCCGCTTCCTGAGAACATACTGCCAGCAACACCAACATGACTGGAGCAGATATTTATTTTGGGCTGAGTATGCTCAAAATTCTTTGGTCAAACCCGCTACTGGTATCACTCCCTTCAAATGTATACTGGGCTTTCAGCCTCCTCTCTTCCCATGGTCCGGTGAGCCCACTGAACTCCCATCAGTCACAGAATGGTTACACAAAAGTGAAGAGGTTTGGGACCAAGCACACACTCATCTGAGGCATGCTGTCAGGCGTCAGGAACACCAGGCCAACCGTCGTCGTCGCCCAGCTCCAGAATACCAGAGTGGTCAATGGGTATGGCTATCAACCAGAGACTTACGCCTCAAACTTCCATGTCGCAAACTCAGTCCCAGGTATGTTGGTCCGTTCCAAATTATAAGACAAATATCACCTGTTTCATTCCGTTTAGACCTGCCCGCTAACTATCGTATCTCTCCCACTTTTCATGTTTCCCTGTTAAAACCCGCTGGTGGTCCGAGGGGAGAGACGGAGGAGGGGGCCGCCTCTCAGGGCCCTCCTGCCTTTCTGGTTGACGGCGAGGAGGCCTACAGAGTGCACAAGTTGCTGGATTCCAGACGTCGGGGTAACATGCTCCAATATCTGGTCGATTGGGAGGGGTACGGTCCGGAGGAACAGTCCTGGGTCAATTCAAGGGATATCCTGGACCCCACTCTCACTGAAGAGTTCCATAGGACATACCCGGAGAAACCGGCCCCTCGACCCCGTGGGAGACCCCGACGACAACCGCCTCCTCGCGTCAGGAGCCGCTCGCAGGGGGGGGGCTCTGTTACAGTGGAGGCTCCCGCTCTGTCTCCTCTCCGCCACCAGAGGGAGCCTTCACCAGAGTACTGATCATTGGCTACAAACTCAAATTCCCATCATGCCGCTTACCTGGGACTGATTGCGTCACACACCTGCACGCCATTAACACACACACATAAAAGCCACGTCCACACACCACACCAGTGCGAAGTCTTGATTTGCCCCGGTGATCATTTCTGAGCGTTTGTATCCTGATTCTGGTTTTCTGGTTTTTGGACTTTGGACTGTTTGATTATTCTACGACTGATATCTGCCTGGCCTGAACTTGGACTGTTTATTGACTACGATTATTGCTGCCTGCCCTGATCTTTGCCTGTCTCCTGTTTATCCTGTTGTCTGCTCTGCATTGCCCTGTCTGCCTCGTTTTGACCCTGCCTGTACGACCTTGTTTAATAAAAGCTGCAAATGGATTCCTCTGTGCTTCGTGAATCATTACAGTATCAAATGTTCAATAAATATAAAATAAGAATTGTAGTGTTAAGATTATACTGTAGTCATTTAACTTGTTAGTGTGATTGTTTTAACAAGAGAAATAAATCGACTTTCACTTTATATAGAGGGCTAAACCAACTATTCACAAACCAACATATGCTGACAAAGGCTGTCAAACAAAACCCCAGAGGTGCTCAGTTGGGACACAGCTTTCTATGAAAACACTCAAGCCTCATGTCAAAAGTAAAGGTTTGTAAAATGTGGTAACTGCTATGCTGTACATTTTATAAGGCTGCATAATGATTATTCACGACTAATCGTTTGTAGGTTTTTTTTTTGTTTGTTCACATCATATATGTGTGTGTACTGTATTTAATAATGATGTCTTTAATAAAACACACACGCAAGTATAATTATAAGAAAAATATTTAAATATATGAAGTATTTATTATACAATATCAATTATATTTAATTATAAACATGTCAATATTTGTAAATATGTAAATGTATGTTTGTATTTATAAATACATGATTATTTTACACAGTACAAACACATATGATTCAAACCCAAAATTGTGGGGTTTTTTTAATGATTACGATGATTAGTCGTGATTACAACCGATTAAAAAGATTAGTTTTAATTAATCATTATGCCGCAGAATTTCAATGGTTAATAATAAAATGGTTGCAAATAATTTTTATTTTTTAAAGGAACACAGGTGTGTGCCACACAGTGCCCAGATGTTGGAGTCTGCACTTCAACTACTACCTTTGCACGCACACATGCTTTCCTGTCCTCCACACCAGTTAAGCGACATCGGTTGCTTGATATTGAGGAAGAACTCACGCCAATAAAGAGACCCTGTCTGGAGCAGACCGAAGTGAGTGTTGACTCTTTACAGGGCTGCTCTACAATGATACAGAGCCCACATGATCCAACCTACAACCCTGAGGCCTCCATAAGTGATTATGAACACATGTAAACATAACACTGACAGTAAATATTTTATACTGACTCTGTCATGATCTAGTTTTATGTATATTTATGTTTCCATGTTGTGTTTTTTTTTTCTTCTATAGCATGGACCCTTCAACACCAACCTACAAAATGCGAACTTATATTGTATATGAAAAATGCCTTTTACAACTTTTTGAGGTGTGCCCAGTGTGTCAGCGAGGGACAAGGGTGCGGACCAGAACTTTTGGGACTTCTGTGTGTAGAGCAGCAATGTCCAAACTGTGATTTTGTAAGAAAATGGGATAGTCAACCACTACATGGTGGCACCCCAGCAGGGAATCTACAGCTTTCAGTTGCTGTGTATTCCAATGACGGCTCATTTTTCAAATTGGAAAAAGTAATAACTGTACACTCAATGCTTTAAAGTTATTATGTCTTAAATATACGGCATATTGTAACATATTTGTTTTTGCTTAGATATTCTGAGCAATGAGGCTGCAAATGTTCCAGCACAACACCTATAGACGGCATGCCAGACTTTAAATAGAGCCAGCTATTATACACCAGTGGAAGTCAACACAGGACGGTATAATGGAGAAGCTTAAAGCACAAAAAGCCATACTTGGTGGTGACATGAGGGCTGACTCTCCAGGTATGTACTGATCCTCTATCATTATTATGCTTATAGTTCCGTAACTACTTCTGAGGCCAGGGTTGATGCTATTAGTAATATTTAAACTTTGTATCTCAAAGGACACTGCAAAGTTTGGAAGCTACACAATGATGGATCTGAGGAGCAATAAAGTCATCGACTTACAACTAGTTCAAGTAGTTATAAATAACAGTTTTTTTTTTAAAAAAGATTAAACCACATTGAATATTTTTTTTTTTTACTTTCAGAGCAATGAAGTGGGTGGAAGTTATAACATGGAGCTCGAGGGACTGAAACGCAGCCTTGGTGTTTTGAATGCACACAATCTACCTTCAGTGTTGGGAGTAACGCATTACAAAAGTAATACATTACAGTAACATATTACTTTTTGCTGTAACGCAGTAGTGTAAGGCATTACTAATCAATTTTCAGTAATATTTTACTCGTTACATGTTCAGTGAGGCTTGTATTACAGTTGTATTACAGTGTATTGTCTGCTTTTACTTCTTACAGGCAACAGACTATGTGAAAGTTTTAAAGCAGTCTTTTAGTGCCAGTTCAGAGCGGTCACGTCTGTAACATTGTTTTTCCTCATAAATGCGAACACGAAAACTAAAATAAAATGAATATTTTAAGTTCTATGGAGACTGGAGAGCCAACCCTTCCTCATCCGATTTGCGCAGTGTAATTAACAGAATTACAAAAAATATATTTTGCCTCCTATTTTTTTTTGTCACGCATGAATGTGTGTCTTTTCCCTAATATTAAAAATAAAACGATAATTGTATATGTATATGTAAATAAGACTGATAATTGTCTAATGTCTGGAGTCCTTTAAGGAAGTAGCCTATATACGTTTCAATTTCTGAGAATTTTTATTTCAAATTTTGACTGCAAATGTCATGTCCATAATGCTGGACTTCCCCAATTTTAAATAATTTATCCTCAACTAGTTTGTGGTGTAGGTCTACGTATTTTATAATGATAACTTCAAATAATACTAATAGCCTAATTTAAAGATAAGGCAGCATTGGATCTGGACGGTAAGGAGAATAACGCTGGAGTTGGAAGAGGTGTGTCGCGATTCTGTAGGTTCGTGAATCTGAGTCGTGTGGCGAATCGCGATTTCGGTTTCTTATTGCATATCGTTACAGCCCCAAAGTTAAGTTCTACTTAGTTATTTTGGTGAAAGTAACTCAAAAGTAATACATGAGTAATGTAACGCATTACAATTCTGAGACAGTAATATTGTAAGGTAATGAATTACTTTTAAATAACAGTAACAAGTAATACCTAATGTATTACAGTTTGGAAGTAACTTGCACAACACTGTCTAGTGTCTACCTTTGGAGTGTATTGTCACAGACCGGCATCCTCAGGTACAAAAATACTTGAGAGAAGAAGCCAAGATCACCCATTACTATGTGTGGCACATAGAAAAAGGTATTTTATCAATGTTGATGATGAAATTATAAATATATACTGGCTGTTTTTTAAATATGCATAAGTTTACTCAAAAAATAATTTAGTTTTTGTCTTTTCTACAATTTTTATTGTTCTTTAGGGCTATCCAAAAAGATAGTAAAGGTAGCTAAAAAACAAGATTGCACACAACTGAGCAAATGGCTTCGCAGTATAAAGAATCATATCTACTGGACAGCTGCTTCCTCAACTACCCCACAGGAAAGAGTAGCGAAGTGGACCTCTATTCTTAACCATGTGCTAGACATTCACATACATGATGATCCTGCATTTCCCCAGTGTTTACATCAAATGCAACTGGATAAAAAAGACTGGTTAGAACCAGGTGATGATTCTATTAACTTTTATTTATTTTTTTAATTTTACTGAAGTTATTTAGGCTATTAAATTAATCTATATTCGTTTTAGCTACACCTGCATTCTGCCAGCTGGAGAACTTGCTTACATCCAAGAGGATTCTGAAGGATGTCGAAAAACTCAGTCCCCACTTGAAGACTTCAGGTGTTGAAGCTTTCCACAATGTCATCCTGCTCTTTGCCCCAAAAACCAATCACTATCCTTTCCTTGGAATGCTGTGCAGGTAAAATATATTGTAAAGGTCTTATGATCACTCGGTTCACTTTTTGGATAACTTTTTTCTCACTCTGAAACACAAAACTCACAATAATTTTAAATTATGCAAGCAAAATTACCCTAAAACCTCAGAAAACACTCTGAAAAAGTTAAACTTGCCAGGAAAAACTGTTTCAATAAATATTTCATTCTACCTTCACTAAATGGCCTAATCAACACCCATACCAGAGGGTCACTGCATTTGTCCATTTATTTTGCTCAATGTTTTTATTATGAATGTTTTCATATAACCTATATATATATATATATATATATATATATATATACTTTTTTTATTCTTTCAGGCTGTACCTGGCGGGAATGCACTTCAATGAAAATTCTGACCGTCTGCAAGCTACCACCAAACATGGAGAGCCCATGTACAGAATGTCTCGCCCTAAATACAAGAAGGGAGAAATTTCTTGTAAGCCCATCAAAACACCATCAACTCTGAGTAAGTCTTTGAGGGACTATTAATCTGTAGGTTAGTTAAAGTGTTATAACCTGATTTCAATTAATCAAAATCCTTTCAGTAACATTTAATAGCATTTAAAAAATGTTTTATTTATAACATAATGACATTCTCATTCAGAATAACAACAATTGAACCAATGCAACACAAAACAAAAATAAGTAACTGAAATGACACCAGAAATGGCAGTTCAATAGAACAAACTTAAGCAAAATAAGTTATGGAAGTTATTTTCTGTCATTACAGATTATGTCGATGACATCATGGAGCTGATCTTTGAAAAAGTTTTCTCAGACCCAACTCCGTATATAGATGAGGTAGAAAAGATCAATATCCCACAAAACCTCTCATCTCAACATCCACGACCAGACAAGGCAGCAGTGGTCTTGGCTAACATTTCCCGCTTCAATCCAAGACCGGTCTGAAGCCCACATACTGTCCCTCTTCATCTGGAAACTCCTGCCTTATTCTCAAAACAACACAAGACGGCAGGACAACACGCACTCTCCGGCCCAGATATCCCCAGCACCAGGAAACAAAGCTTCTGTATGCACAATACCTGTAACGACTGAAACAGGTGGACAAATTAATAAGTTTGCACTGAAAATCACTATAATGTTTTGTTTTTTTTAAATTAAAAAAATTGTCAATTTGTATTGCAATAAATGTATAAAACAAAAATTAGCTTACTGTGTCATTCCTCTTAGACGTAACGGCCCATATTGTGCTTTATAAACGTTTATCGCATTTTGTAGAGTGTGATTGGAACACACAGGCTCAAATCCAGGGTGATCCACCATGCATGTCAGCTGACTGGATACTTCCTCCATTCGAGACATAACCTAACAATAGTTTAAATTACAAATGATTTACTTTTAGCTTCGGACCAAGGCTGTATCTCAATACTAGTCCTACTTGATCTCAGCGCTGCGTTCGACACTATAGATCATAAAATACTCTTGGATCGACTACAAAACTACACTGATGTACAAGGACAGGCATTAAGCTGGTTCAGATCGTATTTATCGGACCGTTATCATTTTGTCTGTTTAAACGGGGAAAAGTCAAAGATAACGTCAGTAGACTGTGGAGTACCGCAAGGATCAGTTTTAGGCCCTCTGCTATTCTCAATATATATGCTGCCACTTGGTAATATTATAAGGAAACATGGAATTAATTTCCACTGTTATGCTGACGACACTCAATTATATATTTCATCACGACCAGACGAAAACACTAACTCATCTAAATTGACAGAGTGTCTCAAAGATGTAAAATGCTGGATGACGCGTAACTTCCTGCTATTAAATTCAGATAAAACAGAGGTATTACTTATTGGTCCAAAAAACCACCCACAAAATCTCTTACAACAAAACCTTAGTATAGACAGATGTCCTGTTACCTTGTCCACTACAGTAAAAGACCTGGGTGTTATACTAGACCGCAACTTATCTTTCGAAAATCATGTTTCATATGTTACAAGGACAGCCTTTTTCCACCTTAGAAACATTGCTAAGCTACGTAACATGCTATCTCTCTCTGATGCAGAAAAGTTAGTTCATGCATTCATGACCTCGAGACTAGATTACTGTAATGCTTTATTAGCTGGTTGTCCTGCATCCTCAATAAACAAGCTACAGTTAGTCCAAAATGCAGCTGCTAGAGTTCTTACTAGGTCAAGAAAATATGATCATATAACACCGATTTTATCATCTCTGCACTGGTTACCTATTAAGTTCCGTATCAACTAAGTACTACTACTGACCTATAAAGCCTTAAATGGTTTAGCTCCTATGTACTTAACAGACCTTCTCTCGCCCTACAATCCACCGCGTTCCTTAAGATCACTAAATTCAAGACTTCTGGTCATTCCTAGGATATCTAAGTCCAGTAAAGGAGGGAGGGCGTTCTCGCATCTAGCTCCAAAACTCTGGAATAGCCTTCCCGATACAGTCCGGGGCTCTGACTCGCTGACACAATTTAAAACTAGATTAAAGATGCATCTCTTTAGTCAAGCATTCACATAATGCTTACCTTTTGTGACCGGGTATTCTCCTCCCATGCTGTTTATTAAGTTAACCAGTGCTCGCCGCCTACCAATTTTCTTTAATCAATGACGTATCATTTTGATCTGCTATAAGTAGCCTATCTCTACTCTTGTTGACACGTAATTTCCGATTGACCCGGGGGTTCCCCTTTACTTCCAACGTCCTTGCATGGTGACTACAGCTGTATGTCAGTTTTCCCGTTTTTTTTTAAACGACTCTTTCTTCTGCTTGTTTCAGGCGAGGGTAAATCAGTGTGCGACGCTGCCGGATTAAAACGAAACCAAGCGATCTAAAAGATTGACCGTTCCGAGTGTTTGATTGAGTCTATGTTCGGCTCGTTTCAGGCATAGGCAAATCAGTTCAGTGCGGCGCTGCAGGACCAAAACGAATTCGCAAAGGAGTTGTGACTGAAATCGACGCGATTTTATCATCGGATGCTGAGGGCTGCAGCCAGGAATCCTCCCCAGTTTTCTACGCGTGTTGGTGGTGGTTTGAACACTGGGTGTTGTGTGCAGTGAGACGCACAGACTTTGTGTGCAGTGCTTAGAGTGTACTCCGAGGTGTGGTACGATTCCTTCTTCTTTAGCCCTCAGCCGAAAGCTTTTGAGTGTAATGTTTTAGTGTTGCTGTGTTGACTTTTAAATGATTGCATCCTGATTGATAACATAATTTTGCTCTTTTTTTTCAACGGCTGCGGCGTCTTGCCCGGTATGTTCGTCTTTTAATGTGTTTTTTGTAATAAAGAGATATTTTTTTGTATGACATTCATGTCTCTGTTCCTCACTGGTGCAACAAACTTGTGTGCCTTCATCTAAAGTGTATCAATCCTCTGGTATTTATCAGAGTGGCGTAGTCGATTTTTGAACACTGTATTCATTCAATCGTTAGGCCCTTGCGATAGACTCTTGCAGTGCCTTTTCTTGCTACACTTTCAATCCTCTTTTATGCCATACGGAACCGTTTGCCACTGAAACTGCTTAACGCACCAGTGGGGCTCGATAGCCTTTTAGACAAACGGGTCGGTCCATATGGTTGGGTTGCGTTGCGGAGAGTTTGGGTTGCGGAGAGTTCGTGAGATAGTGGTTTTCTAACACCGACACCCGTACAATGGAAATTGTTATGAACATCAGCTATGCTAATTATGAACATCAGCTATGCTAATTATGAACATCAGCTATGCTAATTATTTCCCATCTGCCTTTCTGCTGCTTTCTGCATTTTTCTGCTGTCCGCTGACAAGCGTCCCGAGAAAAATGGCGTTCGTCAGGTCCAGTCTTGTATCCAGCATCTTACGGGGGTTTCGGATGCCCCACCGCCTGTGATGAGAAGACCAACGCCTGTGAAGAGACGACTCACCGCCTGCGATATGTTATGGGGCTGTTTTATACATAAACAATATTTATATTTAATAGTTATAAATAAACAATATGAATGTAAGCCAGAGGAGAACTGGCCCCGACTGAGCCTGGGTTCTCCCAAGGTTTTTTTCTCCATCCAATCTGATGGAGTTTTGGTTCCTTGCCACTGTCGCCTTGCTTTTGGCTTGCTTGGCTTGCTTATTCGGGATTATTTAGGATTATTTAATATTTAACAATATTATCGATCTGTGTTGTACTACTTTCATGTCATCACTGTGAAGCTGCTTTGATACAATCTGTATTGTGAAAAGCGCTATATAAATAAATGTGACTTGACTTGACTTGACTAGTTTATGCATTGTGTTTACTCTAATCTAATATTTTTATTTACAAAGCACACCTACCTTAGGAGTTTCTCTACAGCATTGATTTTCAGCTTCAGTTGGCATAGTTGCACAGTTACCACAAGAACACCTGAACACATCATTAGAATAAAGATAAAAACAAAACTATTAACAGATTGTGTTTAGCATGGTAAGAACAAACAGATACAAAAAATTGATCTAAAATTGTATCCCTAGACTATTACCTTAACTATCTAGACTTTTACTATTAATAACTATCTAGACTAGACTTTAACTTTAACTATAATTGAAACTTTAGACGATAAATTAACACAAAAAACATTAATATTACTTTAGTGCTTCTCTATGCCATGTTCATTATATAACTTATATTTTGTTTTGTGAGTGTTAAATGGTCGTTGTAAAACACACAGTATTGTAGCAGTGGGCATGGATGGCGAAGTTACTGTTAGTTACATACCATTGCGATACATCCATATGCAGACGTTGTTGTGCAGGTTCGTCGTCTTCTCGTTCAACTCGCTCCGGGTCCGGCTCTGGCTCGAACATGTAAAGCTTGATTGACAATTCTGTTGTTGATTCCGTTGTTGACATTTTGTGTGAATATAAATGTTCTGTGCAGCTATAAGATCGTATATAACTAATTAAACTACAATAATGGCCGAACGAGGTGGAGTTGAAACGACTGTCAACTCAGCACCATGAAGAGCGGGCGTGCTCTGACACACCTCCTTTTTATTTAAAGAGCCCGCTTCAAAACGGGTTGATCACAGAAGCACATCAGAAAAGGGGTAAAATAAGGGCCTGTGGAGCTATAATAATGAGGAAATAAGACCCAAGAATTGCAGTTTCGCTTTATATAGACCACCAATTTATGTTTTAAATGTAAAAAGGAATGATTTAAAAGCATGATATGTCACCTTTAAAGAAAAAGATAAAAACTTTCTTATGGATGCTCCAGTTTCGCACTCTGGGCTTTTCGGCGACGCCGTTAATTCGGTCGTTGAACTGTTTCAAGAATCAGCAAAGCAATCAGCTGCATTTCAGAAACTCCTCCCCCGCCTGACTCACGGGTCTGGGGACTGCTGAGCGGGAGCAGCCCGAAACATCTAAAGCCAGCAAAATGTTAACTTTGAGACAAATAGTTCCGCAGATCAGATCCGAGGACTGGCTTGTCACAATAGATCTCAAGGACGCATATTTCCATACTTCCATCCACCCATATCACAGGAAGTTCCTGAGGTTTGCTTTCGCGGGCGAAGCATACCAATATCGAGTTCTTCCATTCAGTCTAGCCCTATATCCCCGCACCTTAACGAAATGCATGGATGCAGCTCTGGCGCCACTACGTTTACAGGGTATTTGCATCATGAACTACATCGACCATTGGTTGATTTTAGCTCAGTCGCATCAGTTGGTGGTTCGGCATCGAAATGTCGTCCTCGCCCACATGAAGGAGCTGGGGTTACGGCTAAATGCCAAGAAAAGTGTGAGATTACAGAGCACCACTTATCTTGGAGTAGTTTGGGATTCTATGTTATTGTGGGTGAGTCTGTCTCTGGCACGCATATCACGCATATGAGATGCTGGATACAAGACTGGACCTGACGAACGCCATTTTTCTCGGGACAAGCATCAGGAACAGCCTCAGGGATTGGACAGGACGAAGGAAGTGGGGCGGCCACAGGGGTGGAGTCAACTCGAACAACTGGTCAGGGGGAGGAAGCCAATCCTCAAAATGATAATGGTAGTGATGAGGCGGACAAAGAGGAGGAAACGGCTTCCTCCCTTGTAACCGTGTCTGAGGCTAGTGGGTCAACTAGTGGGAGTTCTTCTCTTCCCAATGCTCAAGTGCAGAAAAGAACTGCGAGATCTCCTCTGTTTCAAGCAGAGGAGAAAAAGCTGCGGGTAGCGCACCGGCTAGATAGTTTCTCCACGGAAGATCTAGACCGTGTGTGGCCCGCAGACACTCCTAATGAAGTATCTTTTCTGCATTTTAAGCTAAGAACATCGTCGGCAAAGGCTTCGCAAGAGGTTATCTCTGTGAGCCCGGAGGCGTTGAGCACCTTCCTCCCTGATCCCAGGTCTTCTGGGGAAAAGGAACGGAAAGTGCAACAAAAAATAACTTGATTTTAATTAAATCTCTGTAGTCCATTTGTTGCTTTTAAATGTCGCATACCCTTTTAACCATACTGCTCATGGCTCTCACTATCTCCACCATCAATGTGAGAAGTGTGAGGAGCAATATACGAGCACAGAGTGTCCTATCCTTTTTAAAAACTTTTAAGTCAGATGTGTTTTTATTGCAAGAATGTGGTCTGCCTTTTTTATCAAATTACAGGAAGTGGGAGGAGATTTGGTCCCCAGGAGTTTCCATTTGGAGTGGGTCCAATTTTAACAAAAATGACGGTGTCGCTATTTTAATCCAAAACCCAAATATCTTGGTGAAGGGCAGCACTGTGGTGAGGGACGGGCGGGCAATTTTAGCTAATCTGACTCTTTTAGGTAAGGATTTTAACATTTTAAATGTGTATGGTTTTACAGATAAAAACAATAGGTATGAGCTTTTAGAAGAACTGCAGCCCCACATGTTAGGTAGGGCTCCCCTAGTGGTAGCAGGGGATTTTAATTGTGTTTTATCGAAAAATGACAGAAAGAGGGTAGGAGAGGATTTTAAGGTAGACAAGACATCGGTTTTATTACAACATATAGTCAAAGATTTTAAGTTAGTTGACTGTTTTAAAACAATGCATCAAAGAGAGGAGGGCTTCACCTGGTTCAGTGGTGACGGTGCCAGAGCCTCTCGAATTGACTATGTTTTTACAAGGGACCTCCCGCCGACCGATGCTACATTGACACCCCTCTTTTTTTCCGACCACATGATGCTGTCTTCTACTCTTTCACGTCCCACGGGTGTGACTGCAGGGGGAGGGCTGTGGAAGCTGAACTGCTCCCTTTTAGAAGATGAGGATGTAGTAAAGGAATATAGGGAGTAGTTCCTATGGCAGACCCTCCAAGACTTTTACGATACACGCGCACAGTGGTGGGAGATGGTAAAGGACCGGACAAGACAGTTTTTTAGGAAAGTAGGAAGGGACAAGAAGAATAGGGAAAAACACATGATGGGGCTGCAAAAAAGACTACAAAGATACTTTGATCCTTTTAATAATGGTTTTGATTTTAACGACGAAATAAAAGAGGTCAAAAAAGAAATGTCAGTTTTATCCAGTCATCAAAGTAAAGGGGTTATTTTAAGAAGCAAAGAGAGAGAGATAGAAGAAGGTGAAAAATGTACCAGGTATTTTTTTAAAAAAGATATTAACAAGGGGAGGGGCTATGACTAGTGTAAAAGTAGAAGGGAGGGACGTAAAAACAACAGATGAAATCTTAAAAGGGGTTGAGTATTTTTACCAAGAGTTATATAGTCCAAAAGATGTACATGACACCACTCTAAAGGAAGTTTTAAATTTTTTAGTCAAGAAAGTAAAGAGTCCAAATGAGCTTTTAATCCAAGATTTTACCATTTTAGAAACTCAAAAAGCACTGAAAGGTTTTAAGAGGGGTAAATCCCCAGGGGCAGATGGACTCCCCCTGGAGTTTTATCTCACTTTTTGGGACATTTTAGCTCACGAATTACTGACTGTTTTTAAAGACTTTGAGACCCTTGACAAACTTCCAGACAGTTTTAGAATAGGGATAGTTTCTTTACTTTACAAAAAAGGTGACCGGACTGACTTAAAAAATTGGAGACCTATTACGCTTTTAAATTTTGACTGCAAACTTTTTAGTAAAATTTTAGGTACACGTATGTCGACCGTTTTAGAGGACGTAATCCACCCGGATCAAGCTTGCGCTGTGCCCGGAAGAAAGATAACAGACAGCCTAGTTCTGATTAGAGATGCCATCTGTTATGCGAGAGACAGAAACATTCGGCTTGTAGCCCTAAATTTAGATTTCGAAAAAGCTTTTGATCGGGTCTCGCACCAGTACCTCCTTCAGGTACTGCAAAAAATGGGCTTTCCAGAGAGGTTTGTAGCTTGGGTGGGGCTGCTGTATGAGGGCTTAAGCAGCAAATTTCTTGTAAATGGCATCTTTCCAAAGCTGTAAATATTCACAGCGGTGTCCATCAGGGGTGTCCTTTATCTCCCCTTCTGTATGTGGCTTGTATTGAGCCACTGGCACAGATCTTGAGAAGGGACAAATGGATTAAAGGACTAGACATACCTGGGACCGGCGGACTGACGGCGACCTGTGTTTTATATATGGACGACATCACTCTTTTAGCCACGGACATTTTATCAATACGAAGAGCAATGGACTTGACTGACTGGTACGGTCGGGCCTCAGGCGCCAAGCTTAACAGGAGTAAGTCCGAGGCCCTGCTCTTCGGGCCGTGGGGCGATGTTGACACAGGAGGACTAGATTTGTTTTTTAAAGAAAATGATTTGAAAATTTTAGGTGTGAAATTTGACAGGGAGGGTGGAGGACAAGGAAACTGGACTGACATGTTAGGGAAAGTTAGGCAAAGACTTGGCTTTTGGGGACCAAGACAACTGACGTTAGAAGGCAAGATTTTAATTTTTAAAGCAGTGATTTTACCACTAATTTTACTTGTCTGTTCTGTTTTTAGTCCCCCAGTTTTAGTTCGAGAGGGCGGTATTTTATTTCCTGTGGGGGTCCAAGTGGGAACGACTCAAGAGGGAAGTCGTCAAAAAGAAAAAAGAGAATGGCGGGAAAGGCCTCTTTCCCGTGCCTGCCGGCGGGTCGGGCCCAGGTGGACTACAAGCTCGCCATCCTGGGGGTGGGTCAGGGCTTGAAAGAGCTGACACCAACAACGTTTGCCTCGCTCTGGCTCACCCTCAACCATATAAAGGATGCCATCTGGGCCACCAGAAACTGCTGGTGGGGAAACGTGTGACGGTACCCCTCCACGCGTGCGAGCAAAGAATAAGATCAACGCTGCAGGGTGGGCCGCACGTCGTTATTCGGATGGGGGGGCCGGGGTCACACGGAGAGGGTCCCGGCCGCCACCGTACCTGGCCGCCCGTAGATGCACCCTCACCACTCTGGCTACGGGAACAGCGGGCCGGAGGAGAGGGGATCTCCGCTGGGCGCTGGAAGCGAGGAGTCCGGGGCCTGTGCTGGAGACCTGGAGTGAATGGACAATCTTGTTAGGGACTCACCCTCGATCCTGTACAAGAGATGTTTTTATTTGGCATATTTTATTGTTTTATTGTTTTACATTTGCATTCCTGTTTTATTTTAATCCATTTTACCTTCCTTTAAAACAACACACAACACACATGGACTTTTGCACAACACATCCACACAACTGATTTTTTTTTTAACTGTAAATTACGCCCTTTTTGTTGTTTTAAAATATGTGCAAAATGTGATTTATAAAGGAGAAAATGGATACTGAAAGAATGGAATGAAACAATGTGACAATAAAACGTTTCGAAAGAAAAAAAATTTGTTCCAAAGAAAGCCAAGGTCTGGAGATAGGCCTATAGTTTAGAACATAATAAAGGACAAAAAAAGTTGTGATATTTTATTAACAGTTTTTTTACAACATTAATTTTTGTACATATTGGTCATCAAGCTGATTTTTATTTTATTTATTTTTTTAATCGGAAAATAATCTTGGGACACACACACAGACATAAAGAATCCACATATTAATCTCAACAATGGTGAAATGCTTTATGCCACAATGCATTCTGGGAGGCACAATAGTTTAAATCTCTTGGCTCCCAGCATGCATTGTGTAAGTCAAGTCAAGTCAAGTCACATTTATTTATATAGCGCTTTTCACAATACAGATTGTATCAAAGCAGCTTCACAGTGATAACATGAAAGTAGTACAACACAGATCGATAATATTGTTAAATATTAAATATTAAATAATCCTAAATAATCCCGACTAAGCAAGCCAAGCAAGCCAAAAGCAAGGCGACAGTGGCAAGGAACCAAAACTCCATCAGATTGGATGGAGAAAAAAACCTTGGGAGAACCCAGGCTCAGTCAGGGCCAGTTCTCCTCTGGCTTACATTCATATTGTTTATTTATAACTATTAAATATAAATATTGTTTATGTCTAAAACAGCCCCATAACATATCGCAGGCGTTGAGTCGTCTCTTCACAGGCGTTGGTCTTCTCATCACAGGCGGTGGGGCATCCGAAACCCCCGTGAGATGCTGGATACAAGACTGGACCTGACGAACGCCATTTTTCTCGGGACAAGCGTCCCGAGATAACAGCAGAAAGGCAGATGGGAAATAATTAGCATAGCTGATGTTCATAATTAGCATAGCTGATGTTCATAATTAGCATAGCTGATGTTCATAACAATTTCCATTGTACGGGTGTCGGTGTTAGAAAACCACTATCTCACGAACTCTCCGCAACCCAAACTCTCCGCAACGCAACTCAGCCATACGGACCGACCCGTTTGTCTAAAAGGCTGTCGAGCCCCACTGGTGCGTTAAGCAATTTCAGTGGCAAACGGTTCCGTATGGCATAAAAGAGGACTGAAAGGTAAGCATTATGTGAATGCTTGACTAAAGAGATGCGTCTTTAGTCTAGTTTTAAACTGTGTCAGCGAGTCAGAGCCCCGGACCGTATCGGGAAGGCTATTCCAGAGTTTAGGAGCTAAATGCGAGAACGCCCTCCCTCCTTTACTGGACTTAGATATCCTAGGAATGACCAGAAGCCTTGAATTTAGTGATCTTAAGGAACGCGGTGGATTGTAGGGCGAGAGAAGGTCTGTTAAGTACATAGGAGCTAAACCATTTAGGGCTTTATAGGTCAGTAGTAGTACTTTGTAATTGATATGGAACTTAATAGGTAACCAGTGCAGAGATGATAAAATCGGTGTTATATGATCATATTTTCTTGACCTAGTAAGAACTCTAGCAGCTGCATTTTGGACTAACTGTAGCTTGTTTATTGAGGATGCAGGACAACCGGCTAATAAAGCATTACAGTAATCTAGTCTCGAGGTCATGAATGCATGAACTAACTTTTCTGCATCAGAGAGAGATAGCATGTTACGTAGCTTAGCAATGTTTCTAAGGTGGAAAAAGGCTGTCCTTGTAACATATGAAACATGATTTTCGAAAGATAAGTTGCGGTCTAGTATAACACCCAGGTCTTTTACTGTAGTGGACAAGGTAACAGGACATCCGTCTATACTAAGGTTTTGTTGTAAGAGATTTTGTGAGTGTTTTTTTGGACCAATAAGTAATACCTCCGTTTTATCTCAATTTAATAGCAGGAAGTTACGCGTCATCCAGCATTTTAAATCTTTGAGACACTCTGTCAATTTAGAGGAGTTAGTGTTTTCGTCTGGTCGTGATGAAAATTGTGTAGCATAAAGCATGTCACCATTGTTGAGATGGATATGCTGATTCATGATGTCTGTGTGTTTGTCCAAAGATTAGAAGTTTTGATTTTCAAAAACTGTCAAAAACTTTCAAAAACTGCAATATATAAAAAATTCAGAATGTTGATGTTGAGAAAGGTCAAGAAAGGTGAAAGTTATTTATTAAAAATAAATTACAACTTTTGGTCAGGGATAACATTAGAGATCCATTCTTTTTTTTATGAAAACTACTATACCTGAACACCTTTGTTGATTGTTTCCTTTTTAACAAACTATATGTTTTAATAAACACTGTTACAAAGACCAAAATTGCACTTAAAACGTTAAGAGTCAAACTGCTCATTTAAAGGAGCCAAGGTCCAAGGTCCCCACTAATGTGGCCCGATCTATAATGCTGCAGGCCTTCTGTCCTCCTCCATTCCAGGATGCGGACCAGGAAAGGCACAATTTGCCTTGTCCAGTTAGGGCTTTGGATGCTTACGTCCACAGAGCTGCCCGGGGACATAAATCCGAACAGTTATTTGTATGTTTTGGACCCCCTAACAAAGGGTCTCCTGCATCTAAGCAAAGAATGAGCAAGTGGGTGGTCGAGGCTATCTCATTTGCTTATGAGTCGACCGGGCAGCCTTCCACTTTGGCTGTCCAGTCTCACTCTACTAGGACATTTGTGATGCGGCAGGATGGTCCTTACCTCACACATTCGTTAGGTTTTATGTTCTGGACTTGGACTCTACACCAGGGTCCGGAGTGCTCTCATCCTAGTGCTGCTCGTCTGATTTCACACTGGACAGGCACTTTTCGCTATGGGGGTGTTGGTATAGACCAAAAAGTGGACTGGGACCAAAAAGTGGCCCTGGACTTTCTGGCCAACAGCAGCCCACTACATCCCACATCATAACACATTGGCTCATTAATGTGCAGAATAATTACAGTAACACCACTTATGGCATTAAAATGACACAATACAAACATAAATGATATTTAAACATTTATTAAGAATGTTAGGACATTTAACATTATTAATATAAAACTATCAAGATTGAAATTATTTTGGATTAACACAAATCCTCGTGACATAATATTAGGATATCATGTGACATAAAACTTGCTTGATGTCCATAGGCTTCAGCTTCAGGGCATCTTCTGGAACCAGGTCAGCAGTTTTATGAGGAGAAGGAGATGCTCCATCCTATAAATAGCGCATAATCTTTCTGACACGCCTTCTTGCTCATTGGTGACCGGAACTTGTACTTCCGGGCCTCTCTCTCTCTCCCCGTGTGCGTTGTTGTTACGCTAGCAGGTAGGGTGGTGGCTTTGCTGTCTTAGTGCGAGCATGGTTTTCTGCCGTCTTGCTTATTGGTATTATGTGGTTACTGGCGTTCGTAGATCTCCGGCCGGATGGACGAACTCTCACCTCGTCGTTCAATTCATTGAACCACTGAACACACTGCATTATCAGTGCCGTGGGCACTCGTCGAGCTTTCTTTCTTTGTTTTCTTTTGGTTTGTTTCTTTTGATTCCAATTTGGATTAAAGTTGTGTTTGTATTTCATTTGACTTATTATTCTTTTTTTATTTACTGGATTTGTGTATAAATATATATATTTATATGTATATATATATATATTTCTTTATACTACTGTATTATAACCATTGTTGGTTTTGGCAGTCATTTTGTGTTTTTTTTTGCTAAGTTTATTATTTTTGCCTTTTTTTTTGATTTACTGAATTGGAAAATATTTATTTGGTTGTTTGGTTATTTTTTTTTTTGTTACATTTATACCGCCTCTTTAGAGCCCTTGTGGGTTTTGGCAGTTATTGTTTATTTTTTGTAAGGTTCATTTTGATTTTGATTTTCTTTGATTATTGAATTTATTTTCTTGTGATAACTTTACTGCCCCTTCAGAGCCGTTGTGGGTTCTGGCAGTTATTGTTTATTTTGTGATAAGAAAAATATTGATTTTTTCTGATTTCTGTATTTTCTTTTGGGGTAAACCTTTGTTGAAAGAGTGTGTTTTTGCGTATTTCTTTTGTTTTCTTTTTTTTCTATTGCAGTAGCTGAGAGCCGGTGGTGGTATTGGTGTCTGGGTGGTGTTGTCCCCGTTTGGAGTGCTGTGGACTTCCCTGTTTTGTATTTGCTTTCATTGGGGTGTGTGTGTGTGTTTACTGGGGGGGTGTTCTGGGACCTTTTTACCACCATTTTGAATACTTTGCCTCCATCGGTAAGTCTCAGCAATTTTTGTTTATTTGTTTTTTTTTTCTTGTTTTGTGTTCTCTTCCCTGAGAGCTGATTGTTTTAAACTGTTAAATTATTGAAATTAATAAATGCTGTGCTTCCAAAGTTGAACACTGTCTTTGGCTTTATTGTACACGAACCTGTGTGTCTTTAGTGGTTGGATTTATAGAGTTACTTCTCTGGGTGAAATTCCCAGAGTGGCGTAGTCGGTGTTAGTCTGTCCTGGTTTAGAACGCCACATTTTGGCGCAGTCGGCAGGATCACAGTTTAATGCCAAGGACGTGTTCAATTTTGTTGAGTGTTTTTTTGTTGTTGTTTTGTTTTTTTGTTTTTCTGTGTACAGGCAAAACAGCAGCTGGCGACTTTTTCCCCGTCTTTCTACCTCCTTACGGTCGAGTTTCCCTTTGTTGGGTAGGGTGAGTATGGAGGGAGAGTTACAGGAGTTGAGGGATCTGGTTGAGCAGCTAAGAGCAGATAATGAGAAGCTGCGCCAGGAGCAGGCTGCGGCCGTGCCTGGACCTGGCGCCGCACCCCCTAATGTGTTAACCACTGCTCAACCAGTGGCTAGAGCTCCTGTAACTGAGAGATTGGTTTTTGTGCCCCGAGATCGAAAATGTCCTATTTTCAGAGGAAGGTCAGGTATAGGATTAGCAGAATGGATTGAGGAAGTGCAATCCTGTATGAGGGCACGTCATCTGTCTACATCCGATCAGGCATTCTTTTTGTTCGACCATCTAGAGGGAGAGGCTCGTGAGGAAGTAAAATTTCGTTCTACTGCAGAACGTGAAAGCCCAGATAAGATAATTGCCATTTTGGAGGAGCTGTATGGTTGTTGCGAATCCTATGTATCATTGCAGGAAGCATTTTTCTCCCGTCGGCAGCGCGAAGGGGAAACGTTGCAAGAGTTCTCTCTCGCGCTGATGAGTCTTATGACGTCGGTAAAGCAACGTGCCCCTGGCGATATTCCAAATGCCGAAGTTTTGCTACGCGATCAATTTATTGAGCATGTACTTGACGGCGCTCTCCGTCGCGAGCTGAAGCAGTACGCGCGTAGACAGCCAGCCGCTACCCTGCTTGAGGCGAGAGCGGAAGCGATCCGGTGGGAGCGAGAGGGTTTGCCTGGAGGTGCTAGGGGCCGGAGTCACTCTGTCCCTTCAGCCCTTGGTTTTCAGTTTGGTGTCCAGAGTGATCCTCGGTCAGTTAGTAACTCATTACATCAATCTGAGCTTAGTGAAATGCGAGAGATGCTGAGGCTGCAGCAAGACCAGCTCAATCAGCTTACTCAAAGCATTGGCCGTCTGCAGAGCTCTAGCCAGCGCGGTCGTTCACCTTATAGTGGCCCTATAATATGTAGGCGGTGTCAGAAGCCTGGCCATTTTGCTAGGGAGTGCGAAGGAGAACGTGTCCCGGCTCGTGCACCCTTTACTTCATCTGCCCCTCCACCTTTTAATAGGCCATCTCGCCCTGCTCCTGCATCGGAAAACTAGCACCCGCCGGATTGCAGAGCCACAGTTCGGAGGGGGCAGCGATTGGTTCAGTTGTTTTTAACTGTCTGGCAGATACTTCTAAGTTGATGTCTTCTTGTCCGCATTTAGACGTGCGTATGGGTGGAGTTGAGGTCCCCTGCTTGGTGGACACCGGGTCGATGGTCTCCACAGTCACAGAGAGCTTCTTTCTTCAGCAGTTTGAGCCATGGGGTCAAGAGAGGCTCCAGTCCTGTCACTGGCTGCAACTCAAGGCAGCTAATGGGCTGGCTATTCCCTACCTTGGCTACTTGGAGCTTGATATTGAGCTTTGCGGTAAACTGATGCAGCGGTGTGGGCTGCTGGTAGTTAAGGACCCCCCTGGTGGTGCGTCTTCGCAGGTTCCCGGTATTTTGGGGATGAATGTGATTCGCCGATACTATAGAGAGCTGTTTAGTCTGCACGGCTTGGCCATGTTTGACTTGCCTGATGTTGCCAATAGTCCAGAATCCTTTGTGAAGGCATTGCAGGGATGCCAGCAGGCCAGCACCCGTTCCCTTAATGCAGCTGGTAAGGTAAGAGTGCGAGGCAGAAAGGCTTGTCGGATTCCTGGAGGGATGATGAAAATTGTCCCTACCACATGTTCAGCGCAGTATTCTGAGGATACTGTACTGTTTGAACCTCTGAGCTCTGGATTGCCAGCTGGACTCCTTGCATCCCCTGCGTTGGTTCGGGTGGTAAGGGGTACTGCCTACATCCCAGTGGTAAACGTGGGTACCCTTGATGTGCTGCTCTATCCACGCACGGTGGTAGGTGCATTGGTCGGGGTTTGTGTTGTTAGCCTGCCAACAGGAGTTACGGAGGGAGCTTCAGGTGTGGCTACAGTGGCTTCTCAGACTGCTGCTTCTACGATGAAGGAGCAGATAGATGCCATGGACCTTTTATCCTTGTCTGTTGAAGAGCAGGGTCAGGTGAAGTCCCTTCTGGAGAGATATAGCTCTGTCTTTTCTGCTCATGATGGAGACCTTGGTTGTACTAACCTGATCGCCCATGACATCCCTCTTTTGGACAATGTCCCTGTCAGGCAGCGTCATAGGCGTATTCCTCCGTCTGAATATGAGATGGTTAAAGAGCATATTCACCAACTTCTCGAGGCACAGATCATCAGGGAGAGCAGTAGTCCTTATGCCAGCCCCATTGTCTTAGTCAAGAAGAAGGATGGAACTCTGAGAATGTGTGTTGACTATAGGCAGCTCAATAGTAAAACTCGAAAAGATGCTTTTCCTCTTCCTCGTATCGAGGAGTCTTTAGATGCTCTTACCGGTGCTCGCTGGTTCTCAACCCTGGACCTGGCGAGTGGGTATAACCAGGTCCCAGTGGCTGAGGCAGATCGGCCCAAGACTGCATTTTGCACCCCCTTTGGGCTTTTTGAATGGAATCGCATGCCCTTTGGGCTGTGTAACGCCCCTGGCACGTTTCAAAGATTGATGCAACGACTGTTTGGTGATCAACAAAACCAGTCCTTGTTGCTTTATCTCGACGATATTGTGGTTTTCTCCTCCACCGTCCAGCAACACTTGGATAGGTTGGAAGTGGTGCTTGGCCGGCTTCAACGAGAGAACCTTAAGGCAAAGTTTACCAAATGTGCCTTTTTCCAGGAAGAGGTGCGTTACTTGGGGCATGTGATTTCCAGCAAAGGGGTTGCAACCGATCCAAGCAAAGTGGAGGTGGTGGCTAACTGGCAGCCTCCTACTACAGTTTCAGAGTTGCGGTCATTCCTTGGGTTCGCCAGTTATTATCGCCGCTTTGTGGAGGGTTTCGCTAAGCTGGCGGCCCCCCTACATAAGCTGGTGGCTCATCTGGGGGCCACGAAGTCTAAGAGAGTGAGAGCGCAGGCTACCATTGAGAACTGGACCGCGGAGTGCCAGAGCAGTTTTGAAGCACTGAAAGTCAGGCTCACAAGTACCCCTGTGCTAGCTTACGCCGATTTCTCGCTTCCTTTTATTTTGGAGGTGGACGCAAGTCATGGCGGCCTAGGAGCGGTTTTATCACAAGAGCAGGATGGTAAAGTTAGGCCCATAGCTTATGCAAGTCGGGGTCTGAGGCCTGCGGAGCGTAATATGGTGAACTACAGCTCTATGAGACTGGAGTTTGTGGCACTTAAGTGGGCTATGACTGAAAATTTCGGGAATACCTGCTGGGCCACAAGTGTGTGGTATTTACCGATAACAATCCGCTTAGCCACTTGTCATCTGCTAAACTTGGTGCCACCGAGCAACGTTGGGCTGCTCAGCTGGCATCGTTTGATTTTGAGGTAAAATATCGTTCGGGCAGAAGTAATAAGAACGCAGATGCTTTATCTCGTCAACATCCTCCTGGCCCAGCAGATATGGAAGCTATGCTCCCTGGGACGTCATTGCCCAAGCCTTTACAGCAGGCTCTCCAGGGCACTCAGGCTGAGGCAATCCAAACGGCCGTCATGACCCTGCCTCACCATACCATTTCTGATATGTGTGCTCTCCAGCAGGCCGATCCATGTATACAGGAGTTTTTGGGGTTTTGGAGACGTAAGCAACGCCCCAATGCTGAAGAGCGTCAGGGGTTGACTCAGCCTGCACTAGTGCTGCTCCGCCAGTGGGACCGGCTGGAGGAGAGAAGTGGCGTTTTGTATCGCCGTGTGTTCCGCCCTGACGGCGCGGAAGTGGTCTTGCAGATAGTGGTGCCAGTTTCCTTAAAAGAAGAGGTGTTAACTAAGGTTCACCAGGAGCATGGCCATCAGGGTATAGAAAGGACGTTAGAGCTTTTACGTCAGCGCTGTTACTGGCCGGGTATGTCGGGGGACGTGTCCAAGTGGTGTCAGGCATGTGAGAGGTGCCAAGTTGCCAAGGACACTCGACCTCCTAATTCCAGTCTGATGGGACACTTATTGGCCTCCCGGCCTAATGAGATATTAGCCATTGATTATACCATGTTGGAGTCTACTCAGAGTGGTATAGAAAACGTATTGGTCATGACCGATGTTTTCAGCAAATACACACTTGCTGTTCCCACTTACGATCAACGAGCTTCCACTGTGGCTCAAGCTTTGGTGGTAGAGTGGTTCTCCAAGTTTGGTGTCCCCGCTCGTATCCATTCCGATCAAGGCCGTAATTTTGAGAGCTCCCTGATTCAACAGCTGTGTCGACTTTACGGCATTGAAAAATCTCGCACCACGCCATACCATCCGGCTGGTAATGGCCAATGTGAACGGTTCAATAGGACGCTCCATAACTTGTTGCGCACCTTGCCAGTATCTCGGAAGAGGGACTGGAGTTCTTGTTTGCCACAGGTCCTTTTCTCGTATAACACCACTCCCCATCAGGCCACCGGTGAGTCCCCGTTCTTTTTAATGTTTGGGCAGGAGCCTAGACTACCGGTTGACTTCCTCTTGGGTCGGGTACAGGATCCTGTGAGTGGCAATGTCCATGAGTGGATTCAGGAGCACCAGACTCGTTTACAGTTGGCCTTCGAAGGTGCCACGGAGAGGTTACGGGTTGCTGCACAGCGTCGTAAACACAACCATGATCGGCGGGTGAGGGATGTGCCTCTTAAGTTGGGCCAGTTAGTGTGGCTTCGTGACTTTTCGGCATGGGGCCGTCATAAGCTCCGCGACCTTTATGGTCCAGTACAGTACAGAGTCCTTAGAGTACCTCGAGAGGAGGGCTCAGTGTATACAATTGCACCAGTGGATGAACCAACCAAAGTTAAACAGGTTAACCGTGCATTGTTGAAGGCAGTGGTCGGAGGGTCTCCTTTAAGTGGGGCTGCTTCACCTTGTTCCCCTCCTGTGGACCAGCCACCGCTTGAGGGTGAGTCGATAGAAGAAGATCTATTGGTGTGGAGGCATGATGCCCCTGTAGCAACTCCCACTCAAGTGTCTGATTCTCAACGCTCCCCCCGGGCACAGTTTTCACCAGTTACCCCAGTACCCAGCAGGCAAGACTTGGTAGTGCCTCCTATAACTGCTGCAGCGGAAGGATCCTCTGTCCTTCCAGTTCCTTTGCCTAGAGCTGCCCCCGCAGTCAGTGAAGTGGCTATACGTCGGACAGCACGGTCGACTGCGGGTCAACATTCTAATGTTTATCACCTCCCTCGTCCCTCAGCGTCTACAAACACTGCGGCCGGTCCTTCCGGCCCTGGGTCCAATGCGATAATGGCTCTTTTTCGACCCTGGAATTAGTAGGGGATATTCTGTTCTTTTCCGTCGTCGGGTCGACGATCCAAAAGGTGGGGTAGATTGTGGCAGTATGAGTTAGTCTAATGAGCTGGGATTCCCTTGGTCACTCCCCGTGTGATGCTCCATCCTATAAATAGCGCATAATCTTTCTGACGCGCCTTCTTGCTCATTGGTGACCGGAACTTGTACTTCCGGGCCTCTCTCTCTCTCCCCGTGTGCGTTGTTGTTACGCTAGCAGGTAGGGTGGTGGCTTTGCTGTCTTAGTGCGAGCATGGTTTGCTGCCGTCTTGCTTATTGGTATTATGTGGTTACTGGCGTTCGTAGATCTCCGGCCGGATGGACGAACTCTCACCTCGTCGTTCAATTCATTGAACCACTGAACACACTGCATTATCAGTGCCGTGGGCACTCGTCGAGCTTTCTCCCTCGGGTACGTCTGCACGATGGGTATGTATTTCAGATGACGTGGGATTTATATTTAGTTACCTATTAATTGGGTGTTAATGGTAGTTTTTCTTTGTGTAGCTAACAGGAATGAGACCAGTTTAGCCGGAGATCATCACTAGCTGCACAGGACCGATTCGCTGGCTGCTGTTTTGCTTTTACCCATTTGTCTGACAACTATATCGTGCCTTTTTGCCTGTGCTTAAGGTGCCGTGTCCTTGTACACAATTTTGTGTTTTATTTATGTCTCCGTTTGCCACATGTGCCATTTTGCCCGTGCTACCGCCTCATTTGTGTAAATAAACTATTAGCGACTTGAGCCGATCGCTGTACGCTCGTCTTGTTATCACGGCCATCGGGTTACGGCTGTCTGGCCAATAGTATGTGGCATTTGGTGCTATTGTTTTATGATCCGTGAATAGCTCAAGGGGTTTGGGTTTGTTTTCTTTTGGTTTGTTTCTTTTGATTCCAATTTGGATTAAAGTTGTGTTTGTATTTCATTTGACTTATTATTCTTTTTTTTATTTACTGGATTTGTGTATAAATATATATATTTATATGTATATATATATATATTTCTTTATACTGCTGTATTATAACCATTGTTGGTTTTGGCAGTCATTTTGTGTTTTTTTTTGCTAAGTTTATTATTTTTGCCTTTTTTTTTGATTTACTGAATTGGAAAATATTTATTTGGTTGTTTGGTTATTTTTTTTTTTGTTACATTTATACCGCCTCTTTAGAGCCCTTGTGGGTTTTGGCAGTTATTGTTTATTTTTTGTAAGGTTCATTTTGATTTTGATTTTCTTTGATTATTGAATTTATTTTCTTGTGATAACTTTACTGCCCCTTCAGAGCCGTTGTGGGTTCTGGCAGTTATTGTTTATTTTGTGATAAGAAAAATATTGATTTTTTTTGATTTCTGTATTTTCTTTTGGGGTAAACCTTTGTTGAAAGAGTGTGTTTTTGCGTATTTCTTTTGTTTTCTTTTTTTTCTATTGCAGTAGCTGAGAGCCGGTGGTGGTATTGGTGTCTGGGTGGTGTTGTCCCCGTTTGGAGTGCTGTGGACTTCCCTGTTTTGTATTTGCTTTCATTGGGGTGTGTGTGTGTGTTTACTGGGGGGGTGTTCTGGGACCTTTTTACCACCATTTTGAATACTTTGCCTCCATCGGTAAGTCTCAGCAATTTTTGTTTATTTGTTTTTTTTCTTGTTTTGTGTTCTCTTCCCTGAGAGCTGATTGTTTTAAACTGTTAAATTATTGAAATTAATAAATGCTGTGCTTCCAAAGTTGAACACTGTCTTTGGCTTTATTGTACACGAACCTGTGTGTCTTTAGTGGTTGGATTTATAGAGTTACTTCTCTGGGTGAAATTCCCAGAGTGGCGTAGTCGGTGTTAGTCTGTCCTGGTTTAGAACGCCACATTTTGGCGCAGTCGGCAGGATCACAGTTTAATGCCAAGGACGTGTTCAATTTTGTTGAGTGTTTTTTTGTTGTTGTTTTGTTTTTTTGTTTTTCTGTGTACAGGCAAAACAGCAGCTGGCGACTTTTTCCCCGTCTTTCTACCTCCTTACGGTCGAGTTTCCCTTTGTTGGGTAGGGTGAGTATGGAGGGAGAGTTACAGGAGTTGAGGGATCTGGTTGAGCAGCTAAGAGCAGATAATGAGAAGCTGCGCCAGGAGCAGGCTGCGGCCGTGCCTGGACCTGGCGCCGCACCCCCTAATGTGTTAACCACTGCTCAACCAGTGGCTAGAGCTCCTGTAACTGAGAGATTGGTTTTTGTGCCCCGAGATCGAAAATGTCCTATTTTCAGAGGAAGGTCAGGTATAGGATTAGCAGAATGGATTGAGGAAGTGCAATCCTGTATGAGGGCACGTCATCTGTCTACATCCGATCAGGTATTCTTTTTGTTCGACCATCTAGAGGGAGAGGCTCGTGAGGAAGTAAAATTTCGTTCTACTGCAGAACGTGAAAGCCCAGATAAGATAATTGCCATTTTGGAGGAGCTGTATGGTTGTTGCGAATCCTATGTATCATTGCAGGAAGCATTTTTCTCCCGTCGGCAGCGCGAAGGGGAAACGTTGCAAGAGTTCTCTCTCGCGCTGATGAGTCTTATGACGTCGGTAAAGCAACGTGCCCCTGGTTATATTCCAAATGCCGAAGTTTTGCTACGCGATCAATTTATTGAGCATGTACTTGACGGCGCTCTCCGTCGCGAGCTGAAGCAGTACGCGCGTAGACAGCCAGCCGCTACCCTGCTTGAGGCGAGAGCGGAAGCGATCCGGTGGGAGCGAGAGGGTTTGCCTGGAGGTGCTAGGGGCCGGAGTCACTCTGTCCCTTCAGCCCTTGGTTTTCAGTTTGGTGTCCAGAGTGATCCTCGGTCAGTTAGTAACTCATTACATCAATCTGAGCTTAGTGAAATGCGAGAGATGCTGAGGCTGCAGCAAGACCAGCTCAATCAGCTTACTCAAAGCATTGGCCGTCTGAGAGCTCTAGCCAGCGCGGTCGTTCACCTTATAGTGGCCCTATAATATGTAGGCGGTGTCAGAAGCCTGGCCATTTTGCTAGGGAGTGCGAAGGAGAACGTGTCCCGGCTCGTGCACCCTTTACTTCATCTGCCCCTCCACCTTTTAATAGGCCATCTCGCCCTGCTCCTGCATCGGAAAACTAGCACCCGCCGGATTGCAGAGCCACAGTTCGGAGGGGGCAGCGATTGGTTCAGTTGTTTTTAACTGTCTGGCAGATACTTCTAAGTTGATGTCTTCTTGTCCGCATTTAGACGTGCGTATGGGTGGAGTTGAGGTCCCCTGCTTGGTGGACACCGGGTCGATGGTCTCCACAGTCACAGAGAGCTTCTTTCTTCAGCAGTTCGAGCCATGGGGTCAAGAGAGGCTCCAGTCCTGTCACTGGCTGCAACTCAAGGCAGCTAATGGGCTGGCTATTCCCTACCTTGGCTACTTGGAGCTTGATATTGAGCTTTGCGGTAAACTGATGCAGCGGTGTGGGCTGCTGGTAGTTAAGGACCCCCCTGGTGGTGCGTCTTCGCAGGTTCCCGGTATTTTGGGGATGAATGTGATTCGCCGATGCTATAGAGAGCTGTTTAGTCTGCACGGCTTGGCCATGTTTGACTTGCCTGATGTTGCCAATAGTCCAGAATCCTTTGTGAAGGCATTGCAGGGATGCCAGCAGGCCAGCACCCGTTCCCTTAATGCAGCTGGTAAGGTAAGAGTGCGAGGCAGAAAGGCTTGTCGGATTCCTGGAGGGATGATGAAAATTGTCCCTACCACATGTTCAGCGCAGTATTCTGAGGATACTGTACTGTTTGAACCTCTGAGCTCTGGATTGCCAGCTGGACTCCTTGCATCCCCTGCGTTGGTTCGGGTGGTAAGGGGTACTGCCTACATCCCAGTGGTAAACGTGGGTACCCTTGATGTGCTGCTCTATCCACGCACGGTGGTAGGTGCATTGGTCGGGGTTTGTGTTGTTAGCCTGCCAACAGGAGTTACGGAGGGAGCTTCAGGTGTGGCTACAGTGGCTTCTCAGACTGCTGCTTCTACGATGAAGGAGCAGATAGATGCCATGGACCTTTTATCCTTGTCTGTTGAAGAGCAGGGTCAGGTGAAGTCCCTTCTGGAGAGATATAGCTCTGTCTTTTCTGCTTATGATGGAGACCTTGGTTGTACTAACCTGATCGCCCATGACATCCCTCTTTTGGACAATGTCCCTGTCAGGCAGCGTCATAGGCGTATTCCTCCGTCTGAATATGAGATGGTTAAAGAGCATATTCACCAACTTCTCGAGGCACAGATCATCAGGGAGAGCAGTAGTCCTTATGCCAGCCCCATTGTCTTAGTCAAGAAGAAGGATGGAACTCTGAGAATGTGTGTTGACTATAGGCAGCTCAATAGTAAAACTCGAAAAGATGCTTTTCCTCTTCCTCGTATCGAGGAGTCTTTAGATGCTCTTACCGGTGCTCGCTGGTTCTCAACCCTGGACCTGGCGAGTGGGTATAACCAGGTCCCAGTGGCTGAGGCAGATCGGCCCAAGACTGCATTTTGCACCCCCTTTGGGCTTTTTGAATGGAATCGCATGCCCTTTGGGCTGTGTAACGCCCCTGGCACGTTTCAAAGATTGATGCAACGACTGTTTGGTGATCAACAAAACCAGTCCTTGTTGCTTTATCTCGACGATATTGTGGTTTTCTCCTCCACCGTCCAGCAACACTTGGATAGGTTGGAAGTGGTGCTTGGCCGGCTTCAACGAGAGAACCTTAAGGCAAAGTTTACCAAATGTGCCTTTTTCCAGGAAGAGGTGCGTTACTTGGGGCATGTGATTTCCAGCAAAGGGGTTGCAACCGATCCAAGCAAAGAGGAGGTGGTGGCTAACTGGCAGCCTCCTACTACAGTTTCAGAGTTGCGGTCATTCCTTGGGTTCGCCAGTTATTATCGCCGCTTTGTGGAGGGTTTCGCTAAGCTGGCGGCCCCCCTACATAAGCTGGTGGCTCATCTGGGGGCCACGAAGTCTAAGAGAGTGAGAGCGCAGGCTACCATTGAGAACTGGACCGCGGAGTGCCAGAGCAGTTTTGAAGCACTGAAAGTCAGGCTCACAAGTACCCCTGTGCTAGCTTACGCCGATTTCTCGCTTCCTTTTATTTTGGAGGTGGACGCAAGTCATGGCGGCCTAGGAGCGGTTTTATCACAAGAGCAGGATGGTAAAGTTAGGCCCATAGCTTATGCAAGTCGGGGTCTGAGGCCTGCGGAGCGTAATATGGTGAACTACAGCTCTATGAGACTGGAGTTTGTGGCACTTAAGTGGGCTATGACTGAAAATTTCGGGAATACCTGCTGGGCCACAAGTGTGTGGTATTTACCGATAACAATCCGCTTAGCCACTTGTCATCTGCTAAACTTGGTGCCACCGAGCAACGTTGGGCTGCTCAGCTGGCATCGTTTGATTTTGAGGTAAAATATCGTTCGGGCAGAAGTAATAAGAACGCAGATGCTTTATCTCGTCAACATCCTCCTGGCCCAGCAGATATGGAAGCTATGCTCCCTGGGACGTCATTGCCCAAGCCTTTACAGCAGGCTCTCCAGGGCACTCAGGCTGAGGCAATCCAAACGGCCGTCATGACCCTGCCTCACCATACCATTTCTGATATGTGTGCTCTCCAGCAGGCCGATCCATGTATACAGGAGTTTTTGGGGTTTTGGAGACGTAAGCAACGCCCCAATGCTGAAGAGCGTCAGGGGTTGACTCAGCCTGCACTAGTGCTGCTCCGCCAGTGGGACCGGCTGGAGGAGAGAAGTGGCGTTTTGTATCGCCGTGTGTTCCGCCCTGACGGCGCGGAAGTGGTCTTGCAGATAGTGGTGCCAGTTTCCTTAAAAGAAGAGGTGTTAACTAAGGTTCACCAGGAGCATGGCCATCAGGGTATAGAAAGGACGTTAGAGCTTTTACGTCAGCGCTGTTACTGGCCGGGTATGTCGGGGGACGTGTCCAAGTGGTGTCAGGCATGTGAGAGGTGCCAAGTTGCCAAGGACACTCGACCTCCTAATTCCAGTCTGATGGGACACTTATTGGCCTCCCGGCCTAATGAGATATTAGCCATTGATTATACCATGTTGGAGTCTACTCAGAGTGGTATAGAAAACGTATTGGTCATGACCGATGTTTTCAGCAAATACACACTTGCTGTTCCCACTTACGATCAACGAGCTTCCACTGTGGCTCAAGCTTTGGTGGTAGAGTGGTTCTCCAAGTTTGGTGTCCCCGCTCGTATCCATTCCGATCAAGGCCGTAATTTTGAGAGCTCCCTGATTCAACAGCTGTGTCGACTTTACGGCATTGAAAAATCTCGCACCACGCCATACCATCCGGCTGGTAATGGCCAATGTGAACGGTTCAATAGGACGCTCCATAACTTGTTGCGCACCTTGCCAGTATCTCGGAAGAGGGACTGGAGTTCTTGTTTGCCACAGGTCCTTTTCTCGTATAACACCACTCCCCATCAGGCCACCGGTGAGTCCCCGTTCTTTTTAATGTTTGGGCAGGAGCCTAGACTACCGGTTGACTTCCTCTTGGGTCGGGTACAGGATCCTGTGAGTGGCAATGTCCATGAGTGGATTCAGGAGCACCAGACTCGTTTACAGTTGGCCTTCGAAGGTGCCACGGAGAGGTTACGGGTTGCTGCACAGCGTCGTAAACACAACCATGATCGGCGGGTGAGGGATGTGCCTCTTAAGTTGGGCCAGTTAGTGTGGCTTCGTGACTTTTCGGCACGGGGCCGTCATAAGCTCCGCGACCTTTATGGTCCAGTACAGTACAGAGTCCTTAGAGTACCTCGAGAGGAGGGCTCAGTGTATACAATTGCACCAGTGGATGAACCAACCAAAGTTAAACAGGTTAACCGTGCATTGTTGAAGGCAGTGGTCGGAGGGTCTCCTTTAAGTGGGGCTGCTTCACCTTGTTCCCCTCCTGTGGACCAGCCACCGCTTGAGGGTGAGTCGATAGAAGAAGATCTATTGGTGTGGAGGCATGATGCCCCTGTAGCAACTCCCACTCAAGTGTCTGATTCTCAACGCTCCCCCCGGGCACAGTTTTCACCAGTTACCCCAGTACCCAGCAGGCAAGACTTGGTAGTGCCTCCTATAACTGCTGCAGCGGAAGGATCCTCTGTCCTTCCAGTTCCTTTGCCTAGAGCTGCCCCCGCAGTCAGTGAAGTGGCTATACGTCGGACAGCACGGTCGACTGCGGGTCAACATTCTAATGTTTATCACCTCCCTCGTCCCTCAGCGTCTACAAACACTGCGGCCGGTCCTTCCGGCCCTGGGTCCAATGCGATAATGGCTCTTTTTCGACCCTGGAATTAGTAGGGGATATTCTGTTCTTTTCCGTCGTCGGGTCGACGATCCAAAAGGTGGGGTAGATTGTGGCAGTATGAGTTAGTCTAATGAGCTGGGATTCCCTTGGTCACTCCCCGTGTGATGCTCCATCCTATAAATAGCGCATAATCTTTCTGACGCGCCTTCTTGCTCATTGGTGACCGGAACTTGTACTTCCGGGCCTCTCTCTCTCTCCCCGTGTGCGTTGTTGTTACGCTAGCAGGTAGGGTGGTGGCTTTGCTGTCTTAGTGCGAGCATGGTTTGCTGCCGTCTTGCTTATTGGTATTATGTGGTTACTGGCGTTCGTAGATCTCCGGCCGGATGGACGAACTCTCACCTCGTCGTTCAATTCATTGAACCACTGAACACACTGCATTATCAGTGCCGTGGGCACTCGTCGAGCTTTCTCCCTCGGGTACGTCTGCACGATGGGTATGTATTTCAGATGACGTGGGATTTATATTTAGTTACCTATTAATTGGGTGTTAATGGTAGTTTTTCTTTGTGTAGCTAACAGGAATGAGACCAGTTTAGCCGGAGATCATCACTAGCTGCACAGGACCGATTCGCTGGCTGCTGTTTTGCTTTTACCCATTTGTCTGACAACTATATCGTGCCTTTTTGCCTGTGCTTAAGGTGCCGTGTCCTTGTACACAATTTTGTGTTTTATTTATGTCTCCGTTTGCCACATGTGCCATTTTGCCCGTGCTACCGCCTCATTTGTGTAAATAAACTATTAGCGACTTGAGCCGATCGCTGTACGCTCGTCTTGTTATCACGGCCATCGGGTTACGGCTGTCTGGCCAATAGTATGTGGCATTTGGTGCTATTGTTTTATGATCCGTGAATAGCTCAAGGGGTTTGGGTTTGTTTTCTTTTGGTTTGTTTCTTTTGATTCCAATTTGGATTAAAGTTGTGTTTGTATTTCATTTGACTTATTATTCTTTTTTTTATTTACTGGATTTGTGTATAAATATATATATTTATATGTATATATATATATATATATATTTCTTTATACTGCTGTATTATAACCATTGTTGGTTTTGGCAGTCATTTTGTGTTTTTTTTTTTGCTAAGTTTATTATTTTTGCCTTTTTTTTTGATTTACTGAATTGGAAAATATTTATTTGGTTGTTTGGTTATTTTTTTTTGTTACATTTATACCGCCTCTTTAGAGCCCTTGTGGGTTTTGGCAGTTATTGTTTATTTTTTGTAAGGTTCATTTTGATTTTGATTTTCTTTGATTATTGAATTTATTTTCTTGTGATAACTTTACTGCCCCTTCAGAGCCGTTGTGGGTTCTGGCAGTTATTGTTTATTTTGTGATAAGAAAAATATTGATTTTTTCTGATTTCTGTATTTTCTTTTGGGGTAAACCTTTGTTGAAAGAGTGTGTTTTTGCGTATTTCTTTTGTTTTCTTTTTTTTCTATTGCAGTAGCTGAGAGCCGGTGGTGGTATTGGTGTCTGGGTGGTGTTGTCCCCGTTTGGAGTGCTGTGGACTTCCCTGTTTTGTATTTGCTTTCATTGGGGTGTGTGTGTGTGTTTACTGGGGGGGTGTTCTGGGACCTTTTTACCACCATTTTGAATACTTTGCCTCCATCGGTAAGTCTCAGCAATTTTTGTTTATTTGTTTTTTTTTCTTGTTTTGTGTTCTCTTCCCTGAGAGCTGATTGTTTTAAACTGTTAAATTATTGAAATTAATAAATGCTGTGCTTCCAAAGTTGAACACTGTCTTTGGCTTTATTGTACACGAACCTGTGTGTCTTTAGTGGTTGGATTTATAGAGTTACTTCTCTGGGTGAAATTCCCAGAGTGGCGTAGTCGGTGTTAGTCTGTCCTGGTTTAGAACGCCACATAAGCAAGTCCCAAAATGGGGTATGCATTGGTCAATAGGTTGTATTGACTAAGAATACGGTAACAACACACCGGACAGTTCTTGCAAGATGAACAGCTCTTGTTCACAATCTCCATCCCATCGTCATCTTCAGGGACATCCTCTGTTGTCCTGATTGTGTATTCATCCAATGTTGATTTTTTCAATCTAGGCCACTGTTCAGCCAGACTTGAGAGCTCACTTTGCAAATTAGTCACTGTTGCTGCACTGTCAAACTTAAGCAAGCATTTGCATAGTTCTTGAAGTGCGGTCTGCGGAAGATCGCTTGTGCTGGCTAAAATCTGGTCGAAGTTCTTTGGGTCCAGCAGAGCCAAGTCAGCGTACAAAGTTCCATTACTCAGAAAGCGTTGATGAAGGCTCTCAATGACTGTATCCATAATCAAATTATGGACCTCAATTCTATATGCACTCTCTGCATCAGGAAAAGTTTCATGTTCAGCCATCTCTCCAGGCATAGTTTTCTTCCTCCGTATCCTTTTTGATGGCAGAGTGCTCTGCAGCTCCATGTCTGTTTCTGGATCCCGCTCCAGTGTCTTGCTGTTGGCCCACTGAACAAATGTGTCAGCAGCTGCTTTGACACTCTCAAAATCTCGTGCCACTCTTTTCAGCTGTTCCTCTGACGAGACAATCATACGATGGGCAGAAAGGATATCCATGCCACTTGTCTGCAGATATTTGGATACTGGAGAGGTTACATCAAATATCCTTAGAAATATCTGGGCTGTGAGAATAGTCTCATATTTCAGAAGACCTTCAATGAAGCCCTGTGCCCTTATCCGTGCATTTGTGTTGAAATTTGTCTGGTCTTTTATGGCTGAAAGTGTGAAGAGGAGAACAACATACATTCCACTGTCTGGCTTACCAAAATCACCAAATACCTTCCTCAACATGCTGTCTTTGGACCACCACCTTGTTTCTCCAATGGGGGCGAGGCGTTTGTGTTTTGGGTCTTTGCTTTCGTTCTCCCAGATACTCATCCTCTGGTATGATTCTCGAAGGAAAACAGCAGTGTCATTCAAAAGGGAAAAAAGTGATCCACTTGCCAACACACTCTCTGTTGTGTCTGCCAATACCAGGTTCAACACATGAGAATAGCACCATATGTGTACCTGATTGGGAGATTTTGCAGAAAGCAAGGCGCTGAAGCCCTTATACTTCCCCTGCATACTAGCAGCTCCGTCAGTAGAGTTGCTGATGCAACTGCTCAAGTCTAGCTTCATCCTTTCCAGTACATCAGTCAACACCTGGACAAAGTACTGCCCTGTGGATGCCTCACATTTCACCACTGCAACAAGCCTCTCGTGGATGTTGTCACCAGTGACATATCTGACAATAACCGAACGCTGGTCTTGTGCTGTAATGTCCTGTGTTGTATCAATCTGCACAGAAAACATACCTGCTTTCTGTATTTGTCTGGCCATGGTGGTTTGCATTGTCTGGTGAACGGTGGTAATGATGTTATTGACAGTAGTTTTGGACAACAATGTGATGAGAGCACCTCTTCCCCCTCTTGACACAGACTTGTGGAGTGCTTGGCTTTTCTTTATACAATCAACGAGATGCTCATTCATACAAATGTCATATTTTCCCAACAGGATTATCATCTCTAAAAAGTTGCCATGGTCAAGACTGTTATCATCAAGGGTGTAAGCTGCTTCAGCCTTGGTGCCTCTGTAACTCAGCCCTCTTTTGCCAATGACTTTAATAACATCAATGATTCGTTCTAGCACTTGCCTTCTCCTGCGCACTTGCTCTCTGTGAGCGGATAACTGACTCCCCATGAACAGACCATCAATGTTACTTTTGGAGACCCTCAGAAAATATGCCTCAGCATAATCTCTGTGCATTTTGCTTTTCTCATGCTCCTCTATTCTTTGATGAACATGCTTCCAATCTACCATTCCAGATATAAAGGGGCTGGTGTCTGTTGGCTTTGCAAATGCCATACAAATGAAGCAATGTAATGCATGGTTCTCCTCGTTGTATGACAACCATCTTCTATTGGTGCCATCCTTACAGCAGAAAGCCCTTTGAACCAAAGCTTTGCTTGAATTTTGTTGAGGGTGGAACTTAAAAAACATGTCAAGGTTTTCTGATGTTGGTACAGCGAAGAAATCAAAGCTGGGGATGGCTTCCGGACTCTGGCTCAGTCTATCTTCCTGAATCTGACTCAGTCTATCTTCCTGAATCTGTCTCAATCTATCTTCCTGAATCTGGCTCAGTCTATCTTCCTGAATCTGAAAGAATTAATTAATTAATAAATTAATAAATAATAAAAAGTTAAGTTTATTTAACACATAGGTGCAGTTCATCACCAAATAGGCTCATCTGTGTGTTGGCACACTGTTAGTTAGCACTAAAATGCAAAAAGACAAATAATTGTAATACTCATAAAACCTGCCCAGAAAGTCACATGGACAAAAAGGTGCAAACTTCTTGTGCAAGACGTGCTGATCCTATCATATCCTATCTGCAATGATCATAGCTACAAAATCTACAAAGGGTAATAGGAAATTTAATTTTCTGTCAAGCACTATAACATGCAAATTCATCTAAATCTTAAATTATGTAATTATTAAGTTAAGAGAAACATAAAACAAGAAACTCATTTTTGGAAGAAAACAAAATAATTTAAAAGGGTTTATTATTTTAATTTTATACAAATAATGGTTGAGTTAAGAAATTAATATGGTTACACTTTATTTGGATGGTCCCTTTAACACATTGGGTTGACTAGAAGAAACGTTGCACCAACATCAACTCTCACTAGAGTGTTAGAGTATTAGTAGACTGGTAGTAGGGATAGAATAAGTTGACATGTAGTTGCAAAATTACTTACAGAGTCAATATATGTGTTGGGGAGCATCAAAATAAATAGTTAGTGGATATTAAGCAGACAGTCTTTTAAATACTCTAATTAGAGGTAGTTGATGTAGTTACAAAGTTACTTATTGTCAACAGAATGTTCAGAGACCATTAAAATAAAGTGTTAGTGTTACCATTACTATTAATATTAACATCATTGTTAAAATGAGTAAATAGTTTACTAGTGCAAGCTAAATAATGCTATTGCTACTGATTCAATTTCAGCTTACCTGTTCAGTTTGATTGCCATCTTCAGTCTCAGGTACAGCAGGTAGGGAAGGGGAGAGGTGTTGGTCATCATCAGCAGGTGCTGGGTCATTATCACTGACACTGACCGTGCTGCTGCTGGGTCCAGCCTCGCGATCATTAGCTGTTAAACTAGAGCCGTCAGACCCTGTTGAACTGTAACTTCCCTTCGCGGCAAATGCATAGTCTGTTAATTTGAAACATTTCACAGCATCTACCTCTAATGCTTTTTTTTTTTACACGTAACTTTTCAGCTCCACCTTTTCTTTTCTTCCCCTTTTCATCCATGGACAATTATTTGATCGTACCTGCCGCGCATTCAAAAAAAGCTGTACCGGATCAATCAATCTCTCTCTCTCTCTGCAAATTAGATGTGAAGGGGGCGTGTTTCAAGACACGCAATGGAGCAGACCAAACTAAACAAACAGGGAGGGAGGGCAATAGCTCACATGCAAACAAAATACATTCCTTTTTGGCCGCAGCCGCGCGATTGACTCCTATAAAAGAAATATTATAGTCTATTATGATTTCCGTTTTTTTTTTTCCCCCGCCGGGTGGGCCGGCCCACATTGGCCAGCGGCCCACCGGGAAAAGTCCCGGTGCTCCCGATGGCCAGTCCGCCCCTGGTATAGACGTTCCCTTAGAATCAATTGACGCAACGCGAGTTCCCTTGAAAGGGAATACCTCGGTTACGACTGTAACCTCAGTTCCCTGAATAGGGAACAAGACATTGCGTCACATGCCATATCTCCTCACCCGCTCAATGTCCCGTCACGCCATTGGACTGATTTTACAAGTGCTTCAATACGCAAAACGTTCCCTTTGCGTCAATTGACGCAACGTCTCGTTCCCTCATCAAAGAACCGAGGTTACATTCGTAAATGAGGCATTTCCCTCTTTTGTGTGCAAAATACTTCAAGCACAATTAGTGCACAGACTGTCATGCGGTCTGAGGCGGAGATTATAACAGTACCAACTCAGAATCTGGACACTCTAATATTTCACATAATTATACTTAAATCATAAGTAAAGGTAAATAAGTTCACACCAAAACCGATTTCAGGTGAAATGTATATTTTCTGTGCCTCTTGCATTACTAAACCAAATTACAAAAATAATGATTAGTTTCAATTACGTTTTTTGAACACTTCTGTTTAGAGGCACTTATGTGGCAGACAGACACAAGCTGTGTCCGAAGAGTTCAGGGGCTGCATCCTTTGTAAGCCACTTCCTTCGAAGTGCGCGGCCGACACGGCCTTCGGAGGACACACCTTCAATATGCGGCCTGCAAATGCGTCCTTCTTTTCCCATGAATGCAGGATATATCAGAAGGATCCTTCGCAGCCTTGCCTACCCCACAATTCACTGTGCACCGGAGACAAAATTGACAGATTACACTTTTAAATGTAAGTATTGGGTTTCAGTTAACTGAGTATGAGTATCTAATGTGTCTAATGTTAAAAATGAAAATAAAAAAAAAATTACTAGATTTGTGCATCTGAGGGATGTTTTGGGGGTATTGGAGCATTGAAATCATACTTACAGCGGAAAAATATTTACCCGATATCACCTAAATGTAGCCCAATTCCATGGGAAAACAAAGGACTTGGCAACACTGATGCTAGGCCACGTTAAAAGGAGCCTTCGACTTGGGACAGCCTTTGTCGTGCCACTGTGATGCAATCGGCCTCCAAATTGCGGCCTTCGGAGGATGCAGCCCCTGAATTGGGACACAGCTAGTCATCCTGCTGCCAACCTTCTGCCAACAGCTGCAACTTTCTGGGAAAGTCAATTTAAAAATGGCTTAAAAAATATTAAGTATTGGGTTTGGGTTAAAAGTATTGGGTTTCAGTTAACTGAGTATGAGTATCTAATGTATCTAATGTTAAAAGTGAAAATAAAAAAATACTAGATTTGTGCATCTGAGGAATGTTTTGGGGGTGTTGGAGCATTGAAATCATACTTACAGCGGAAAAATATTTACCCGATATCAACTAAATGTAGCCCGATTCCATGGGAAAACATAGGACTTGGCAACACTGATGCTAGACCGCATTAAAATGAGCCTTCGACTTGGAACAGCCTTCGTCGTGCCACTGTGATGCAATCGGTCTCCAAATTGCGGCCTTCAGAGGATGCAGCCCCTGAATTGGAACACAGCTAGTAATCCTGCTGCCAACCTTCTGCCAACAGCTGCAACTTTCTGGGAAAGTCAATTTATACTGTAAATGGCTTAAAAAATAAGTTAAAAAAGTAAAAAAAAATACATTTCAATCAATCAATCAATCAATCAATCAGTCAATTATCTGTATAAAAATGTGACTTCATAGATTTGCAGGCTCTTTTTGAGCAGATAAAGTTGCTAATTTTAAAATCTCAGTCTGTAAAATATAATAAAATGTTGATTGTCACATTGAGTCAAGTATTAGAAATGCTTTTTGATGCAATAATTTTTTTTTTTTTGCTTGATAATCTGAAAGTTCAAAGTCAAAACTTCAAAATTTTTGGATCGGTAAGATTTTTTATGTTTTTAAAATAAGTGTTTTTTTTCCCTGCTCACCATATAAAAAAAACAAAAACAAAAACCAGTAATATTGTTAAAAATTATGACAATCTAACATAACTGCTGCATTTTAATATATTTTAAAATATAATATATTCCTGAGATCAAAGCTAAATTTTCAGCATCATTAGGGGAGAGCAGGGCACAGCCTAACACATTTTGGTTTTGGTTCAATTAATTAAAAAATAATTAGGTTTGGTGAGCAGAAGAGACTTAAACATTAAAAATCTTAAAGATCCAACACTTTTGACTGGTAGTGCATGTGTGAGGTGGATATGTTTGATGAGAACAAATCACAGGTGGATATCTCTAGGGACATGCAACTGACCATATTTTATACAATTTAGAGAATGAAGCATTTCACCATGTTTAATTTTCCATGTTTTATCCTTGCTTACTGTTTTATCGCCATTAATTTTTTTTCCTTACCGTCTATCCTCTGTTTGCCACCCTTTCTTTAATTTATTTTCCTTCTTTCACTGTCATGCCTAAAAGCATGGGGTTGTCCTCTGCAAACGCAAGGACAATAACTTCCTGTGGCTGTGATTAATTTTCACCAGCTGACTCTAATCAGCATGTAATTAATAGCTGGTGTGGTAGCGTACAGAAGCAGCAGTGGCATTAACCTGGACTTGCAGTGGCATTAACCATAAATCGCCAAACTAGAATGTGGGTTTTAGGGAAGGCATTATTCTGTGCAAAACAACAAAATAAAATTGCCATAAGGCTATATACACTTGTGTCATATTTAAGCTAATGACACTGGCATTACTAGTAGGAAACTTTGACATCACAAATCTGGTCTGATGTAACACCCTGATTTGGTTTCATTTTGAGAATCTTAATGCACTGCCATATGGAGGTACTGTAACTTCTAGCATTCAGTCTTTTATTAGTATAACACTTTCCAATGTAATTAATAAACAAGACTATGTTGTACATGTGTAGTACCTAATGTTATGAGACTGATGTTGTCGGATTGACATCTGAACATTTTAATTCATATTTTTAACTTGAATAAAACTTGTAAATTTAATTGTTACCACATGCCATAAAGCAAGTTTTAGGTTACCTAAAAGTACATTTTACATTACATCATATCCTGACAGCATCTGGCTGTTAATTCTCTATTCTATCTTTTAAACATAATTTGCATCAATTTAAGAAATTGGCACAAAGATAAGCACATATTTTTCAGTGTATTTGCAAAGATATCCTTCCTTCCTTACAGACCTTGTCTACATAAGAGAGGAAGCATGACACATCCTGCTCTGCCAGTGGTTATGAATTTTTCACTTTAACAGAAATGCTTATTTTTCTTTTCTACACTGAGATTCTGGTTAACAGACCATGAGATATATCTAAATTAAACATTCTGCCCATGCAATGGTCTCTTAAATGTTTCATTGTCACTTTTGAACCTTTATTTCATATGTGTGTTTGGGACTCATATGAAGCAGCCTAACAGATAACAGTTGTTTTCTTAAGAAATTCCTTTTTGACAGTCAGTGTAATATTGGATATAGTCCCCCAAAAGTACATGAACATTTAAGTCACTTAAAATGTATGAATGTCATAGCAGATGACACGTGCAAGAGTACTTCATCACATTAACTATGGATATGTTCCATAACCATAAGTGTCCATAACCATAATATGTTCTATTACCATATGTGTAACAACACATTGTATCTTCCTTTCCTCAAATTAAGAATTCATTCTCTCGTTTTAGTAAATCGTGACCATGATTTATTCATTTGTTTACTTGTTATTGTTACAGTGGAAGCTCCCGTTCCGCCTCCTCTCCGCCACCAGAGGGAGCCTTCACCCGAGTATTGATCATTGGCGTTAAACTCAAATTCCCATCATGCCTCTTACCTGGGACTGATTGCGTCACACACCTGCACGCCATTAACACACACACATAAAAGCCACGTCCACACACCACACCAGTGCGAAGTCTTGATTTGCCCCGGTGATCATTTCTGAGCGTTATTCCCTGTTTCTGGTATTCTGGTTGTGAACTTTGGACTGTCTCTGATTCTGTGAGTGTTCTCCGCCTGGCCTGACATTGAACTGTTTCTTGGACTGTGATTATTGCTGCCTGCCCCGATCTCTGCCTGTTCTTTGGATTCTCCCTTTGCCTTGCCCTTATTGCTCTGTTTGCCCGTTTTGACCCTGCCTGTACGACTACGATTAATAAAGCTGCAAATGGATTCCTCTGTGTTACGTGAATCATTACAGAAGACTTCGCCATCAACAAATCCAGCAGCTGTCCTGCAGTTAACCAGTGAACTCACCAATCAAGCGTCACGTCTTGATCTTCACCACCACCAGTTGAGTCATCTGACAACGTTGACCGAGCAGCTTGTACAGGGTATGCAAGAGCTTCGTACTGCTGTGAGCGTCACACCGAGTCCACCTGTCGCTCCTCCGGCACCAGCAGTTTCTCCGGCTCCAGTGAGTACCGCTGTAAATCCCAGACTCGCATTTCCGGACAAGTTTGACGGTACCCCATCTAAATGTAAGGGCTTTCTGCTACAATGCACACTCTTTGTGGAACAACAACCCGCACTGTACGCCAGTCACAACAGTCGCATAGCGTTTGTTTGTTCTCTCCTCACCGGCAGAGCATTAGAGTGGGCTACAGCAGTCTGGAGATCAGAGGGCAACACTTTCGCTACTTTTCAAGAGTTCACTCAGCAGTTTCGTCAAGTTTTCGAGCATACCACTGAGAAGGGAGAAGCAGGCGATCAACTCTTAAACCTCACTCAAAAGAAAGAAACCGCTGCTGAGTATGCTCTGACATTTCGAACGCTCGCTGCACAGACTAACTGGGTGGAGGATACTTTGAAAACCATTTTCAGACGTGGGCTTACCACTGAACTTCAGTCCGAGTTAGCCTGCCGCGACGAGGGGAAAAGTCTAAATGAATACATTTCGCTGGCCATTTCAATCGACAATCTGATGCGCTCCAGACGCAGATCCCGGGCACCAATCCCAGTAATGTCCGAAGCAGTTAACGTTCAAGAACCCATGCAGTTAGGATTCACTCATCTCACCCCCGAGGAACGAGATCGACGACTTCAACTCAGATTGTGCCTGTACTGTGGTCAACCCGGACACATGAAGCTATCCTGTCCAACTAGACCATCCACTCGCAACCCAGTGGTGAGTTCGCAAGATAAATCCCGGTCTATTACGTCAAGCCTCACTCTCCCTGTTCGCATCACTCTGCAAGACCAAACCATAGACACAACCGCATTCATTGATTCCGGAGCCGCAGGAAATTTCATTTCACAATCTTTCGCTAAACAATTCAACATAAAATTAACACCCTGTCATTCCTCACTCACAGTGGAGGCGCTAGATGGACACCCCATCGGAGAAGGAAAGATCAAGAACGTAACAGAAGAGGTTCGTATGCAGGTCGGATCTCTTCATTCAGAAATGCTCCAGTTTTATGTCATTCATGCTCCACATCACTCCATCATTTTGGGTCACCCCTGGCTGCAAACCCACAACCCTCAAATTTCATGGAGAGAAGGCCAGATTATTCGCTGGGATGAGAACTGCAGCACCCATTGTCTCTCCAAGGTCACCCGTGTACCCAGTCCAGCATCAGTAGCCTTCACAGCCATATCAGAGACGACCAATCTACCCGAAGAGTATACTGATCTAATCGAGGCATTCAGTAAAGAGAAGGCAGCGCAACTCCCTGAACACCGACCCATAGACTGTGCTATAGATCTTATTCCCGGTTCCACTCCCCCTAGAGGGAGAATTTTCCCCTTGTCAAGACCAGAATCAGAGGCAATGAATCAATATATCGAGGAGGAACTTGCTAAGGGCTTCATTCGTCCTTCAACTTCACCAGCATCTGCCGGATTCTTCTTCGTGAGGAAAAAGGATGGAGGACTCAGACCCTGCATTGATTATCGAGGCTTAAATGATATCACTGTCAAATATCGCTATCCCTTACCTCTGGTTCCAGCTGCACTGGAACAACTTCGTCAGGCCAGATACTACACTAAGCTCGATCTACGCAACGCTTACAACCTTATTCGCATACGAGAGGGTGATGAGTGGAAGACTGCCTTTTCCACCACCAGTGGGCACTATGAATATCTCGTCATGCCTTTCGGCTTGTCCAACAGTCCTTCTGTCTTCCAGGCCTTCATGAATGACGTGTTTCGCGATATGCTGGATAAATGGGTAATTGTTTACATTGACGACATCCTGATCTACTCTAATTCACTCGAAGAACACATTCAACACGTCCGTACAGTCCTACAACGTCTGATCCAGTTCCACCTTTACGCCAAAATGGAGAAATGTGAGTTCCATCAAACAAGCATCTCTTTCCTGGGTTACATCATCAGTCCAGAAGGGGTTGCCATGGATGAGAGGAAGGTGAAGGGGGTAGTCGACTGGCCATTACCACAAACCGTAAAAGAACTGCAAAGATTCCTGGGATTTGCCAACTTCTACCGGAGATTCATCCGTAACTTCAGCCTCATAGCCGCTCCCTTAACTGCTCTCACCAAGCGTCACAGTCATCGTATTTCATGGAACCCCGAAGCACAACAAGCATTCCAAGATCTGAAGACTCGTTTCACTACTGCACCCATTTTGCATCATCCAGATCCTGAACGACAATTCATTGTTGAAGTGGATGCTACTAATACAGGGGTGGGGGCCATATTATCGCAGCGTCAGGGAGATCCAGCCAAAATGTTTCCATGTGCCTTCTTTTCTCGTAAACTGTCACCAGCTGAACGTAACTACGATGTGGGAAACCGCGAACTGTTAGCCATGAAGTTGGCTTTGGAGGAATGGCGGCACTGGCTAGAGGGAGCAGCTGAACCGTTCATTATTCTCACAGACCACAAGAACCTGGAATATCTCCGATCCGCTAAACGCCTCAATCCACGTCAAGCCAGATGGGCCCTGTTCTTCACCAGATTTAATTTCACTGTCACATACCGCCCCGGCACCAAGAACACTAAGGCTGATGCTCTATCCCGACAATCCGAAGAAATCACCCAGAATCTCAACCCCGGAAACATACTCGATGACAAGCTGTTAGTGGCTCCTGTTCAGTGGGATATCGTGACGGAGATCCAACAAATCAACCTTCAATCTCCCGTTCCAGCAGAATGCCCAGTCAATCTCTTATTTGTACCAGAAACATTACGTCCGCGTCTCATCGATCAAGTCCATTCAACCCCCAGCTCTGGTCATCCTGGAATTAACGCCACAATCCAACTACTGCAGAACCGATTCTGGTGGCCCACGCTTACCTCAGACACCATCAATCACGTCCAGAACTGCTCCAACTGTCAAACCTCGAAAACACCCCGAAAATTACCCGCTGGCTTGCTTTGTCCTCTACCCACTCCTCAACGCCCATGGTCTCACATCGCCGTCGACTTCATCACTGATCTCCCTAACTCTCAAGGTTACACCACCATCTTCACCATTGTAGACCGATTCTCTAAAGCCTGCCGATTAATCCCTCTCACCAAACTTCCCACTGCCTTTGAAACCGCCGAACTCCTGTGCAACCAAGTGTTCCGTTTTTATGGATTACCAGAAGACATTGTGTCAGACAGGGGACCTCAGTTCACGTCTCGAGTGTGGTCCGCCTTCTTTAAAAATCTCAACGTCAATATCAGTCTCACCTCGGGTTACCATCCACAGTCTAATGGACAGACAGAACGTCTGAATCAAGATGTGATCCGCTATCTACGAACCTACTGTCAACAACACCAACAGGAATGGAGCAGATATTTATTCTGGGCCGAATACGCCCAAAACTCTCTGGTCAAACCATCTACTGGCATCACACCCTTTAAGTGCATTCTCGGATTCCAACCTCCCCTCTTTCCCTGGTCCGGCGAACCCACAGAGCTTCCATCCGTCACCGAGTGGTTACAGAAGAGTGAGGAGGTCTGGGATCAGGCACACACACACCTAAGGCACGCCGTAAGACGTCAAGAACAACAGGCCAACCGTCACCGACGCCCCGCTCCAGAATACCAGATCGGTCAATGGGTTTGGTTGTCCACCAGAGATCTTCGACTCAGACTTCCATGTCGCAAACTCAGTCCCAGGTATGTTGGTCCCTTCCAAATTATTAGAAGAATTTCCCCTGTGTCATACCGTTTAGACCTGCCCGCTAACTATCGTATCTCTCCCACTTTCCATGTTTCTCTGCTGAAACCCGCTGGTGGTCCGAGAGGAGAAGCGGATGAGGGACCCACTTCTCAGAGTCCTCCACCCATCCTGGTCGACGGCGAGGAGGCGTACCGTGTGCACCAGTTGCTTGACTCCAGACGTCGGGGTAACGTTCTCCAGTATCTGGTCGATTGGGAGGGTTACGGTCCGGAGGAACAGTCCTGGGTCAATGCGAGTGATATCCTGGACCCTACTCTCACGGAAGAGTTTCATAGGACACACCCGGAGAAACCGGCCCCCAGACCTCGTGGGAGACCTCGTAGGAGACCCCGACGTCAATTGCCTCCTCGCGTCGGGAGCCGCTCGCAGGGGGGGGGGGGGGGGGGTTTACAGTGGAAGCTCCCGTTCCGCCTCCTCTCCGCCACCAGAGGGAGCCTTCACCCGAGTATTGATCATTGGCGTTAAACTCAAATTCCCATCATGCCTCTTACCTGGGACTGATTGCGTCACACACCTGCACGCCATTAACACACACACATAAAAGCCACGTCCACACACCACACCAGTGCGAAGTCTTGATTTGCCCCGGTGATCATTTCTGAGCGTTATTCCCTGTTTCTGGTATTCTGGTTGTGAACTTTGGACTGTCTCTGATTCTGTGAGTGTTCTCCGCCTGGCCTGACATTGAACTGTTTCTTGGACTGTGATTATTGCTGCCTGCCCCGATCTCTGCCTGTTCTTTGGATTCTCCCTTTGCCTTGCCCTTATTGCTCTGTTTGCCCGTTTTGACCCTGCCTGTACGACTACGATTAATAAAGCTGCAAATGGATTCCTCTGTGTTACGTGAATCATTACAGTTATAGTTATATCTTGGCCAAAAATTACAAACTTGGTCCCACGATTTATTGATTTCTTAATTTGTTCCCTTGTTTTAGTAAATTGTGGCCACGTTGAACTAATTCTTTCTTTCATTTTGGTTTAACTAAAAGAACATGGCCTCAATTTAGTAAACCAAGGGAACAAATTATTATAGACCATTTCAAAAGATGTAAACAACACTGGTCCAGAAGCACTTCCTGTTTCAGTTTGTAACTGTTTTCTTTATTTCACATGTAAAGAAAACTTCTTAAAGATGTTTGTTTAACTTTTTGATTCAGTTTTAAATGTTCTGTTGGTTGTATTTTATCCCAGCTTTTATGTAGTGTTAAAAAACTGAAACAGGAAGTGCTTCTGGGCCAGTGTTGTTTACATCTTTTGAAATGGTCTATATTGTGAACATGATTTACTTGGAGAGAATTGGTAAAACGAGATGACATATTAGTATCATGGAAACAAATTGTTAATTTGTAGCCATGATATAGGCCTATAGTTTTTTTTTTTCATAATTTCATAATCATAAGCAAAATATAATTCTCAATGTATGTGTCACTTCCTTTTTTTTGTAATGACTTTCATACATTTTTTTTTGTGGCATAATGTAGCATATGTGGCATAATGGCCTAAATAATTTTAGGGGCTGGAGTACAGTATGCCCCTTGTTTTCCATGGAACCATCATTTTGTATTAGAATTAATTTTCCAAATAAATAAATAAATAAATAAATAAATTCTAATGTATAAGCAACAACAACAATAATAAAAATTCAAATTAATGTTTATATGTTATATGTAACATTAATATGTACTTCTATAAATGTATCTCTCCAGTTATGCCTAATTTAGATGGCCAGGAAACAGGGCCTTCCCTTGGTGTTTCAATGAAGACATGCAATTACAAAGACAAACAACACAATCTTTGTGGAGTCCATGGAATTAGACGTGATAGAATCAACCCTGTATCACACGAAATACGTTCTGACGAAACTATTTTGCAAATCGCAATTACGTTACATGCCAACATATAAGCAGTGCTATTACGTTGGTCCTTAACGTAATATGTCTCATTGTTAATACGTAGATACTAATACGTAATTTTCAAATATGTAAAACGTACATATTTTACGTTTTGATAGATGCTAAAAACATATAATATGGACGTATTTGTAACATTTAAACGTAACATTATTACGTTTTTACAGCTATAAAACGTTAACTATTTACGTCTATTTCATATCATAACGATACCTGTATACTTTCACTTTTAAAGAAAAATGTAACAAGATCCCTTAATCCTACTCCCAAAACCTAAACATATTCATTTTATACAGAATATAAAAAGGATAAAACATAATAGACATAGATGAGTTTTAGCATTACAATATATTTTTAGCCACTAACCCTAATCCTACCCTAAACATAACCATTCCTTAAAACTACTTCCTTAAAAATAACACAATTATACAGAAAAAAAAACATAACAGACAGACGTTTCACAATAATTTATTTATTGGGAAAATGTCAAAACCGCTAACGTTAACATTACCAAAAGTCGTTCACATCGCAGTCCTCTGGCAGTATTATAGTAGTTGTGTATGAGATACAGTGCAGAATTAAAGTTATTAATATTAATCCATGAAAATGTTAATCTGATTTCGGTTCGCTCTCTGAAGGCGCGCGCTCCTCCGTTTCAAATGTACTGCACCGACTGAAACACGGCATGTCGCAATCTGTGACGAAGCAGGCGAGAGCCAATGAGCGTTTGATATGACTGCCGTAAAACATGTCGTAACGCTTCTTGAAGGCGCATTTTTTGAATTTGAATTCATCACCAGCGCGGATTTGCTTGCGGTCGCTGCTGAGAAATGAAGAAGAGATCACTGGATAAAATACTGAATTTGGATCTGTTTCTTGCAACCAACGTATGGATTCTTGAATTTGGTTTACATCAAGTTAATAAAATGTATGTCTTTTGTGAATGTATCAGTATGTTGCGTTTTATTGGAGAAAATGCTTTTTGTGTAAATACACTAAATACTACAAAATGGTTAAACAAGGTATTTTTAAGGTTAAAAGTGTATCAAAGTCAAAAATTTAATGACACGATTATGCATAAATTGTAGAGAAACCTGCTTTGGATGTATTATGTTCAGGACAAACGTAATAGCACTGCAGTAGTATTACGTTAAGGACGAACGTAATAGCACTGCTTATATGTTGGCATGTAACGTAATTGCGATTTGCAAAATAGTTTCCTCAGAACGTATTTCGTGTGATATATAGTTGGATAGAATCCTGGAAAATTCAATCTATTTGTTTCATCTAAATGATTTTGATGTGTCGCCCCAAATGCTTCATTTCAGGCTTGGTGCTTTCCCCCCCATATTAATATCATCTGCAATAAACATACAGTAGAGGACGCTGAATTAGGGACAGAGAAATGCCAGCCCTGGCTGTGAATGTGGTCAGATGTGTGATATTTCAGCCAGACAAAATTAATGGACATTCATGCATGAATGCCCATCTGAAGAACAAGAGTGAGGTGTATTAAACCAAAGTAGTCATGCACACCAGTGGAGACACTTCTGAATTCTCCCGTTAGGAGCTCCATCATGCATACTTGTGTAGGCAAGTTATTCCTTTTTAAATGTCAGCTACTGTATATGGTTCATTTGACACAGCTCTCAGTAGACAGCATAGTTCTAAGTGCATTTTTGCTTTCATCTTGAAAGCATGAGGATCTCATCATGTGTAAGTTCCTACAAGTACCTGCATCTCACCTGTATAGCAGCATTTTTTAAAGCATGGATAGGTTCATATCACAGATATGGTGCTAGTTTGTCAAGGAACAGAAGGATGCAAAAACAGGTAAATTCCAAACAGAGTTTGAGTGACATAAGGGACTTAAGCAGGTGAGTAATTGGATTACAGATCAATATGGTGATACTGGCAGGAAAGTGACAATTCTTATCTGTTGCAGGCGGTGATTACAAATGAGAGGAAAATCGGAACACTTGAAGATGAGATGATCACAGAAAATGGATGAAGACTGAATAATTGACAGTTTGAGAAAAGGATTGCACAGGTAAGTATATCTTTTACTGAAGACTGGGAGAAGACTGGGAGACAGGATCGCACAAGTACATTTTTACAGGCGGGTAGTCCAGTAAGCGTTTAGTGTTTAAAGACGAGACCAGACTGAATATCAAGAAACCTGTCAAGAAGTGGAAAAAAATAAGAAGTTATAGTTTGCTTAAAGATAAAAAACGCCTATTAAAAGCACATTAAAGAGTTACCACCCAATCCTTAATCCAAGTCCGATGTACATTGGATTGCTTTGACTTTTACTATGAAAACAACAACAACAACAACAACTTATGGACATTCTAAATATTTAAATTATATTAAAAAAGTAAAATATTATTTAAATTGTTTTATTTATAAATCATGCTAGCATTTGTTACTGTCTGTTGTTGCTGTTGGTGTTTTTTTTTTTCCAGGGAAGATTCAGGGGCTGCATCCTTTGAAATCCATGAAGGTCGAACCGAGATTTGTTAAAGCTGCAGTCCGCATTTTTCCCTCTTTGTCGCCATCTCTGTTCGAAATCTGCAATTGCAGTCATTGGCAGAATTATCAGCTTAATGCGAGTTGTAGTTCGACATGGCACACGTGTGGATGAACACATTGAGGAGAGTGTGCAGCTGTCAATCACCGCGCGGTGTGGATACTGGGATTCAGAATAACAGATTATTATTTTGTAAGTATGACTAACATAATAATTTTCACCGGAAAATGTCATCTGAACAAGTAAGTAACATCCACTTTTGTTCTGGTTCTGACATTGCAGTAAATCGCACTGATTAAATCTTACAATCGCTTATCATCATGCAAAACCGTGCAAATTATACTTTGTTCTCAACTTGTTAATATTAACAATGTCAGCATTGCGTGACTACATGTAATGTCCTTCCGATATGTATCTTTGTTTTCGCATGGGTCCGGTTGCAGTCTCTTTTTTTTCTGTTGACACTCCGAAGTCCGAACGAATTCTTCTGCATTTTACAGCCGGTGAATCTGGTGTAGTAAGAATCCACCATTCTGGATCCACCATCAAATTGATAAGTTTAATAATATCAAGCGCTGTGAGAAAAGACTATAAATCTCCGCCTCCAACATCCTCAGACGCAATATAGCCGACTAGCCGAGACTCCTTCTTTATGTGTACAGATGTGATGTAAAGACGCAAAGACATGCTCGAATCTCCCGCGGAAATCCACCAGTACCACTGGAATTAAAAACATTATTACAAGCTTACCGCTTTGAATCGAGCTAAGGCAAGCAGATAGTGTTGAACACTGGCTGGTTTTGTATATTCTCAAATATGTATTTTGGATCATTTTTAACACAAAAAGCTACTTACCTGCAGGTAAATTGCAGGTAATGAATCTTTAAAGAGCACCAATCATGGATTTTTGAAAGTGACTGTTCATGTAGTGTGGAATATAGCTCTAAGGGAATGAAAACATCCTGCAAAGATTTATATCTGAAAGTGCACCGCACAGGGACGTAGGAGCAATTTTGAACCTGGGGGGGGGGACATTAAATGCTAGGGTTTTTTTTTTTTTTTGAAAAATAAACCATTAAATGACACTTTCTGGAGAGTTTTGTGCAAAGAAATTGAGAAATTGAGGCTTACATGATATGTGAAACACTGCAAGGTTAAGAGCATATACTTTGCTAAAGTTCTGGAGTAGTCCCCAAATTATTTAAACATGCTGTAGTTCAACCTTTGATCAAGAAACAGGGTTTGGATGAAAACTGTCTTGATAATTATCGGCCTGTCTCCAAGCTTTAATTTTTGTCTAAATTTTTAGAAAAAGTTGTATTTTCACAAATGATCTCCTTTTTGAATGCAGCTAAATTAACTCTCCAATCTGGTTTCTCTGCCCATCATAGCGCTGAGTCTGCTTTGCTTAAAGTATTCAATGACATTTTGCTTGCAGCAGATAGTGGTAAAAACTCAGTTCTGGTGCTTCTTGATCTTACAGCTGCTTTCGACACAGTTGATCATGATATTCTTCTCTGCCGGTTAGAAAAATTGTTTGGTATTGGGGGTATTGCTTTGCAGTGGTTCAATTCATATCTGAGAGACAGGTTTTTCTCTGTTGAGTTGGGTAAGTTTTCTTCATCTATTGCTCCTATCATTTGTGGAGTGCCTCAAGAATCCATTCTAGGGCCACTCCTTTTTAATTTATATATGCGACCTTTGGGAGACATTATTAGGAGACATAAAGTTGCATTTCATCTGTATGCTGATGATACTCAGCTGTACATTCCATTTAAAGCTGGTAATACTATCCAACCTTTATTGGCCTGTCTAGGAGACATTAAAGATTGTCTTTCAAACAACTTTCTTAGACTTAATGATAATAAAATGGAAGTGATTGTCTTTGGTCCCTCTAAGTCAAGGAGTAGTCTCGTAAATGAGCTCGGCAAGCATTTCCCATCACTCTCCTCCCAGATCAGGACTCTTGGTGTCATTCTGGTGTCAAAATGCAGCATTTGAAGTCTTGGGGCCCTATCTTGCACCCGGCGCAAATGACTTTATACACAAACGCATGTCTCATTCCTATTTTGCACGCGCGCAAAGCGGGATTTTCCCCTCCACAGACGCACGTCGGTAAACTAGGAAATGAACTTGCGCTCCCTGGGCGGATCGGCGCAAAAAGGAGGCGTGTTTCGGCGCAAACATTCCCAGGTGCTATTTTACACTTCCAGAACACAATTGCGCCACTGACCAGAAAAAACCTGGTCTAAAGTCAGTTGCGCGTTGTTCATAATGCTATTTTAAGTGCGCATGCTTGGCCATAATATAGCGGGTACACAACGCGCAAATACTGATTCTCTCATCAACATAGATGCAGTAGTTTTTATTTTTGCAAATCATACATTATAACAAGGAAAAATATTAACACAAGAGGGAAATCATTGTGGTTTACATGAAGATGAAAAAACTGAAATACCCATTTCTTAAAGAGCAACATGCAGGTTGATTTTATTTCTGAATTAAAACTTTAAATTGTCTGCAGAGCTCTTTTAAAAACACTTATGTAAAAATTACTAATGAAATCTCATTTGATGTAGAGATTTTGATGAAAATGCGCTAGGCTCTGGAATAACGCCTTTCCAGCAAGCAACGCGTCATATGACGTACCCCGAGGAAAACAAATCAGCTCGCGGCCGCTTTCTCATTGCTAGGTGTTGATGTAGTTAGAGCAGTAGCGAGAGACATATAGTTTTAGATCGAAGCCATAATGGTAAATTATTGTGTTTGTGGTTGTTGCACGAATTCCAGCCTGTCAGGACATCATATCCATCATTTTCCTTCTAGGAAAAACAAGGCTTTTTGGTCTTGGGTGCGTTATGTGCAGGTGAATAGACCAGACTTCACTGCCGCGTCTGTTAACACACACACACTCGGTCGTTTGTGGCGCACATTTCACTCGCTTTATCACAAACTGCATTTGAAAAGCATTATTTATTTGTTGTTATGGCATGATCAATGTGGATAGTGCTAACCAGCTTGGATGGTCTGCATAATCACTGTCAGCGTAGAATATGAGAAGACAAAATGTTGCTGGCTTAAATTAAGACAATCTAAATAGATGTTTAATCAAGAACAAAGTCAAATGTATGTTTGCTAAAGCAGATTTATTGCAAAACACCAAGGTATAGCCATACAGTAGATGAATCAGCGTTAGCCGCGGTGCTAACTTACATGAACTCACTTGCCCTGTATTAGCCACTGGTTTTCTCGACACCACAACTCTAACGTTACTTCTTTCCTCTGCCCGTTGTTCGTCTCCCGATCTCCCCCTGACTTCTATCTCGCCTAGAAGGCTCATAATTATTTGCCTGTGGGTCATCATAGGCATATTCGTCAATATCGCAGAACGCGGTTTCGTCGTTCGCATCCATTGTAACCTGAGCCTGAACTTGAACAGACTGCCTCGCCAATCGTCACTTCCGGTTAGTGCGTTGTAGACGCGGGAGTTATTTTATCACAATTTTTCTCAAAATATCGTTAATGGCTAAATAAATATTACTCCAGTTCAGAAAATCTTGTTGTTTTATCGTCAACTTACACTATGCTATATAGGGGTGTCCAACCTGCCAGTTGCTCTTTAAGGCTATTGTAGTACTAAAGGATCAGACCTGTTTGCCCAATAGTGGCAGAAACGTATAGGCTATAATGTTTAACCGACGCTGATGTGCAAGAGTTTCTCCCATCCCTATACAACGTCACTTCTGTCTTTCACTGTCCTGACAAGAACGTCGGTCTCATCGGCTGTGAACGCTCCTGGCGCGCGCCTGGTAAACCCGCCGTTATAATAACAATCCGTCATGCAACATGCGCACCTGTTCTTAAAGGGTATGTTGGATGGCGCTCGGATTGGTTTATTTCACGTTACGCCCAAACCACACCTATGAATAATGAAGCTACTTCAGACCAACCTCTTTTAGATTTGCGCCAGGCACAAGAGGCATTTATCCCGCCGGGAAAATAGCAACAGCGCCGGGACCCGCCCACAAAGTAACTTGCGCCATGCGCTTTGACACTTGCGTTTCAGATCGTTAAAATAGGGCCCTTGGTGTCAAATGCTGCTGCTGTTGCTGACTGGGGCAAGGAAAACAGATTGCATCACACCGGTTTTGGCCTCTCTTCATTGGCTTCCTGTATATTTCAGAATTCAATTTAAAATGTTGTTGTTTGTTTATAAAGCTCTCAATGGTCAAGCTCCGCCTTATCTCTCAGATCATCTTATTTCTTTTTTATCCTCCAGATCATTAAGATCCTCTGATAGGGCTCTCTTAGTTGTCCCTCGTTCACGCCTAAAGACAAGGGGAGATAGTGCTTTTTCTATTGCGGCCCCCTGACTCTGGAACCAACTACCATTGGACATTCGTCTTGCAACGTCTACCACAACCTTTAAAATGAAGTTTAAAACATATTTTTATTCCCAGGCATTTTAAATTTTAAATTTTGTTTATTTATATATGTATGTGTGTATATGTATGTGTTTGTAAGTATATATGTATGTACTTTACTGTATGTGTTGTCCGTTTTATTTTATTCTTTGACTTTGTTCAGCGCTTTAGGCAGCTTTGCTGTGATAAATGTGCTATATAAATAAATTTTACTTACTTACTTAAAGTTTTTTTCTAGGACCTACCATTTTCGTTCAGTTGGACTGAAAGTGACAGAAGTGCAAATGTTCACCCCATATGTGGGGTTAATTGTAACACACAGAGGGGTTAGTTGTAACACTTCAGTACAATTTTATTTGTATAGTTTGATATTGTTTGTGCATCTGTATAGACAGATATCCATACATCCATCCCTCATCCAATCATCCTTTTGTTATGGATGGATCAATATCAGACGTAGAAAAGGGCTGCACAGTTTTGCAATAAATAATAATAAATAAAATTATAAATATTGTAATTGCAATTAAATTAGATTTGTGTGTGGCAGCTGCATGTTAAATTATTATTATTAATAATAATAACAGTAATAATAATACAAATGAGCTTAAAATAAAAATTTTAAAGGGTTTGTTACATTAAAAACCGGCCATATTTTAATAAATAAACAAGTTATCATTCATAGTACACTAACTTTTAAACATTTTAAAATCCAACATTGTTTGTGAAAGTCCAACAAAGTTGAATGTATACTCAAACCTGAAATGTTGTGTGGCTCCGTTTTCATTTGATTATCATTGTACACTTGGCGGCTTAGTTGTAACACTCTGTTACAACCAACCCCGCTGTGTATTACATATTTTAAACCTAGCTAACAGTCGCTAGGAATTGCTGACATGTTTCAAAACGGTGCTATGTTTGAGCCAACAAGACAGTGATTAAGGCAATATAAAGTTAGATTTGGAAGCGTATACATCCAACCCAGAAACCGAAAAAAATCTATTATGAAAAAATTTACTTTCATGGTGTCAAAACACTCTTTGTCCAGTATCTTCACGAAATATAATTAAAACTTTCCGCAAATTCGCGGGAGACCGTCTTCTGGCAGCAAGAGAAAAAGAGCGGAAAGACGGCTGGCTTGATTCTGACGAACTATGTAAAAAGTCTGTGTTACATTTAACCCCGCGTTAGGTTGTGCCCCGTGCTCCCCTAATATTAAAAAATGTTTGCTGTTATGTTTTCTGTAGCATGCACAATATAGTTATATTGTGTTGTGTGTGTTGTGTACACTCTGCGCAGCTTCTAAGTGGGGTAAAGTTAGTTTTGTTTTTGATATTCACCAGACATTCATTGAAAAATGGCAATTACCTCCTAAACGACTAAGCCAAATATGACTTTGCTCTATATAATAAGCACTGCCCTTCAAAAGCCCCCGCAATGTGAGTTTCGCCGGGAAAGCTTGCTCTTGATGGAGATGCGAGTAAGGGACCGTGTGGAAAGTGCACTTTTTCTGACACGTTTGTTCAAACACTATAGAGGGAATGCGCATGACGTCACCGTCGGCCGGAGTGCCTGCAGTTCCTCACAGTGAGTGGCAAAAAGACTGAGCGGCTGTATATGTGTTCAGCGTGAATGCCACGAAAAACAAACACAACACACACATATAAAGTGAGAAAGAGCTTTGCGATTGACTGTAGGCCTACTGTCATGATTCTGTCACTTTTGTTACTAGTTCTGTGTGATGACAGAGCTGTGACATTACCTGTCTGTCTGTTTGTTTTCTTGTTTGGGTTTTGTATGATGTCCCTGATTTGGGGACGCCAGGTGGCGTCCCCTTTGAGGTGGGGTAATGTCATGATTCTGTCACTTTTGTTACTAGTTCTGTGTGATGACAGAGCTGTGACATTACCTGTCTGTCTTGTGATTATGTTAGTCTAGTTTCATGTGAGGACATGGCTGCTGATTATTCCTGTGCCATGTGCTTTGTCTAATTGTTAGCTCCTCCCTTCTCGTTATCTGTTTGGTATTAACCTTCTTCACCTGTTGTCTCATTTCCCTCCTGTGTGTGTTTCCTTTATAGCCTCCTTTGTGTTTGAGCCTGGGGAAGATGGCCCTTAAAGACTTGTTTAATTTTGCACTTGACAAACCCCTCAGTGCAGAGGAGTTTGAAGGAGTTTGACTTTTGGGGTTTCATCAATGCTCTGAATCCCAAGAAGAAAATTAAACAAGTCTTTAAGGGCCATCTTCCCCAGGCTCCAAAGCACATGGCACAGGAATAATCAGCAGCCATGTGCTCACATGAAACTAGACTAACATAAACACAAGACAGACAGGTAATGTCACAGCTCTGTCATCACACAGAACTAGTAACAAAAGTGACAGAATCATGACACCTACAAGTAGATTTGACAAAAAAATCGGAGGTATATTTTTACAGACTGCTATAGAAAGAGGAGCAAATAGATCGCTGCAATTCACAGAAACAACTGGACTCCAGTCAGCGAAAGGTGGATTTGCAGTTATCATTTTGTGTCAATATGCTGAATTTACCTGTAAAACGTCTCGGTTACGGATGTAACCCTCGTTCCCTGAGTAGGGAACGGAGACGTTACGTCAAGGAGTGACGGAGAATGGGGGTTTCGCATAGAAAGCCAATCCTCTTCGAGTATTTAACAACGAGCCAATGGCGTGAAAATGCCATGGGTCTGTGGAATTTGCATAGCGTACTCCGCCCACCCGTGTGGGTATAAAAGGAGGAAGTGAACGCAACCGCAGTATGTCTTCGCTGAGGAGCCAAGACTGAACTCAGGCGTCACCCAGCGGTACAGCAGAAGTGGCAGGGAGACGTAATGTCTCCGTTCCCTACTCAGGGAACGAGGGTTACATCCGTAACCAAGACGTTCCCTTTCGTAGTCACTCCGAATTACGTCAAGGAGTGACGGAGAATGGGGGTCTATGCCATCACGCCATCTTCCAGCTGTCTTCCAGTGCTCTGCGAAAGTCTAGACCTCTAACTCATAGAATACAAAAAGGTCTTACTTTGACACAGAATTACCAAGGTACACTGGGAAACATATCCCGGGAGGGACATGCTACCAGATGCCTACCGAAGGGAGGACTTACAGAACACATATGGCCAGTAGGGCTACATATGGATAATACTGGAGCGCCAACCGCAGGTGGCAACTAGCTCCAGGGGTGGCAGATGGCTTGCCGAGGGAAGACACATGCTCTAAGAGGCTTACAGTGGAGAATACACATGAGACAGTTACCAAAAGGGAACCGTGCACATGGAGGCACCTAGCCGGCACCAGAGCAAGCGCAGTGGTGCCCGTATCAAAGTGCTGGAGGACTCAGGGCTTCAAAGAAGGTACTACTGAGGAAATATCGCACTTATCCAGTCCGAGGAGTGGAGTGGCGAGCAAGCGAAGACACTTAAGCGGTTCCAGTACTAGCGGAGACGAGTACATGAGAGGATACCGGCTCAATTCGCAGATTATAAAATCTTGCGAAGGTGTTAGGTGTCGCCCAGCCTGCAGCTCTGCAAATGTCTGTTAGCGAGGCGCCATGCGCTAAAGCCCAGGAGGAAGCCACACTCCGAGTGGAGTGGGCTGTCACACCAAGGGGGCACGGTCGACCTTGCTGCTGGTAAGACAAAACAATGGCGTCCACTAACCAGTGAGACAGCCGCTGCTTTGAGAGAGCCCTTCCCTTCTGGCTCCCCCCATGACAGACAAAGAGCTGATCTGAGGTCCTGAAACACCGCGTTCTGTCAACGTAGGTGCGGAGTGCACGCACCGGACAGAGCAGTGCCAAGGCTGGGTCTGCCTCCTCCAGGGGCAGCGCTTGCAAGGTCACCACCTGATCCCGGAAGGGAGTAGTGGGGACCTTGGGCACGTATCCGAGCCGGGGTCTCAAAACAACGTGAGAGTAAGCCGGCCCGAACTCTAGGCACGCTTCGTCAACGGAGAATGCGTGCAGGTCCCCTACCCTCTTAATGGAGGTCAATGCAACCAGGAGTGCTGTCTTCATGGACAGGAACTTAAACTCAACCGATTGCAAAGGCTCAAAGGGAGGCCTCTGCAGAGCACTTAACACTACCGAGAGGTCCCAAGAGGGCGCGAGGGGAGGACGAGACGGATTTAGCCTCCTCGCTCCCCTCAGGAACCTGATGACCAGGTCGTGCTTTCCCACGGACTTACCTTCAACTGCATCATGAGAGGCGGAAATAGCCGCGACGTAAACTTTGAGGGTAGAGGGCGACAGCCTACGCTCCAACCCATCCTGCAGGAAGGAAAGCACAACACTGATCGAGCATCTCCTGGGGTCTTCTCCGCGAGAAGAGCACCAGTTGACGAAGAGGTTCCACTTCAACGCATACAGGTGTCTCGCAGATGACACTCTAGCGAAAGTGATGGTTGCTGCCACCGCAGGTGGTAGCGAACTCAAACCTGCCTCATGCCGTCCAGGAGCCACACATGTAGCCTCCATAGATCGGGACGAGGGTGCCACAGAGTGCCCCGTCTCTGAGTGAGCAGATCTTGTCTCAGAGGAATAGGCCAAGGAGGTGCTGTCGCGAGGAGCATGAGTTCGGAGAACCACGTCTTGGTGGGCCAATAAGGGGCTACCAGCAGGACCTGCTCCTCGTCCTCCTTGATCTTGCACAACACCCGTGCAAGGAGGCTCACTGGGGGAAACGCATACTTGCGTGGGCCCCGCGGCCAGCTGTGCGCCGGCGCATCTGTACCGAGCGTGCCCTCGGACAGGGAATAAAACTGGACGCAGTGGGAAGAGTCCCGGGAGGCGAACAGATCTATCTGAGCCTCCCCGAACTGGTCCCAGATCAGCTGGACCGTCTGGGGATGGAGTCGCCATTCGCCGGAGAAAGGGCGGATCCGTGACAGCTCGTCGGCTGCCAGGTTCCGGACTCCAGGAATGTACACAGCACGAAGGGACCTCAGGTGCTTCTGACTCCATAGTAGGAGGTGGCGAGCGAGCTGCGACATCCGACGTGAGCGTAGACCCCCCAGGTGGTTGATGTACGCTACTGTAGCGGTATTGTCTGAGCGGACAAGTACGTGTTGACCCCTGAGCAGTGCTCGAAAGCGGTGCAGGGCCAGGCGTACTGCCAGCAGCTCGAGGCAATTGATGTGCATGAGGCGCTGGGGTCCTGTCCAGGAACCCGCGGCTGCATGCCCATTGCACATGGCACCCCAACCCGTGGTAGATGCATCCGTGGAGATGACGAGATGCCTGGAAACTCACTGGAGAGGGACACCTGCCCGAAGAAAGCTGAGGTTCAACCACGGGAAGAAGGTTCGGCGGCACGCTGGAGTTACTGGAACTCGGAGCGAGCCACGATGCCATGCCCACCTCGGGACTCGATTGCGAAGCCAGAGCTGAAGCGGTCTCATATGAAGCAATCCGAGTGGCGTAGCCGCGGCTGCGGATGCCATATGCCCCAGGAGCCTCTGAAAGAGTTTCAGTGGAACCGCACTCTTGCCGTCGAACTGTCGAAGACAAGTCAGCAGTGAGTGTGCGCGCTCGCTCGTAAGCTGCGCGGACATGGCGACCGAGTCTATCTCCATGCCGAGAAAAGAGATCCTCTGCACGGGGCAAAGTTTGCTCTTCTCCCGGTTGACCCGAAGGCCCAGACGGGCTAAGTGCTGAAGCACTAGATCTCTGTGTTCGCAAACCTGTTCTCGAGAGTGAGCCAAAATCAGCCAATCGTCGAGATAGTTCAGGATGCAAACCCTGTGTTCGCGAAGGGGAACAAGGGCTGCCTCGGCGATCTTCGTGAAGACGCGAGGGGACAGAGCTAATCCGAATGGGAGAACCGTGTACTGATATGCCTGGCCTTCGAAAGCAAACCGAAGAAACGGTCTGTGTCGAGGCAATATGGAGACATGAAAGTACGCATCCTTCAGGTCGATCGCTGCAAACCAATCCTGACGCCGAACACATTCGAAAATGCGTTTGGCCGTGAGCATTTTGAACGGCATTCGATGCAGAGTGCGGTTCAAAACGCGCAGGTCCAGGATCGGTCGTAACCCACCGGTCTTCTTGGGGACAATGAAGTAGGGGCTGTAAAAGCCGGACTTCACCTCGGCTGGAGGGACAGTCTCGATTGCACCCTTCGCCAGCAGGGTCGCAATCTCCGCTCTCAAAACCGGGGTATTGCCACCGACTATAGTGGAGCGAACTCCCCTGAAACGGGGAGGAGATCATGCGAACTGAATCGCGTAGCCGAATCTGATCGTTCTGATGACCCAGCGGGACAGACCGGGGAGCTCGAGCCAAGCTCCGAGGAACCGAACCAGCGGGGTCATACGAACCACAGACGTCCCCCCGGAGGGGCAGCGGGGCGGAGTGACTGGCATGTGCACGGGAGATACCACATGCGGGTGCGTAGTCGAGCTCCGCTCCCCGACAGAAGAGACCAGGGAAGGACCAGCGTTCCACGGAGGTCTGTTCTGCCGAGGGTCTGGCGACAGAGGGGGAGGAGAGCGGTGTGGTCCGGGGACGACGCGCGCTCCTCTCCGCGCCCTAAGAGACAGAGGGGAATGAGCGGGGCGACACTCTGGAGCATCGTGCGCGCTCATTCCGGTCTGTGTGCTCAGTGATAGTGTCAAGTCTTTCTTTAACCAACTCAGGGTGCTGCCCACCCGTGGGTGAGCAGCGGGGAGCGGAGAACAAAAGATTCTCCCCCGGCCCTCCACCGGGGGAAGGAGGGGGCCTGCTACCTCCTCCTGGGAAAAACTCGATGCCATCACTGAGCAGCCCGTCTCAGGAACGCCGCTTAGCCTGGCGTTTAGCGGGGCGTGGAGCCTGAGGGGGCTGTGACGCTCTTCTGCGACCGCCTCTACGGCGCGACCCGGGTGGAGGCTGCTGCTGGGGTCGCTCCGGAGGGAGGGGAGTCGCAGAGGCTCGTCCTCGGCGGCGAGCAGACTGAGGCGGCTGCACCGACGGCTGGGTGGAGGCAGCAGCTGGCCGTCGGGGCAGGATGTGTTTAATCGCCTCTGTCTGCTTCTGGGCGGTCGAGAACTGCTGGGCAAAGTCCTCAACCGCACCGCCGAAAAGGCCAGCCTGGGAAAGGGGGGCGTCGAGCAGACGGGTCCGCTCAGCGTCCCGCACTTCCGCCAGGTTGAGCCAAAGATGACGCTCCTGGACCACACTAGTGGCCATCACCTGACCAAGGGAACGAGCCGCCACTTTAGTCGCCCGGAGAGCGAGGTCGGTGGCCGCTCGCAGTTCATTGAACGACCCTTGATCAGTCCCGCCCTCGTGCATATCTCTGAGCAGTTTGGCTTGGAAAACCTGCAAAGTGCTCATCGCATGCAGAGCGGTGGCCGCCCGTCCCGCCGCGCTATAGGATCGCGCCGCCATAGACGACGAAAACCTACAGGCTTTGGAGGGATGCTTGGGTGGCCCCCGGGAGGAGGCGCTCTGTGGACACAGTTGCATCGCGACAGAGCGCTCCACCGGAGGAACCCCAGCATACCCACGGGCAGCTGCGCCGTCGAGGGGAGGAAAGGCGGGGGAAGCTGACGGGCGAACGCGGGAAGACAAAGGAGCCTGCCACGTCTTCGTCAGTTCCGCATGCAGCTCGGGGAAAAATGGTATTGGGGTCGGCTGTGGCCTCGCGGCGGCGGCTTTGCCCAAAAACCATTCATCCATCCGTGAGTGATCGGGGTGGGCCGGAGGATTCCAGTCCAACCCGATACTCACGGCGGCCCGAGAGAGCATGGCCGTCATCTCGGGATCCGACAGGGCAACGCTGGCGCTCCCGAGGGAGGCAGCGCAGCCGCATCCTCACTTCCCGAGGACTCAAGCCCGCCTTGTGATGCCGCGATCGACATCGCGTCTTCCTCTGGAGCGCCGAACGATACAGACGGTACCTGCGAACAGGCAGACGTCTGAACCGTTTTGGCGCTCGCTGGCTGCAACACTGTTGCGGTAGGTGGGACCCGAGGAGCTAGCGTCGGGGGTTTGTTCCACACCGTCACCGACAGATCAACCTGGCCGCGAGCCGAAGAGCTTCCCCGGGTAGAGGAAGCCGAACGGGTAGCGGAGGCGGGGACTCTCACAGTAAGATCATTGAGTCTCGATCTAAGTGTTGAGATGGTCATATTACCACAAAAGGCACATGACTCATCCACGAAAGCTGCTTTAGCATGACGAAGACCCAGACATACAAAGCAGCGATCGTGCCCATCAGAGGACGACAGATATCGACCGCACCCAGAAGAACACGGGCGAACCATCTTTAAAAAGACGTGCCGCGTGTAGCTCTTTCAGAGGAGAGGAGGAAATTCACTCTTTCAGCGCCGAGGCGACCAGGGAGAAGCGCAAAGTCTGGCAGACCACTGCACAGATCGCAGGCAATGCAGAATCTCGCTGGGTACCGCCGTCACACCAACACTGAAGAGGACGCTCGTCTCGAAGAGGCTTTTTAGTGATATGGCTTGTGGAGAGAAGAATGCTCTTGGCTCCGAAGCGAAAACATACTGCGGTTGTGTTTGCTTCCTCCTTTTATACCCACATGGGTGGGCGGAGTACGCTATGCAAATTCCGCAGACCCATGGCATTTTCACGCCATTGGCTCGTTGTTAAATACTCGAAGAGGATTGGCTTTCTGTGCGAAACCCCCATTCTCCGTCACTCCTTGACGTAACTCGGAGTGACTACGAAAGGGAACATACAGTTTATGCCCATATCGATAAAAACACAGTTTATTACGGATAACCTCGTCCTATTCTTTAGTCTTGCATGCGCAGTGAGGAGATCCTGGAAAAAAAAGTTACCTTATACTTTCATTTTGAGGAGCACGGATTCAGCTGATGCAGTAAGTCATTTATTATAAGTGCTTTGTTCTAATCGCGTTATTGAATAGTGTCTACAAAGACTGTGTAAATATCAAATGCGGGTCTGATAGGAAAGAGTAGACGAATTCACAGACGCGCGCGCTGTGCGTTAATTCACTTTCGCTTTCATTGGAACAAGAATCTCATGTGACATCCTTACATTAGTAAGATAACATTATTTATCTGTACCTATAACCAAAAAGTGTGTTTAAATATGATTCGGGCGTGTGGACGGACGTACGAACGAACGTTCATTTAGTTAGAGGCTGTTAGAGTTCTGCTCATATTATTTTCTTAGCCACACACTCGAATCATATTTAAACACACTTTTTGGTTAGCGTTTAAAACATCTTGATGTTTTAAACTCTAACTCTGAACCAATTCTACATGGCCCATATAATATTTGACCAGGATTTGTTTCCAGGTATGACAAAAAATGGGTTTTGACTTTCATTTATACTTTGATTTTATACATACATATGAAGAGCTCAGATGCAAAAGCCTCTAAGTGCCATTTGAATTTTTTCTAGAATGATCATTTTTATCAAGCTTGTATATACAACTTCAGTAATTTCACATAATGGTAATGAAGACTACCAATTAATTGTCATTTAAGTGAAATTACTGAACTTAAAGCTTACAAGCTTGATAAAAATGATTCTAGAAGAATTTAAAATGGAACTTAGAGGCTTTTGCATCTGACCTTCTGATATATATATATATATATATATATATATATATATATATATATATATATATATGTTGTCCTTTCATTTTTTTTCTTGTCTGACTCACCTGAATGAAAGGCTCATTATTATGCATGTCTTTGTCTCTCTCAGGTGTGAATCACCTAATTATACATGATGGGGCTGGCCTGTTCACGCCCATTCGCATATTGCCTTGGCAAACAAAAAAATGTTTTTCACAATATAACCCAATTCACAGTTTTATGTGAATGATTAGGGGGATAATTTTCAGATCATTGTGAAGAAAAAACCCTAGGCAACAACATCAATCAGTCAAAAGTCTTGTGGACGCATATTTCACATGTGTTTTTTGGCCTTATTTCAGAAACTTTAATTTTTAGTTTTTACAATAACCACGCATAAACAATATTCTCTCAAAAATACAAACATGTACAAACATGTTGCCCATACGTCATGGTTGCCCTGTTTCTTCTAAATATAGTGTAATTTCACCTGTGCCATTAATATGTTTATAAGCAGCTGAAAAAAACACAGATGTCAGGGCATGTCAGAACCTTTCAAGGACCCCAAATACACCTTGGTCCCCAGGGGGTTAAGGCTGAGAAGTGCTCGTTTCATGCGTCTTCTGTTACGTTTCTTGGTTTAGTCATCTCTGCGGAGGGGAACAGTATGGATCCTACTAAGGTCCAGGCTGTTACTGATTGGCCCGTTCCCGATTCCCGAGTCATATTTATCACCGTTTTATACGCAACTTTAGTCAGGTGGCTGCTCCTCTCACCGCCTTGACCTCAGTCAAGTCTAAATTCGCGTGGTCAGTTTCTACTCAGCGCGCTTTCGAGTTTCTTAAGTCTCTTTTCACTTCTGCTCCCATTTTGTTCACTCCTGACGTCACAAGACAGTTTATCATCGGGGTTGACGCCTCTGAGGTGGGGGTCGGGGCTGTTCTTTCCCAGCGCTCTCCATCTGATGAGAAAGTACACCCCTGTGCCTTCTTTTCGCATCGTCTCTCTCCCGCGGAAAGCAACTATTGAGTCGGGAACCGTGAATTACTCGCCATACGTTTGGCATTGGGAGAATGGGGTCAAATGGTTAGAGGGAACTCTGATTCCGTTCATTGTTTGGACGGATCACAGAAACCTAGAATAGATTCGTTCCTCCAAGAGATTAAACGCTCGCCAGGCTCGCTGGGCTCTGTTTTTACACGGATTGATTTTACCATCTCTTATCGTCCCGGCTCTAAGAATGTGAAACCAGATGCACTTTCCTGCCTCTTTGACTCCTCGACTCCCTCCACTGCACCGGGGGAGATCATTCCCTCCCGCTGTGTAGTGGGTGCGGCTGTCTGGGGAGTCGAGAGGTTGGTTAAGCACGCTCTTGCTCGCGTCGCCGTTCCGCGCAACTGTCCTAAGCACCGTCTGTTTGTTCCGCCCTCTACGCACTTGGCTACCTTTCAGTGGGGACACGCCTCCAAATTGTCCGCCCATCCCGGCGTGCGGGGCACCCTCGCTTCCATTTGCCAACGTTTTTGGTGGCCCTCCTTGGAAGGTGATGCGCGTCGATTTGTCACCTCCTGTGAGGTATGTGCTCAAACCAAGACCGGTAATTTGCCCCCAGCTGGTCTGCGTCGTCCATTACCAGTCCCGTCACATCCGTGGTCTCACATTGGACTCGATTTTATCACCGGTCTTCCTCCTTCTGCAGGAAACACTGTCATTCTAACAGTCGTAGACTGCTTCTCTAAGTCTGTGCATTTTATTCCGCTCGCCAAGCTTCCTTCTGCTAAGGAAACAGCACAAATCATGGTCGATCAAGTTTTTAGACTTCACGGTCTACCCATGGTCAGGCGGAACGGGCCAATCAAATCGTTGCCTGCATGCTCCACAGTTTCGCCCAACGTAATCCCTCGTCTTGGTCAGAGCAACTCGCGTGGGCAGAATACGTTCACAACTCACTCCCCACTTCTGCCACAGGTCTCTCACCTTTTCATTGCTGCCTGGGTTATCAGCCCCCGTTGTTCTCCTTGCAAGATTCAGAATCTAATGTAGCATCCGTTCAAGCATTTATCGATCGCTGCAAGCGCACTTGGAGAGGGGTGAGATCAGCACTTTGTCGCTTGAGGAAACGCATGAGCAACTCAGCAAACAAGCGTTGTGTAAGGAGTCCTCGCTACATTTGTGGCCAAAGAATATGGCTCTCCACGTCTAATTTGCCTCTCCAGTCGAAATCCCATAAGCTGGCTCCTCGTTTTGTCGGTCCATTTCTTATTGTTAAGGTCATCAGAACTGTGGCGGTTAAACTTTTTCTTCCTCCTAACCATTGCCGTGTCCACCCTGTTTTTCATGTCTCCTGTATTAAACCATCCGTACGTGCGCCCTCACGTCCGTCCATTCCTCCCCTTCACGTTGAGGGTTCTCCGGGTTACAAGGTCCGCCATCTCTTAGATATGCACCGCCGAGGTCGTGGTCATCAATATTTAGTAGACTGGGTGGGGTACGGTCCTGAGGAGAGGAGCTGCGTCTCGGCCCGGGACATCCTGAGGGTTGTTTTGAAGAAAGGCTGCAACTTCTTTGGGGGAGGAAAAAAGTATTTTCTGACCACTTTTGTCAGTAACTTGGAGTTTAGCAGAAAAAAGCATCCGATATCTGATTCCCCCGTTTCTCAACTGTAACTTAACTGTGTAGTACACTGGTCTTTTCTTGGAGACCTCTACGCTGTAGTCGGGGTAGATGTGTATCTCGGAACCGTGGAAAGAGAGGGCCTCTCTGGACAGTTTCAGGATGTGCTCCTTGTCCTGATACCAATGGATCCTCTATACACCCTGTCGACAGATGGGGGTGAGGGAAAGGCCTCAGCACCAAAGGTTTCTTCCAGGAATACCTATGAAAGCAGGTGGGTGCAAACCCTCAACTGTTTCAGGTAAGCCAGTTACACAGATATTATTGCGTCCCGATCTATTTTCGAGATCATCCGTCTTAAGTTTGAGGGCCTCTTTTTCTCTAGAAAGGGTCACACAGGTTGACTCGAGAGTTAGTAGCCTGGACTCCATATCATTGAGTGACGTTTCCATTTGTTGGATTGTCTGGTCATGCCGGTCATGAAGTAAACGAATAATAAGTGGGTGTTTCCCAAGAAAAACTCCACTGAAAGGGACGTGGTAAGCAGCTAGTGCCACCACATAAACCTTTAGTGCGGAGGGAGATACCCCTGTGGAGAAATTATCATGCAGGAATTCCAGCACTGCACCCACTGGGCAATTAACTGGGTCCTGCTGGTGTTCTCCACACCAAAAGTGAAAAGTTTCCACTTCAAGGCATATAGCTTACTCGTGCATGGAGCTCTGGAGTGAAGGATGGTCTCAACAACCTCGGTTGAGAGACTGGTGTCTATGAGCTGGGCCCCCTCAGAGGCCAAACCCACAGTTTCCACAACTCTGGGTGGGAATGAAATATTGTGCCGCCCGCCTGAGAGAGTAGATCCTTCCTGATCAGGAGCTCCAAAAGAGAGCTGTCCAGGAGAGAAATTAGGTTCGCAAACAATACTCGGGCCGGCCAGAATGGAGCTACTAGTAGTAAGCTGACCCCGTCCCGGCGAACACTTTGCAGAACTCCTGGTAGCAGAGCAATCAGGGGAAAGGCGTACAGACATGACCTCGGCCAAGGCTGTACCATAGCGTCCAACCCCAGAGAGGCTGGATGACTGATGGAGAACCACAGATGACAGTGCGTTGTCTCCTTGGAAGCGAATAGGTCCACCTCAGCGCGACCGAAACTCAACCAAAGGAGCTCGGGTTGGAGTCTCTATTCTCCCGGCCTCGGCCCCTGCCTCGACAGGGAGTATGCTACCACATTGCTCTCAGAGATAGTAGCTTCCCTCAGGACCAAAGGGGGATATGACGGTCGAACTTGTTTAGTGGATGCGACCGCAGGCCCCCTGATGATTTATATAAGAGACTACCGATGTGTTGTCTGACTGAACTAACACATGACCTCTCAGGTCTGCTAGGAAGTGTTTCAAAGTCTGAAACACCACCAACATCTCTAGACAATTTATATGCCATGATAGATGATGGTCCTGCCACAGACCTTGGGCTGGATGACCACTCATGACAGTCCTCCACTCTGTGAGGGAAGCATCTGTTGTTAACGTTACGCGACGACAAAGAGCGACAAAGAGCACAGGACTTTTGGACAGGAAACAAATTTCTTTCCACATGACCAGAGCAAGAAGGCAACGCCGCTTGACTTTGATCGTGCAGAGTGGATTTCCCCTCGGGGAAAATCCCTTGGTTCTGAGCCACCACTGTAGCGGTCTCGAACCGTCATCTGCTCACAGAACTGTCATCTGCTCCCAGAACTGTCATCTGCTCCATCTGAGCTAAAATCAACCAATCGTCGATATAATTGAGAATACGAATGCACTGAAGCCTCAGAGGCACTGTATCCATGCATTTTGTGAAATAGCGAGGAAATAAAGCAAGGCCAAACGGAAGAACCCTGTACTGGTATGCCTCGCCCCCGAAGGCAAACCTCAGGAACTTCCTGTGTTGTCGAAGGATGGAAATGTGGAAGTAAGCATCCTTTAGATCTATCGTGACAAACCAGTCCTCAGATCTGATTTGTGAGATCTCTTGTGAGATCTCATCTTGAATTTGAACTTCCCTACTGAGCAATTTAATAGGCGCAGATCTAGAGTTGGACACAACCCCCCATCCTTCTTTGAAACAATGAAATATTGGCTGTAAAAACCTAGCTCCAAACTGGGAAGAGGAACCCGTTCTATAGCCCCCTTTTGAAGCAGTGTTTTCACCTCTTGTTCCTTGTACCAGAGCCTGCTCAGGGCCCACCACTGTGGGCAGAACCCATCTGAATTTTGGTAGACGACACCTGAATTTGAATTCATAACCTCTTTCCACTGTCTGCAGGACCCACTGAGATATTCTTGGAAAGCTTTTCCACTCTGCCAAAAATTCTACTAAGTGTTCCAGTCTCTCGAGACTGACCACTGTCCTAACTTGAGCAGCAAACACAGTTCCCTGTAACGGCACACCGGCAGGGAACAACTGGTTTGACTGCTCTGAGACCCTCCTCAGAGGGAGCGAGCGTCCCTCGGGAAAGCGCTCGCTGGGACCGTCTGCACCCTGGCATGATGGCGGGGTTGCCAGAACAGGCCCCTGAGGGCACAGAGGAAGAACGGGCACCGTAAAAAGAGGTGAACACCTTTCTCCCTCGATGGGGACCACCCTCAGTGTCCTGCACCCCATGGCGTGAGGACTTCTTCTTAGAGTCCTTCTTCTTCTGTCCTCAGATCCGTTCTATCTCCTTAAGGCTTTGGCTGAGAGTGCCGCGTCTGAGCCCACTGTCCAGCAGGGGGAGCACAAGATGTGACACTCTGCTTCTGCAGCTCCCTGTGTGACGAACTCATAGACGGCCTTGGCTGCTCGCGCCCAGCAGCCCCAAGAACGTTAACTTTTAGCGGAAGGACATTTTAAAAAGCTACTGCTTGCTTTTTCACTCCCTGAGCTGGAATTTATCGATAACCCGAGTTTACATGATCACCGAATAAACCGGTGTCTTTCTGCGGCCACCAGGGCTGCTATAGATCGACCCACTAGCTTGGCCGATTCCCTGGTGGTGCGCAAAGATAAATCAGCAGCCTGACACAGTTCTAAAACTATGTCAGCGCTGACCTCCACACTCTCACTCATGTCCCTCAGCAGGTCAGCCTTGTACGCCTGCAAGATGGATGCAGACATGACACTGCCTGACCTGCGGCCAAATAAGCTTTACCCACCAAACCTGAAGTGTTTTTTAAAGGCTTGGTGGGTAATGCCGGTTCCCTGAAGGAAGATGAAGCCTCGGAAGAGAGATGGCTCGCAAGCGTCTCCTCTACCCGCGGCATAGCCCCGTACCATAAGCTTTAGCCCCCACAATATTTGGATAAACTCTATAAGAAACCGGTTTCTTCCACGATCTCGACACCTTGCTATGGAGATCATGGAAAAACGGCAGAAACCGGTGTGGAAGTTGTACCCAGGAAAAAAAAAAATCTTTCATCTAGTTTCGATTTCGACACAGACTCTTGCCTAGCCACTTGGCTCTCAATGCTTAGTTTTACAACAGCTCTAGTTAAAACCTCCATCAGGTCGTCACTCTCGGGAGTGTGTGAGGTGGCGAGTCCTCCACATCTCTCGAGTCAATACTAACAACATCCAGCTCCACGGAACTGGATTGTTGCAGTACTGGTGCCTCAGCCCGAGTGAAAAACACAGAGCGTGCTTCTGAACCTGGGGCTGAGGCACTGGATCTAACAGGTGAAGGGAGAGATAAGGCTGGGCCCGTCTCTAACCTGGCTGAGAGATCCATCTGTGATCCCCACAATAAATGCTTCTTCTTGGGCTACTAAAAGTATTCCTGCAAGGGGAGTAGGACAGAAGTGCATGTCTGCGCTTGTATTTTGGGTTAAGCTGCGTCGCTTTGACGTTGTGGAAAATAGAATAATAGAAACAAAATGTAATATCCCTTTTACCCGTTATTATCAATCTAAAATAATCTACAGCGAGACTTTGAAATTTTACTAGGACGTCACGTCACAATTTTGTTTTTCTTTATTTAAATTTTGTTGTTCTTTGTTTAAATTTTGTTTTTATTTATTTCAATTTTGTTATGTTTTATTGAATTTAAATTTTGTTTTTATTTATTTAAATTTCGTTGCTATGTTTTATTTATTTAAATTTCATTTTCATTTACTTAAATTTCGTTTTCGACCTGTGTGTGTGTCTGTTTTGCAGTGTCTGTTCTAGGAGCATAAACTCTGCTCCCGTGAAGCATGCCGGTTCCCACTCGTGCTGTTCTGTAGTTTATTAAAAGTTTATTAATTCTTAACATGTCATGTCTCGCTTGTCTATCTATATTGCACCAAATACGACACTGTACTTCCTTGTGAGGTATTCAGACCAGCCCTAGAAAAGATACAGAAACACACTTGCATCTGTCTGTCAAAATTTATATGACCACATAATACGTCATCAATAGCGGTTCAATTCCATGGTTTTGTTTGATTGCGTTCATATCAGCAGTGAACCGTACTGGAGTTCACATGAACCATATCCCAGACCACCTTTTTAAGCGGACCCGAGTACGGTTCGCTGGTGCGCACCAGAGTTCGGAAGACAGCGTTCACATTATCCAAACAAACCGAACTCTGACGTCATTCGAACCCAGGTGCGCACCAAAAGTGCTAGTGTGAAAGCCCCCATAGTTTCCTGGCCGATGGCGTCACCCACTATGACTTTCTGTCTCTCCACTCTCCATGCGTGCTTCATGACGCACACACACAGGGGCATTCACACAGCATTCATCACTGCTCAAAGTTCCCTTGAAAGAGGGCCGCAATTTTAAGTCACCATTATGGTGATCAGTGTATGTTTTAGTTGGGCTCTTGCTCCCATAAATCATAAACTTTAGATTTTGTTTGGCTGTTTGTACCCGAGTTATACCAACAACAAATAGAAAAGGTGATCTGATGGAGTTGGTTATGTTTTAACATATCACCATTTCACAATCATTTGACTTGAATTACTGAACTCATTTAGAACCCAATTTGTGAGGTAGATTTACATTATTACAGTGTTTTATGATTACTAGGCGACAGCGAGCACAACTGGAGCTACATGTGCAAAACTCTAACTACAGTCTGCACAGCAACAGTTCATGTGGACCAAACTCTAGTTTGTTTTTCATAGCTTGAACACAGTTTTCAAAACTCTACACACTTATCCCATGACTTTAACCACAACCTGCACAGCACTGTGGATTTACAGCACTTTGTTCAAATGCTAACACACTGCTGTCAAAACTGTGAACCACACATTCAAAACAGAATAGATTTCAGCCTTGTGCCTTTCAAACACTGCTGATAGCAATTTCAGCTGAAAGGCTGGACACCTGTGGCCTGATGCTAGGAGAGGCAGAGCCCCTCAATTATTTGATTGAATTACAGTATATATTTTAGTTTCTACCATTTTTCCCATTACGGTAGTTCTGTAAATTACTACAGACTATTGAAGTGTGACACCCCAAAGTATGTGCACGTTTTGTTGTTATACATTAAGCAAAAGTTTATTGTTACTCATGTGAATCGTTTTCGTCTTGAAAGTAAATCATTATATGATTAGTTTAAGAGTCTGTTATTGTGAGGATAAAAACGGGACTTTTATTATGAAACCTGAAACGAGGACTCTTACATAGGGGCTGTGTGCACTTGCGCTTGCACAGCTGCTGAGAATTTGGTGCAACGTTACACGGTGGCTCCTGTCTCATCAATTTTTTCTGTTATTTTGTAGACTTTTCTTATCTGTATACCTGGCCTTCCGTGTGGGGCCTAAAACAGAAGCAAACTGCTAATTTTCATTTACCTTGAAGAATTGTTGTTGTTTTTTAATTTCTTAAATGAAAATAGTCACTGATCGACTCCATGCGATAGTCAACGCTGAAGCCGCAACTTGAACACACTTGTCAATGTTTTGCAAGAGGTCAATCTCCACAGCAAGGGACTAGACTAGATGTGTCAAAACCGGACAACAGGGCTGCACTCATTGTTTCCTCTGCAGCGAAGAGAGACACCGTGCTCGAGGTTATCTTCGAAAGCAAAGGCCACAGGGAAACGGGCAAAGGGACCGAATAGTGACCGAACCCCTAAGGTCCCAAAAGCCAGAGAAACCCAAGTTAGGGACACAACTAGACTCTGTGAAGCAGAAACTCAGGCCAGTCAGGCACAGTAGCCCTGTTTGAGCCAGATGATAATAATGTACAATTGGAGCGGCTGGATATAGGTGAAGGCCTTCTGGAAGTCCAGAACTCAGGAAGTTCATACGTAACGGTCCCTATCGGCAACCACTTCACATATGACATAACTCTACCTCGCAACACGATCCTAGGGTATGTCCACCCTGTTGAAACGGTGTTGGAAGTAAATAAGTCCAGGGAGTCAAAAGCCAGTGGGAGGATTCAAAGGGCATCTGCGGCTGTGGTGGAGGAAAGCTCAACATTGTGGCACCCAACAGTCGATCTCAGCCATCTGAGTGAAGATCAACAGACAGTGGTTAAGCAAATGCTATATGAGGTGTCTGCATCCTTTGCCCAGGATGGGAACGATGTTGGCTGTATCCCTAACCTTCAAATGTCTATCAACCTAAAGGATGACATACCAATACAACGTGCCTATTCCTCCATACCTAAGCCTCTGTTCAGAGAAGTCAAGGATTATATCCAAGATCTCCTAGCAAAAGGCTGGATTGTGAAATCGAAATCCCTTTTCTCCGCTCCAGTAGTTTGTGTTTGTAAGAAGGATGGTTCACTGCGCTTATGTGTGGATTACAGGCTCCTCAATAAGAAGACCGTACCAGACAGACACCCTTTGCCGAGGATTCAGGACTTGATACCCTGGGTAGGTATTCTTGGTTTAGCATCCTTGACCAGGGAAAAGCATACCACCAGGGCTTCATAGCCGAGGGCTCTAGGCACATGACTGCTTTTATCACCCCATGGGGGTTATAAGAGTGGGTGAGGATTCCATTCGGGCTGTCAAATGCACCGGCGGCATTCCAGCGTAGTATGGAGGAGATGCTGAATGATCTCAGAGATGAGTGCTGCGTTCATTATATGATTAGTTTAAGAGTCTGTTATTGTGAGGAAAAAAACGGGACTTTTATTATGAAACCTGAAACGAGGACTCTTACATAGGAGCTGTGCGCTTGCACATCTGCTGAGGATTTGGTGCAACATTACATGTTGGCTCCTGTCTCATCAATTTTTCCTGTTATTTTGCAGACTGTTCTTATCTGTATACCTGGCCTTCCGTGTGGGGCCTGTAACAGAAGCAAACCGCGAATTTTCATTTACTTTAAAGAATTTTTTTTTTGAAATTTCTTTAATGAAAATAGTCACTGAAATTGTTCAAACTGTAAAGATGAAAAGTTTGTATTTTCTGTATTGTTGTTTGATGCTAGTGATTTTACTTTCAGGGTGTTATGAGTGAGAGTGTGTGTTATCTCAGTGAGGGTTGTGCATATTGTTTGGCTGTTTTGAGCCATGTGTTAAGAGTTGTGATGCTTAGTTTTGCAGGTGATGGTGCACACTGTTATAGAGTTTTGCACATCTGTGTTTTATTATTTGAACATTTGGATTTCATTGAAAAGGCTAAAAAATATTATGATGTACAAGGCCAGTGCTGCTATAATTAACATAGTAAATCTAACTAAGAAATTGGGCTCTATGAGTTCAGTGATTCAGGTCAAATAATTGTGAAATAATGATTATGTTAAAAGATAACAAACACACATTTTATTGTTTGTTCATCTGGCTGTTATAACTCAGGTAGTAGCTAAACAAAACATAAAGTTAAGGACTTATGGGTCAAAGGCTCTACTAAAACAAACACCTATCACAATAATGGTGACTTAAAATTTTGGTTTTCTCCTTCAGTGATTCTGCTTGTAACATCACTATTTTTCAATATTATATATATATATATATATATATATATATATATATATATATATATATATATATATATATATATGTGTGATGGCCAGTATAATCACATTTGCATTTGGTGATAAATAAAAGGACATTACTATGGTTTGGTTTAAGATCTTTATTTGTCATTGTATTGAGTCAGTGCACAGGCTTAGTTATTTGACTTAAGATTAAAACAATAAAACCAGCTAAAATTCATCTTTGGCTAAAATGTGATCTATAAAAACATAGCTTAAACAGTTCATTTTGTAATGAAGATGACTTCAAATGTTTAGTACCTGTTGTGTTGTGGCATGGCCCAGCCTGGTGACAAAGAGATTCAAACAGGAAGTTTATCTGTTTTATGGGAATTCTAAAGGAAATTAAACCGTACCAACTCTGATGTATTAGAGGGGACATAGGAAAATGTGATGTCTTGATCAATGTGATGTTTGTTAAATATGATTCTTTTGCATTAATTATAATTTACCCATGGCTCTAAATTTAGTTAAATGTATTGTTTTGATTCCAGGGTTGGTGTTGTTATTGTTGTGAAATTTTGTATGGAAATGTTTCCCCTTTTTTGTATTCATGGTGATGGTCACCTCTTATAAATTCAGTGTATGTTTAGTCTAGGGGGGATTGTTACTTAATGTACTCTGGGAAAGGTTGTGTTTGAATTTTGTCCTCTGTCAGTTTGAGAGGCTCAAGCCCAACTATGTCCAAGAACACTGGCTTTTTCGTGTGATGTAACCTGAATGGAACCTAATTTTTGGACTTTCTTGTTTTTAACTGTTACAAATTTGTTCACTTTTTTCCTCTCAAATGAGGCTTGATCACTTTTTATCTTGTGTAAGCAAGATTTAATAAAACATCACAAGTGAAGACTACTTTGCTCCCTGTTTTGTGGCAATGGACTAATTTTTTTGAGATGTGATTTGCCAAGGCACATGGCAGATCTATCACAATATATATTTAAACACTTTTTAAACACTAAAGGGAACACTAACTATCTTTAAACAGAAGTTGTTGTGAAGCATCTAATTCACTCTTCACACTCATATTCTATCTATATTATAGAATTGTGGCTTACATGTACACCTGAACAGAATTTGTTATTTTTTCTTTTGCGTTGCCAGCCTCTTTTAACAGTCATACATGTAAATTATACTCAATCCACACTCTGCTACTTGTAGCAGGTTGTTAAAATAAATGAATGAATCAAGCTGTAAATTAATATCCACACAATTTGTCTACCCTGCTTTGTGGCGAAATGCATCTTCTTAGGACATTATTTAGTTATGTAAGCAAATTGAAAAGTAATCCACCGTGGTTGTCCTTGTTGTCACCTTTAGGGTCGTGTTTGGTTTCTTGAGAGCAAATGGACATTCTCACAGTTACAAAGCCAAGGAAATTGGGAAACCCGCTGGGTAAATCTGTCAATATGAATGATCTGTACCATGCATGACAACATGTTTAAGCCACTGTATGCGTGTGTGCATGTACACCCTAAATAAATACAGTTTGGAGACACTGTTTGGCTGCTTGACAAAACCTCTCGTTTGAAACATTCAGTTTATAAATTGTAAGGCAATTTTAAAATCACACAAAAAGAGTTTAGGGTGTGAGATAGTGTTAATTTAAAAAAAATAATAATAATAATAATTTGCTCTCATTAACACAGCTATTTAAATGTGTGTGTTTGGGTCCATTGTAGGGAACAAAGTTATTGATGCAGGAATACATCCTACTTGGTGAAATTATCATAAGGGTGCTCATAGGAAAGCAAAATTCTACTGAAACAAAACATGATTTCTACACAAGGAAAATCGGTAACACTTTACAATGAGGTTCATTAGTTAACATTAGTTAGCAACTTTAGTTAATATGTACTAAGAATGAACAATACTTCTTAAGCATTTATTAATCTTAGTTAATATTAATTCCAACATTTACTAATACATTATTAAAATCGAAGGTTGTATAGTTAACATTAGTTAATGCACTGTGAACTAACATGAACGCACAATGAACAGCTGTATTTGTATTAACTAACATTAACAAAGATTAATAAACACTGTAACTAATGCATTGCACATCGTTAGTTCATGTTAGTTAATGCATTTACTAATGTTAACTAATGAACCTTATTGTAAAGTGTTACCGGAAAATCTAACAGGGTCATTAATGATTGAAAACAACAATCAATAATGTGCTGGATGCGGTTAAAGAGCACTTGACCTTTGAAAACATTTATATAGTCGGACGGTTACAGCACCATTTGAGCCATATTACTTTCTGATGCAGTTCTTCATTATAACCCTTTCGAAAATTATTTTTCTCCTTGCACTTTCTGCGCTTTCATTTGACAGACTGGACCCTGCATTTCATCTAATAAAAATAGAACCAACTTCCTCACTTGGGTATTCACTGTGGCTGGCATTTTTTAGAGCATGTTAAAAGATTTTTCTTATGCATCAGCTTGGGAGTACATGAGTTGATTTCAAACAATCCCACTATGAGGTTTTAAATGGATTACTCCTAATTATCCCTAATTATTTTGGAAAGAGGAAAAAAATCACATATAGACTTAGATCTTGGAAGGTTATAGGGGGCCTATAAACAGATTTTTTTATAATTAATACACATGAGAGGCATTTTATGCCAAAATGCTTAAACAGTTAATGCTGTAGTGTTCACATTGTGTGGAATAAAAAAGTTGAATTATAGTTGAACTGTATTAGGATATTAAAATATTACATGTATAGTAAATCAATAAAAAACTGTTAATTTATGAAATAGCATTAATTGTTAAATAGCTATTCATTTACCTGTCTGGTGAATTTTTTTTCAAAGGTAACACATTGTGATCGTCCACATCAGACATTCTACTAACTATAAGTAACTTTGCTATTACATGTCAACTAACTCTTAATGAGTCTCTCATTAGAACATTACAGTTCCCCTTCAGGGACTACCGCTGCGTGTAATCGCAGTGGGAACGCCCTCTGCGTGACGCGTCTGAAGCATGAATGAAATCAGTCAATAGAGAGAATGAGCGTACGGCGAGTGACGTCATCGACCAGGAAGCCATAAATATCCCCTGAGCACACAAGCCGCCAACTTTTTTACTTCAGCAAGCTCTGATTGTGTGTCTGAAATCTATCGATTGTGTTTTTCTGTTTTAGACAGGAGTTTCTCACTATATATACATATATATTAAAAAAACAATATGAGCGAGCAGTATAGCTATATGTGGCTTGTTTGGGAGTGCAGCATGCCCAGTCGGCTCTCGAGGGAGTCGATTGTGATCATTGCGAGCGCTTTCCTCTGCGAACTCTGCGCTCGTGGCGATCGCTCTTCGAGGAGAGCTGTATGCTGCGAGCTCCCCAAGGCTCGGGTCCCGCTTCTGTTGAGGCAGAGCGGCAGCGCTTGTCTTGGGGTTCGCAGTTGGATCTCACCAGCGATGTTGAGAACGGGCCCCGCCCGGTGGAAGCACGCGCTGCGGCGGTTACTTCTGCCAGTGTAGAGGCACGTGATGATGTTGAATTGAGATTATCCAGTTCTGAGGAGCTGGATGTCGAAAGTTTTGCATCAGAGGAAACTAGTTTGTCACAGTATACTGCAAATGAAGGAGGTTTTATGGATGTGTTTTCTCAGGCTGTTGAAAAGCTCAGTATCGAGTGGCCAGCTGATAGACAGGAGTCTAATAGTAAGATTAAACTATATTATAGATTTCTGTCTGCACGACCTCAACCTTCTCGCCGGTGCTTACTGTTCTTCCCAGATATTCATGCAAGAGGTTTCAAAGACCTGGGTTAAACTGGTTTCAAGCAGAATTTACACAAATCAGTCCAATGCTTACATTGTTGGTGCTAAATCTGCTGGTTATGTGACGATGCCGAAGGCGGAGGAGACGTGCGAGCTATCTCTCTCCAGTTTCGTCATCTTCACTTAAAGCACCGGCTCTGCCCTCTAAACCACTAAAAAAAAGAGAAAATGTATGTGTATATTTCTGTATATATAGATATATATATGTATGTATGTGTGTGTAAGTATATATATGTATATATATATATATACTTCTGTGTTAGTGCGGAAGGCTTACTCGAGTGTCGCGTCTCATGCCCCCCCGCAGAGAAACGGGAGGGACGAACGACGCGGGGCGCTCTCTGGCGCGGCCTTCTCGTGGTAGGGCTGATCTGAGGACAGTCATTATCGCCAGGAAGGCCGCGTCGAGAGAAAAAATAATCCTGACGTGCTGAACGTCATGACTCTGAGGGTGGTCCCCATCATGAAAGACTTGAGTTCACTGCACAAAAACACGGTGCCCTGTCTTTCCCGATGCCCTCAGGGGTCTGCTCTACTAACCCTGCCTTTACAGGGCGTAGAGAGACTCGGCGAGCGATTTCCTGAGGGACGCTCGCCCCCTCCGAGGAGGGTTGTGGAGTGCCCAGACCAGCTGTTCCCTGCCAGTGTGTTACAGGGTGCTGTGTCTGTCACTCAGGATGTTCATCCAGAGGCTGAACGTCATGACTCTGAGGGTGGTCCCCATCGTGAAAGACTTGAGTTCACTGCACAAAAACACGGTGCCCTGTCTTTCCCGATGCCCTCAGGGGTCTGCTCTACTAACCCTGCCTTTACAGGGCGTAGAGAGACTCGGCGAGCGATTTCCTGAGGGATGCTCGCCCCGTCCGAGGAGGGTTGTGGAGTGCCCAGACCAGCTGTTCCCTGCCAGTGTGTTACAGGGTGCTGTGTCTGTCACTCAGGATGTTCATCCAGAGGCTAGCCTCGAGAGGCTGGTTTCCTTAGTAGAGTTTCTGGCAGAATGGAGAATTCTCCCCAATGTTTCTCAGTGGGACCTCGGTTCAGAGAGGTTCTGCCCACAGTGGTGGCCCCCGAGCAGGCTCTGGTATTAGAACAGGAGGTAAAAACTCCCCTGCTGAAAGGAGCTATAGAGCGGGTTCCTCCACCCAGCAGGGAGTTAGGACACTACAGCCGGTACTTCATCGTTCCGAAGAAAGATGGGGGGGCTGTGTCCCATTCTAGATCTGCGTCTCTTAAATCGCGCTGTAGGGGAGCTCAAATTCAAGAAGCTCACTCTCAAGCAGATTGTGTCACAAATCAGATCCGAGGACTGGTTTGTCACGATAGATCTAAAGGACAATTACTTCCATGTATTTATCCTCCCTCAATACAGGAAGTTCCGGAGGTTCGCTTTCGGGGGCAAAGCGTATCAATATCCGGTTCTTCAACAGGCGGTTTGGCATCAAGGTGTCGTTCTTGCTCACATCAAGAGACTGAGGCTGAGGCTCAACGCCAAGAAGAGCGTTCTTTCTCCATTACAGAGATCCACTTTTCTGGGTGTAGTGTGGGATTTGACGACGATACAGGCACAATTGTCACCTGCTCATATTGCTTCGATTTTTGCCGCAGTAGATCAGGTCAAGCTAGGCCAGGCATCCACTGTAAAACAGTTCCAGGGACTGTTAGGTCTCATGGCAGCTACGTCCAACGTGGTACCTTTTGGCCTCTTGCACATGAGACCGTTACAGTGGTGGCTCAGAACCAAGGGATTCTCCCCGAGGGGAAATCCGCTTCGCATGATCAGGAGTTCACGACGGTGTTATCACGCCCTGATCATGAGGAAAGATCCTTGGTTTCTGTCCCAAGGTCCTGTGTTAGGAGCTCATTGTCATCGCATTATGCTAACGACAGATGCCTCTCTCACGGGTTGGGGGGCGATCATGGATGGTCGCTTGGCTCAGGGTCTGTGGGAAGACCAACATCGTCTGTGGCACATAATTGCCTAGAGATGTTGGCGGTGTTTCAGGTTCTGAAACAATTCCTCCCAGACCTAAGGGGCCACCATGTTCTTGTCGGGACAGACAACACATCGGTGGTCTCTTATCAACCATCAGGGGGGTCTGCGTTCTCGTTTACAAACTGACACGTCAGATCCTTCTATGGTCCCAGGAGAAAAATTCTTTCTCTGAGAGCTTTTTATCTCCCGGGGTATTTAAGTCAGGGGTGCAGACATCCTGTCAAGACAGGGGCCGAGGCCCGGGGAATGGAGTCTTCACCCCGAGGTGGTGGAACTCCACATTTCAGTCGTGCTGAGGTAGACCTATTTGCTTCTCGAAACACTTCACACTGCGCTGTGGTTCTCTCTTAGCCATCCAGCCCCGATGGGGTCCCGGGCCCCGATGGGGTTGGATGCGATGGTATTTCCCCGATCGCTCTGCTCCTGGGAGTTCTGGAGAGGGTTCCGCCCAGAACTATGGAGACTGTGGGCTTGGCCTCTGAGGGGGCCCAGCTCATAGCTTCTGGTCTCTCGACTGAGGTTGTTGAAGACCATCCTTCAATCTAGAGCTCCCTCCACGAGAAGGTTATATGCCGCGAGGTGGAAACTTTTCACCTCTTGGTGTGGAGAGCACCAGCAGGACCCAGTTAACTGCCCAGTTGGTACAGTGCTGGATTTCCTGCAGGACCGTCTCTCCACTGGGTTATCCCACTCCACACTGAAGGTGTACGTGGCGGCCTTAGTTGCTTACCACGCCCCTTTAAGTGGAGGTTCCCTAGGGAGACACCCACTGATATCTCGCTTCCTTCGTGGCACCTTGAGGCTGAGGCCTGCAGTTCGCACGAGGGTACCAGTTTGGGATCTGGCCATCGTCTTAGAAGGTCTCTCCCTAGCTCCTTTCGAGCCCTTCGAGGAAGTTTCTTACTCTAAAGACTATACTTCTTCTATCTCATCTCTAAAAAGAATAGGAGAAATTCAAGTACTTTCGGTGGCTCCCTCGTGCCTGGAACTTGCTCCTGGTTCGGTTAAGGGCTTTCTCTGTCCGAGACCAGGTTATGTTCCTAAGATACTAACTATTTCTGTCAGACCTATAGTTCTGCAGGTTTTCCGTCCTCCGCCTGTTCTGGCGTCAGACCAGGAAAAACTTAATTTGCTGTGCCCCTTTAGGGCTTTAGATGCTTATGTCCACAGAGCTACCCTGTGGAGAAGATCGGAACAACTGTTTGTCTGTGCTTGAGTCACCTAACCAAGGGTGTCCTGCATGTAATCAAAGGATGAGCAAGTTGGTGGTCGAGGCCATCTCGCTTGCTTACGGTTCGGCCCATCAGCCTTCACCTTTGGCTGTAAGGGCTCATTCCACCAGGAGTATGGCTGCTTCTACAGCTCTTCTTTCAGGAACTTCTCTTCAGGACGTTTGTGATACAATATTTATATTTAATAGTTATAAATAAACAATATGAATGTAAGCCAGAGGAGAACTGGCCCCGACTGAGCCTGGGTTCTCCCAAGGTTTTTTTCTCCATCCAATCTGATGGAGTTTTGGTTCCTTGCCACTGTCGCCTTGCTTTTGGCTTGCTTGGCTTGCTTAGTCGGGATTATTTAGGATTATTTAATATTTCACAACATTATAGATCTGTGTTGTACTACTTTCATGTCATCACTGTGAAGCTGCTTTGATACAATGTGTATTGTGAAAAGCGCTATATAAATAAATGTGACTTGACTTGACTTGACTTGATGCGGCAGGCTGGTCCTCACCGCACACTTTCGTCGGGTTTTTTATTCCCATGACCTTAGCTCCACTCCCAGGGCTCTGTTTCTCTCGTCGGTTTGTGTCTCCTATTGACACACGACAGGGATTTGGTCATATGGGGATGTGGGTATTGCGTTCCCACAGCGATTACACGCAGCAGTAGTCCCTGAAGGGGAATGTCCCGGGTTACGTATGTAAGGGACGGACGCTGTGTGTAATCGCAGTGGGAACGCCCTCAGCGTGACGCGTCTGAAGCATGAATGAAATCAGTCAATGGAGAGAATGAGCTCCTATTTTAGGAGCTTAGGACTAAAAATTGACCATGTAAATGCACATAGTACGCAGATCCCCAAAATGAATGGTCCATTAGAGACGTCAGAGCATGACAGTCCATGGCCTGTGGGAAAGTTGTTCTTTCCTGTGTACACAGAAAAGTCTACTGTGTATCCATTTAAATAGTCTGCAAGAACAAGCAACTTCCCCACCTGGTTGGCTTAGCTTTTGTGTACTTTCGTGTCATACCCGTGTTTGCTTTGCATGCCACCATTCTTTCATCCACAGCTAGGTTTCTTTTAGGATGATAGTTAACTTTGCAAGCATGACGAATATTATCCATGTGAGGTTTGACCCTGAACAGATGGTCATGTTCAGCTGTGCCCCTCTTTCTGTCATTCTCCTTATCTGCATCTGGGTGACTCATGTGCACATTCCATTACATTTTTCGGTATCTATCTCTAGACATAACTGTAGCTGGAAAATGGAACGGAGAAAACACTGCATTGCCCCCGGTAGTCCCTGATGGAGCTCACATTTACCATGGCCATGCAAAAGAGCAGCCCAATGTAGCAGTACATCTCACTGATGCTGAGATCTGTCAATTTATATTTGCAACCCTTTGCAGTTGTCTTGGTAGCCTGAGTTGACACACCGTATAATGAGGTGTACAATGCTCCACCCTGGAGGGGGCTGCCCTTAAAAGTCTGATGCCACTGATGTAAGGACATCTTTTCAGCCAAAGCTTATTCACGAGAGCTGAGAGTGTTGTCCTGATCCCCATGATTTTTTGTGGAGGGGTACGATCATCCAAAAATCTTGGGGCTCGGGACGAGACTCTAAGCCGAAGCCTCCTAAGCTGAAGGCGAATCTGATGACCATTCTTCTTGTAAGGAAGACTTTGGGTAAAAAGAAGTCCTGATGCCACTGAAAGCAGACCCCTCTGGGATGGAGCAGGCTTCTGCCAAACATATCTTGATGGGTCCTGCAGATTATAGATTTTTTTTTAGAATCCAGTTTGTTCTCATCCAAGTCAAGTCAAGTCATCTTCATTTATAACAATGTAGGTTGTTCCAAAGCGGGTTTACATTTGATAATAGGAAATTAAAGTAACAATTAAATTAAAGTGTTTTGGCTTTATGACAGCTCTAGAATAGTTATTGTCCAGTTAAAGTTAGTTTTGATTGATTCACTTCAGTCGTAAATCATTAGTTATTAACTAGGGGTCACTAATTATCCTGAGGTAAAGGTAAGGAGGCCTTCACAGGAAGGGACTAGTAGACACTTGAGGACTGCGTTGTCATCGTGTCCAGATGCAGGTCCTTCATCAGATCAGGATAAAGCCTGGATCCTGCAGACTGCGGTAAAGCAACTTTACCACAGTCTGCAGTGATCAACTTTCGGCTAATGGTAACTAATGACCGGATGTGCTTTTGTGCTTTCCTAGTCGTGACGTCACCCACCTGTGACATTCCGAGGGTAATGAGGGACAGCAGTTCTGGTAAATTAACTACTAACGAGATAACAAGAGGATGAGGACAAAACAAGAGACTGATGGATAAGCAAATGGCAAACAGAAACAAATAAAAGCCATGTGGTTACACAAAATTGAAACAAAAAGTTCACATGGCAAAACACTACAATTAGCCATGGAGGGAACAGAGGACATAGTCGACGGTCGACTGAATGGGGATTGCGTAAGAGAGCCTATGTTCTTTGAGTACTATTGAACGAGCCAATGTAATTGGCGTGTGTGATTCGCATCACACACTCCGCCCCCACGTACGAGTATAAAAGCGGAAGTGGATTCATGCACCAGCTGCTTTTTCGCTGAGGAGCCAAGAGTAACTGGAGTCAGCGGTGGTCCCAGTGGCGGTTCTACCTTGAATTACGCCCAGGGCGAGACCCCCTTTGAGCGCCCCCCCCCCCCTGCCCCCCCCAAAAAAAAAAAATTACAACAACAACAACAACAACAAAACAACAACAATAAAATTACATGTCGTTCATTTGAAAAAGACAGTTAATATAATCCAGTTATTTTGATAGATTTATCTAACTTTAAAGGGAGGAAGTAAGCATTAGCACATTGGCCTTGAATTATATGCATGGCACACTTTTAGTCATGACTTATGACGTTAAACTATACTTTGTCATGATGGAGTTTTTAAAAGTAAAAGGGTCAGAGAGTTACTTATTTAGTGACACTATTTATCTCTTAAATAATTTTGAACGGCTCTCATATTAACAACTATCCAAACTGTTATAGACCTAAAATAGCTTTTGTAGCCCTATGCCACTCTAAAAAATGTCAGAGAAAGGGACAGAATCAGAGATTATTTAGAAAATAGAAAATTGTACTTTGAATATTATAGGCTACAGTAAAAACTCATAAAGTTGATCATTATGTAAATTATTTTCATTTCATGAATATAGTGACCAACATGAGCCCAATACACAATGAAATCAATTCACCAAGTTAATAACATTAAAGATATGTTTTAAATGAGTGTCTTTTATCTTACCTATACTAAACTTAAAGGTTAAGGTTGACACACATAAAAAAGATTTTATAAAAATACCTCATTTTTCAGCATTTAAATCATCTCTATAAAAAGAATGGGTCAATAAAGATACATTCCTGACATTTATAATGCACAGTAGCTTATCTTTTATTATTAATAGTAAAATTCGGTCCGTTTTCCCCATGGCTGTCGTTGCTATACAACCATGCACTGCGCTCTCCACAATGACAAAGAAGTTTTAGTGATGTATTTCCACCACAGAAAAACGCTTGCTGAAGCTCTGCTAAAAGATTTATTTACGGAGAAGAGAAAAAACACCTAAGCGTTTGGGTGCACGTGCACTTCCATACTGAAAAGTTTATGAGCGCGCCTCCCGCGAGAGCGCAATGAGCGCGCTTCCCGTGCGCCTAATCGCCTATTTGAGGTAACGACCTCGAGCGCGCAAAAGACGCAATACATGAACTTATCAAGAGACCCCCTTGACATCGCTTCTGTGCATGGCACCTTCTCGGCAAGCAGGGGCGCCATTGCCAATAATTGAATCGAAATTATGAAAAATAGAAAACCTTCGCGGCACAGAGGATAATTTTTTTAACTGCTCGTGCCGCCCCCCATGTGACATGAAGAAATGCCGCCCCGGGCGACTGCCCGGTCGCCCGTGCCTAGAACCGCTACTGGGTGGTCCAGCATTAGTGGCAAGGGAACTACGTCCTCTGTTCCCTCCTTCAGGGAACGGTGGGTTGCATACACAACCAGGACGTTCCCTTTCAGTCGATAACATCGGACGTAGTCGACGGTCGGCTGAATAAGGGATCACCTTTGAAAACGCCACTAAGGCTGCCACCTTCCAGTGCCTAGACAAATCCTCCTGATACCCCTGCTTATTTTAAGGCGGGGAAGGACAGGGCTTAGGCCAGGGAAGTCACTGCTGTTCCTACAGGACCACTGGGAAAGCGTTCCCCGTACATTGGAAGGAAGGGATGCTGCGGAAGCCACATTCAACCCAGAGGGAGGTAACGTGGAGAATACAGATATGAACTGGAAGATATGGAAGACCGGGCAGTATGACACATGGAATGTCACTGGGGTGGCTCCAGCCTATGACAAGACTCTGCCGAGGGAAGACAGGAGCCCACCAAAGGGAGCCGTATCGTGGAAAAACACATACGGGATCACCATAGGGATCGCAACATATGGGCTCCAGCTTAGCACAGGTTCCACACTGCTTACGAGTGGTAGGCCTAACACCGGACGTTCCGCCACATCCGATGTCGGAGGGGTGCGGAGGAACTCAACAGGGTTTAGTTTTAATGGAACTCACTGGAGTAGAATGGCGCACGTATCCAGTCCATGGAAGGGGAATGGCGCAGCAAGCCGTCACTTGAACCAGGCTCCTGGTGAAGCTGGCTTCATGAGAAGGGAGCTCACGGAAGCAGCGGTTCAATCTAGGTGTCGCCCAGCCCCCAATTCTAGAAATCTGTCAGCAAAGCACTCTGTCAACGCCCAGGCGGAGCACACACTCATTTTTAGAGGAGCTCTATAACACCTAAGAGGAGATGAGCATCTCAGAATTTTAAGCAAACTGAAGGGAGCCACCATCAGTGGGCCAACTTTGCTTGGAAACAGCCTTCCCTCTCTGCTGTATCCAACAGATTAGAGTTGGTCTGAGGACCAAGGCTTGCGTTCTGTACACGTCTAACCAATATGAAGCGGACGGACAGAGAAGCCAGAGCTGGGTCTGCCTCCTCCTAGGAGCCAGCACTTGCAGGCTCACCACCTCCTCCTATTAAACGGTCTGTACACTTACAAAGTTCTCAATGCTTCGTTTTGCATGTATGGAGCCTCGTTATGTTACTGTGTTAGTGTGGGGCTATTTTGAGCCTTGTTAGTGGTATAAACTAGCGATTTCTTTTTACTTAGTCAATGCCCCCAGTACTAGAATTATACGCTAAACAGTTTTTAGAGCTAAAATTCTTTACATTCGATTATCATGAAAAAAATGTCAGAGAACGATTGACTAGGTACCGATGTTTTATTAAACCAAAGGTTCATTGTTTGCCAGAGTTATGCTGTGAACTGGATCAGTACAGATAAGGTAACAAATTACTCTCATGACAGACATTCTAACTAACGACCTCGTCCTCTTCAGACAATGAGGATGCAACTGATATTCATGAGTCAGAGTTAGAAATATTTTCAAATGTTGAGCACAAACCAATGAATATGTTAATTAATGTGGATCCTGATATACATTTTTATAACTCTATCTCTCATAACTGTAAGTATTATCGCGATGAACAAATTAAAACTTTAAAGAGTACCTATTATGTCATTTAAAATGTTCCTAATATTGTTCTGGGAGTCCCCAACAACAGTTTTACAAGCATGCAATGACAAAAAACACTTTTGTTGTCTTATAATATGCATTTTATTTTTACCTGAATTGTCCACCGACTCCCATATGAATCGTTTTAGCGAGTCCTTATACCTAAACCCGCCTTTGCGTGACGCTAATCTGCGGTGATTGGTCAGATGACCTAGTCAGTTGTGATTGGTATTCTCTGTGCAGAAAAACGGAACTCTTATTACCTTAAATGGGTTCTCAACTCCAGTCCTCGCGACCCACTGCTCTGCATATTGTGTATGTCTCCCTCATTTAACACACCTCAGATCCTCAGCTCGTTAGGATAGAGCCGGCTCGCGAATCCATACTTTATAGCGTTTAGGTTTGTGAAGCAATCATCTTCAAAATGACGCGAACACAGAACAAGGTTTGGGCTATACTTGTGTGGTATAGCAGTACTTGTATATATGAACTGCAGCCACTTAGTCTTCAAATACTCCTCACTTGGCAGGTTAAAAAAGTTCGCTTTTGCATCGCACTTCAAAACACAGCGTCTCGTCGACATGATTGTTTTCCGAAGCCCAGATCTCGAAAAACGAGAGAGTCCAAAAAGGTGCGGTGGGTCCAAAACTCCATGCTCTCAGACCTCCCTGGCCAGCCCAGGCAGGGTGGCCCGTCCTGGGCCAGTTTCAGATTTGCCCGCCACCCCTGGAGCTCCGGTTTTCCCTAGCGTCTCCGAGCGCAATAAGTGGGCGTTTCTTATTCAAATAACTTGTCAAGTTGACGTCAACCAGACAAAGGAAAAGCATCGTTCTTCTAACGATTCATATCAGCGACTCAGAGTCGACTCTTGTTTTTGAGACTTTTAAATTTTGAGACTTTTAAAATGAGAATTTTAAACTTGATGACTATCAAATGTACAACCAAAACAGACACCATTAATCTGGTGGTTGGGTTGCACTTTATGTGCAAAGAGAATTGAAAGGCTTTAATTGAAAGTATTTACAAAGCTCCGGGTACAGATATGGATTTGTTTACTGATCATATGGAAAAATCGTTTACAAATAGGAATCAAAAAAATCTAATTATATGTGGGTATTTCAACATAGTGTCACAGTCTGTCTTCTGCACCAGTCTGTCTTGTCTTCAGCACTACACTTCCCAGGATCCTCTTGTCTCTACTCCCGAACTCACTCCCTCATCAGCCACCTGTTCCTCGTCTTGTTCATCAGTATCACCTGTTTTCACATCATTATGTTTGATTCATCTGTGTATTTAGTGCCCTCTGTTCCATTCAGTCCTTGTCGATCGTTGTCTGTGTTACCTTGTGACAGAGAGTGTTTCATCTTGTATTCCTGCCTGTACCCGTACCTGTTTGCTGTTTTGAGTTTTAGTAAAGTGTTTGAATTGGAGCATTTGCCTCCTCGGTCTCCTTCTTCTACCTACACTCCAACAGCACCGTGACAGAACGATCGACCAAGATTAAAAGATGGACGACCAGATGGAAGCGTTCCTCTTTGACCAAAATGGGGCCTCACTGGAGGAATTCGTTGAAGTTTATCTTCACCTGCACCAGGACATATACTGGGAGGAAGATTTCCTTAAACAGCGGTTCTGGAGAGGTTTGGATGATCCCCTGGCCCAGATTCTGCTGCTCGATGACCTACATATGCCGTTTTCGGAGTTTCTGGACCGGGCTCTTTGGGTCTGTGGTTCGTCCCTCACGGTAACACCAGTCCAGCCTGAAAGTCCGTCCAGCTCCATTAAGCCAGAACCCTCCTCATCGCTGGTCCCATCCAGCCCTCCTGAGCCCGAACTCTCCTCATCGCTGGTCCCATCCAGCCCTCCTGAGCCCGAACCCTCCTCATCGCTGGTCCCGTCCAGCCCTCCTGAGCCCGAACCCTCCTCATCGCTGGTCCCATCCAGCCCTCCTGAGCCCGAACCCTCCTCATCGCTGGTCCCGTCCAGCCCTCCTGAGCCCGAACTCTCCTCATCGCTGGTCCCGTCCAGCTCTCCTGAGCCCGAACCCTCCTCAACGCTGGTCCCGTCCAGCCCTCCTGAGCCTGAACTCTCCTCATCGCTGGTTCCGTCCAGCCCTCCTGAGTCTGAACTCTCCTCATCCTTGATTCCGTCCAGCCCCGTCCAACCAGCGCCAGAGACCGTCCCGTCAGCGCCAGAGACCGTCCCGCCAGCGCCAGAGACCATCCCGCCAGCGCCAGAGACCGTCCAGCCAGCGCCAGAGACCGTCCAGCCAGCGCCAGAGACCGTCCAGCCAGCGCCAGAGACCGTCCAGCCAGCGCCAGTGACCGTCCAGCCAGAGCCTGAGACCGTCCAGCCAGAGCCCGAGACCGTCCAGCCAAAGCCCGAGACCGTCCAGCCAGAGACCGTCCAGCCCGAGACATCCAGCCCGAGCCCGAGCCCGTCCAGCCAGAGCCCGAGCCCGTCCAGCCAGAGCCCGAGCCCGTCCAGCCAGAGCCCGAGACCGTCCAGCCAGAGCCCGAGACCGTCCAGCCAGAGCCCGAGACCGTCCAGCCAGAGCCCGTGACAGTCCAGCCTGAGCCCGAGACCGTCCAGCCAGAGACCATCCAGCCCGAGACCGTCCAGCCCCCGTCTGCCTCTAATCCGGGGACTCAGCCCAAATATTTTTTTGGGGGGGGGGCCCAGTGTCCCAGCCACGGCTGCCCGAAGGGTCCTCACCGCCATGGCCGCCCGAAGGGTCCTCACCGCCGTGGCCGCCCGAAGGGTCCTCACCGCCGTGGCCGCCCGAAGGGTCCTCACCGCCGTGGCCGCCCGAAGGGTCCTCACCGCCATGGCCGCCCGAAGGGTCCTCACCGCCGCGGCCGCCCGAAGGGTCCTCTCATCTTGCTCCGCCCTGGCCACGCCCTCATCCTGCTCCGCCCTGGCCACGCCCTCATCCTGCTCCGCCCTGGCCACGCCCTCATCCTGCTCCGCCCTGGCCACGCTCCGCCCTGGCCACGCCCTCATCCTGCTCCTCCCTGGCCATGCCCTCATCCTGCTCCGCCCTGGCCACGCCCTCATCCTGCTCCGCCCTGGCCACGCCCTCATCCTGCTCCGCCCTGGCCACGCCCCCATCCTGCTCCGCCCTGGCCACACCCTCATCCTGCTCCGCCCTGGGGGGCTTCCTCCTCCAGACCACGCCCTCCACAGCCTCCAGGGCGCCCACCCCCCCTCCCCATTGATGTTACGGCGTGAAGTCACGCCTACCGGGAGGGGGGAGTGATGTCACAGTCTGTCTTCTGCACCAGTCTGTCTTGTCTTCAGCACTACACTTCCCAGGATCCTCTTGTCTCTACACCCGAACTCACTCCCTAATCAGCCACCTGTTCCTCGTCTTGTTCATCAGTATCACCTGTTTTCACATCATTATGTTTGATTCATCTGTGTATTTAGTGCCCTCTGTTCCATTCAGTCATTGTCGATCGTTGTCTGTGTTACCTTGCGACAGAGAGTGTTTCATCTTGTATTCCTGCCTGTACCCGTACCTGTTTGCTGTTTTGAGTTTTAGTAAAGTGTTTGAATTGGAGCATTTGCCTCCTCGGTCTCCTTCTTCTACCTACACTCCACCAGCACCGTGACACATAGATTTACTAAAGGCAAAATCACATCGGCCCACATCGGCCCACTGGAAAATTCATAGACACTATTTACAGTCTTTCTCTATATCCAACAATTACGTGTCCCACAAGGATTACTGCACACTGCGCTACCTTAATCAATAATATATTCACAAATATTCAGAATTCTAATATATCAAGTGGATTGCTGGTGAACGATATCAGTGATCACTTACCAATTTTTATATGCTATGAAATAATAATAATAAGAAGAAGAAGAAAAATATAATAAAAACAATAACTATAACTAAGAAAATCAGACTAAGATCTGAACAGTCAATAAATACTCTTAACCAAGCCTGTCCAAACAAAATTGGGATGATGTTCTTGGAGAAAATAATGTAAACAAAGCATATTCTAGCTTTGTAAATACATTTAAAACGTTACATGATCAACACTGCCCTGTAAAAATGTATACATATACGCAGATGAACAAAACTACTCCATGGATGACAAAGGGACTGTTAAATGCGTGCAAAAAAATACTTTATATAAAACTTTTATAAGGAAAAGGACAAAAGAATCAGAAGTCAAATATAAAAAGTACAAAAATAAATTAATAAGTATTATAAAAACCTGTAAGAAACTATATAACAGAAATTTGATTGAGAGAAATAAAAATAATATGAAAGGTCTCTGGGGAGAATTGAACAATGTAATCAATAAGGACTATAAATATGCTACATTTCCTGATTACATGATTAAAGATGACCAAAAAATAACAAATATGGATGAACTTGCTATATATATATATATATATATATATATATATATATTATATATGGTATATACTGTATATTCTATATATTATAGATTAATAAAATCGAACATTTTATTATTCTAAAATATTGTTTTTCTGTAAAAGAAAAAGAAGAAGAAGAAGAAAAAAAAGAAAATGGTCAAATAAATTTCTTGCAGTCACATGCATGCATCAGACAAATTAATAAATAAAACATTAAAATATAGACCTAGGATGGGGTGGCCATTAAGCAAGATGTCATTTTGAGAAAGGTCCTCACTTTGGTGCGGTGCCATGGAGCCACTGATAGGGTTGTGGCCCTGTCATATGCCAAAGTGTGATGAATGAGCTATCTATAGGTGTAGATAAGGTGATCTCTCCTCCTGATGGAGTCTTCAAATTGTTACGTTAGCTATCTGCTTGTTCCATGACACACCTGCTGGGACGCCATTCATTTGGTGCTGCTTCTATAACATGAGACATTTATGTGTTTCTTAACGCCTCACCATATCCGATTTCATTTTGTAGCATCCCTATGTCTTCTATACTGTAATTATCTGGAATAAGTAAAAAAAGAATAAGTTGAAAAAAAATAAATAAATATATTAATTTGAAGACCACAATAATTGACCACAAAACATCTTTACCATTAAACTGTTATCTTAAAATGTCTGTTTACCATAGAAGATGATAGAAGAAGGGCCCTCAGATTTTTCAGCCCACTGCAGTTTTAGAGTAACTTCCAAAAACAACATAGACAGTGACATGACAAACTTTTCCATTAAGGAGTGATATTTCCCCATTGAATTGATATCCAAGGACTTTTTCTATCATTTAATCAATAAATACAATTAGAATATAATATGGCACTATAGTGCTGTTACCAATAAAATAAAATCAGTATCATCAAAAGCCATCTTTGCACTGCATTTGTGGGACGTACAGAAGCTGACTCTAGACTGTTTTTTTTAAATTTCATTGTAAAGTGTCCTGGTTCCTTTCTGCGTTCTGAGCTGGTGTCTCATCAACATTAAAGCAAGCTCTTATCAGCTCCATCCAGCGCATTTACATTAAATGTGACCAACAGTGAACATAGGTGAAATTTATGGGCGGGACATGTCCCCACCAATATTTGTCCCCTCTGCTTTTTGAAACATCTCGAAGCACAGATCAGATCAAGTCAGATCAAGGTCCACTGAACATTCACCTTTTAGTTTCTGTTACTACCAACTTTGCCTCACCCACTATAAAGTTTATCAAATAAATTTTCTTCCTCTTTGCAGCAACATATTTAAGACCAAAAATAAAATTCACTGTGCTTAACTCTTTTTTTAACACTAATTTTATGAACCAATCTTCCAAGGTTATCCTATCTTCGTATTATGCTACTTTTAAAGTTTCCTAATGTTGTTTTTGGAGTCTCCTACAACAGGTTTATACGCATCAAAGGTCAAAAATCAAAGGTTTCATTTCCTCATAATATACATTTGCACATCACTACATTTTCAATGATTCTCAAACGACTTGTCTCTCCAAATCCCTCCTTTTGCAAACTGCTCTTCTCTGATTGGCCAGACAGCTCAGTCTGTTGTGATTGGTTTACTGCGTACAGCGCATCGAAAACAAAAATGCCCATTGCCATTTACATGTACTGTGTTACAATGGAGGCTCCCGCTTTGTCTCCTCTCCGCCACCAGAGGGAGCCTTCACCAGAGTACTGATCATTGGCTACAAACTCAAATTCCCATCATGCCGCTTACCTGGGACTGATTGCGTCACACACCTGCACGCCATTAACACACACACATAAAAGCCACGTCCACACACCACACCAGTGCGAAGTCTTGATTTGCCCCGGTGATCATTTCTGAGCGTTTGTATCCTGATTCTGGTTTTCTGGTTTTGGACTTTGGACTGTTTGATTCTTCTACGACTGATATCTGCCTGGCCTGAACTTGGACTGTTTACTGACCACGATTATTGCTGCCTGCCCTGATCTTTGCCTGTCTACTGTTTATCCTGTTGTCTGATCTGCATTGCCCTGTCTGCCTCGTCTTGACCCTGCCTGTACGACTTTGTTTAATAAAAGCTGCAAATGGATTCCTCTGTGCATCGTGAATCATTACAGAAGACTTCGCCACTAAACAATCCAGCAGCCGTCATGGAACTCACGTCTGAACTCACCTCCCAAGCTTCTCGTTTGGATTTACATCACCATCAGCTCAGTCACCTGACCACGCTCACGGAACAGCTCGTACAGGGTATGCAGGAGCTTCGCACTGCTGTGGGTATTGTGCCTAGCGCACCTGCTACACCAACACCACCACCGAGTGTTCCCACCGAAACCGTGAGTACAGCAGTAAATCCCCGACTTGCATTTCCTGACAAATTCGACGGTAATCCGACTAAGTGCAAGGGATTTCTTTTGCAATGCACACTCTTCGTCGACCAGCAACCGACATTGTACTCCACTCAAGCCAGTCGCATTGCATTTGTTTGTTCCCTGCTCACGGGCAAAGCATTGGAGTGGGCTACGGCAGTCTGGAAACCAGAGGGGTCTTCATTCACCACATTTCAAGAATTCCTTCAACAGTTTCGTCAAGTCTTCGAACACTCTTCTGAGAAAGGGAGCGCTGGAGAGCAGCTTCTAAATCTTACCCAGGGAAAGAGTACCGCCGCCGAGTATGCACTCACGTTTCGCACCCTCGCTGCACAGACGAACTGGGTCGAAGACACATTAAAGACGCTGTTCAGGAAGGGACTCTCTATTGAACTTCAATCTGAATTAGCCTGTCGAGATGAAGGAAAGAGCTTGAACGAGTATGTAAGTCTGGCCATTCAAGTCGATAATCTCGTGCGTTCCAGACGCATCACCAGGGCACCTATCCGTCAATCACTCGAGGCAGCTCCCGCTCACGAACCTATGCAGATCGGGTTCACGCACATCACTCCAGAAGAACGGGAACGCAGACTGCAACACCGTCTCTGTATGTACTGTGGTCAATCCGGCCATATGAAGCTCTCCTGTCCAGTCCGACCTCCAACTCGCACTCTTGCGGTGAGTTCTGTAAATCAATATCAAAGATCTCCATCCAGTTTCACTCTCCCCATTCGTCTCACTATACAAAACCAATGTATTGAAGCCACAGCCCTCATAGACTCTGGAGCCGCTGGAAATTTCATTTCTCAAACATTCGCCAATCAGATCAAACTCAAACTTAATCCTTGTCACTCTTTCTTGTCAGTGGAGGCGCTAGATGGTCATCCCATTGGAGACGGCAAAATCCAGTTCGAAACGGAGAAGGTTCAAATGCAGATCGGTTCTCTTCATTCTGAGCAAATCAAATTTTATGTCATTCACGCTCCACATCACTCCATCATCCTCGGCCACCCTTGGTTGCACACTCATAATCCACACATTTCCTGGAAGGAGGGACAAATCATTCGTTGGAGTGAAGCCTGTAACAACCATTGTTTGTCTAAAGTCAAAAGAGTAACCTGTTCCAAACCAGAACCAGACACCCAAAACCATGAGCTAGGAGAGCTACCGGCAGTTTATTCCGACCTCACAGAAGCCTTCAGTAAAGAAAAAGCTTCTCAACTTCCCGAACATCGTCCAACGGACTGTGCCATTGAGTTAATGCCCGGCGCCACACCCCCTAAAGGCAGAATCTTTCCCCTATCAAAGCCTGAGTCTGAAGCCATGAAAAAATACATTGAAGAAGAGACAGCCAAAGGGTTCATTCGACCTTCCACCTCACCTGCCGCTGCGGGGTTTTTCTTCGTCAAGAAAAAGGATGGGGGACTCAGGCCTTGCATTGACTATCGCGGGTTAAACGATATCACCATCAAGTATCGTTATCCCTTACCTCTGGTGCCAGCCGCACTGGAACAGCTGAGACAGGCGCAATATTACACCAAGCTCGATCTACGCAATGCATATAACCTGATCCGCATTCGAGAGGGGGATGAATGGAAAACAGCCTTCTCCACCACTAGTGGGCACTATGAATATCTGGTCATGCCTTTCGGCTTATCTAACAGTCCTTCCGTCTTTCAGGCCTTTATGAACGATGTGTTTCGTGACATGCTGGACAAATGGGTAATCGTGTACATCGATGACATCCTGATTTACTCAAACTCACTGGAGGAACACATCCAACACGTCAGATCAGTACTTCAACGCTTAATTCAGTTCCAGTTGTATGCCAAGATCGAGAAGTGTGAGTTTCATCAAACTAGCGTTTCATTTCTGGGTTACATCATCAGTCAGGAAGGAGTGGCAATGGACGACAAGAAGGTGAAAGGAGTGCTGGATTGGCCATTACCTCAGACAGTCAAAGAATTACAGAGATTCCTGGGATTTGCTAACTTTTATCGAAGATTTATTAGAAACTTCAGTCTCATTGCCGCTCCATTAACAGCTTTAACCAAACGTCATGGCTCTCGAATTGCCTGGAACCCCGAAGCACAGCAGGCTTTTCAGGAGTTGAAAACCCGATTCACTACTGCACCCATCCTACGTCATCCCGATCCAGAGCGTCAGTTCATTGTGGAGGTAGATGCTTCGAACACAGGAGTGGGGGCCATATTATCTCAACGACAGGGAAACCCAGCCAAAATGTACCCGTGTGCTTTCTTCTCCCGCAAGCTTTCTCCAGCCGAGCGGAATTATGATGTGGGGAATCGCGAACTGCTAGCTATGAAACTGGCTCTAGAGGAATGGCGACACTGGCTGGAGGGAGCTTCAGAACCATTCATCATTCTCACAGACCATAAAAACCTTGAGTATCTCCGATCCGCCAAACGCCTCAATCCTCGTCAAGCAAGATGGGCACTGTTTTTTACACGTTTCAACTTCACTGTAACTTACCGTCCAGGCACCAAGAACGTCAAAGCCGATGCCCTTTCTCGTCAAACAGAAGAAACAGTCCACAAAGATAATCCCGAGAATATCATCCACGAGAACCTCTTAGTAGCTCCAGTCCAGTGGGACATCATAACCGAAATCCAACAGGCCAACCTTCAGACTCCAACCCCCAGCAACTGTCCAGCCAATCTCCTCTTTGTCCCTGAAGCACTACGCTCTCGCATCATCGATCAGGTCCACTCCACTCCTAGCTCCGGTCATCCTGGTATCTCTGCCACAATTCAATTACTACAGAATCGATTTTGGTGGCCCACTCTCTCATCCGACACCATCAAACATGTCCAGAACTGTATCAATTGTCAAACTTCCAAATCCACCCGTAAACTACCAGCAGGCCTTCTATGTCCCCTTCCAACACCTCAACGACCCTGGTCACACATTGCCGTAGACTTCATCACAGATCTCCCCAATTCTCAAGGACACACGACAATTCTCACAATAGTGGATAGATTCTCCAAAGCCTGCCGTCTCATTCCCCTCACTAAACTTCCCACTGCCTTCGAAACAGCTGAACTCCTCTGCAACCAAGTTTTCAGATTTTACGGACTACCTGAAGATATAGTATCTGACAGAGGACCTCAGTTTACTTCCAGAGTCTGGTCCGCATTCTTCAAACATTTAAACGTAAACATCAGCCTCACTTCCGGTTATCACCCTCAGTCCAATGGTCAGACCGAACGTTTAAATCAAGACATCATCCGCTTTCTAAGAACATACTGCCAGCAACACCAACAGGATTGGAGCAGATATTTATTCTGGGCTGAGTATGCTCAGAATTCGTTGGTCAAACCTGCTACTGGTATCACTCCCTTCAAATGTATACTGGGTTTTCAACCTCCTCTCTTCCCATGGTCCGGTGAACCCACTGAACTCCCATCAGTCACAGAATGGCTACACAAAAGTGAAGAGGTTTGGGACCAAGCACACACTCATCTGAGGCATGCTGTCAGGCGTCAGGAACACCAGGCCAACCGTCGTCGTCGCCCAGCTCCAGAATACCAGAGTGGTCAATGGGTATGGCTATCAACCAGAGACTTACGCCTCAAACTTCCATGTCGCAAACTCAGTCCCAGGTATGTTGGTCCGTTCCAAATTATAAGACAAATATCACCTGTTTCATTCCGTTTAGACCTGCCCGCTAACTATCGTATCTCTCCCACTTTTCATGTTTCTCTGTTAAAACCCGCTGGTGGTCCGAGGGGAGAGACGGAGGAGGGGGCCGCCTCTCAGGGCCCTCCTGCCTTTCTGGTTGACGGCGAGGAGGCCTACAGAGTGCACAAGTTGCTGGATTCCAGACGTCGGGGTAACATGCTCCAATATCTGGTCGATTGGGAGGGGTACGGTCCGGAGGAACAGTCCTGGGTCAATTCAAGGGATATCCTGGACCCCACTCTCACTGAAGAGTTCCATAGGACATACCCGGAGAAACCGGCCCCTCGACCCCGTGGGAGACCCCGACGACAACCGCCTCCTCGCGTCAGGAGCCGCTCGCAGGGGGGGGGCTCTGTTACAATGGAGGCTCCCGCTTTGTCTCCTCTCCGCCACCAGAGGGAGCCTTCACCAGAGTACTGATCATTGGCTACAAACTCAAATTCCCATCATGCCGCTTACCTGGGACTGATTGCGTCACACACCTGCACGCCATTAACACACACACATAAAAGCCACGTCCACACACCACACCAGTGCGAAGTCTTGATTTGCCCCGGTGATCATTTCTGAGCGTTTGTATCCTGATTCTGGTTTTCTGGTTTTGGACTTTGGACTGTTTGATTCTTCTACGACTGATATCTGCCTGGCCTGAACTTGGACTGTTTACTGACCACGATTATTGCTGCCTGCCCTGATCTTTGCCTGTCTACTGTTTATCCTGTTGTCTGATCTGCATTGCCCTGTCTGCCTCGTCTTGACCCTGCCTGTACGACTTTGTTTAATAAAAGCTGCAAATGGATTCCTCTGTGCATCGTGAATCATTACATACTGCAGTTACATGTACCCCATGCACATTTCAATCTTAAAATGACAAGAAAAAAACGAATGAAAACTGACTAATTGCAATGCATTTCAATGGACGTGGAAGCAGAGAATGTCAGAGTGTATTGGGTTACACACTGTGATTGGCTCATCGCGTTTGAGGGCGTGGCTTAGCCATAGGTCAATTAGAAAATTGAGAATTCCTCTTAGATGGCAACATGACATCATGACTTTTGCGTAAACATACACGCCACTTTCGATTCAAGTGGCGTGTTATCTCTACGCATTTTGAGCTATCCGCGTGTATCCGCGTGTATGCATGCATGTCTACGCCATTAACGTCCATGTCATTCCGCAAGTCTGTACACGCCGTCAAATGTCCAGTCATAAATGCCATTAACCCCAGTGACGGTTAAGTTTAGGGATGGGGTTGAGGTAAGTCATATCTTTTTTTTTTACCTAGGATGGTAAGGGAACAGTCATAAATGCCATTAACCCCAGTGACGGTTAGGTTTAGGGACGGGGTTGAGGTAAGTCATATATTTATATAACGTTAAGTCAACGGTGTTCATAAACATGCTGAAAAGCGATTATGCGTCTTGATAGCACACCAAAAATGGAAATACGAATTGGCGTGTCATACACACGTTACTTCATGAGATCAGTAACTATAGTATTGAGAAGCACCCTTGATTTTAACAGGCTAGCAATCCCAAAAGAGCTATGCAGCTCCATCACAGTAGGGGAGAGCGGGGCACAACCTAACACATTTTGATTTTGGCTCAATTATTTAAAAAAAAATATTAAGTTAGATTCAACTTTTTTTACACAAGTAACATACACATCTCTGCTGCAAATGATATAAGCTGATAAATCTATATCTATTTAGTTATGATATCAGCTCTTGATATCGTTTTATCGAGGAAAATTATATTGTGATAATTACCGTTATCGTTTTATCGCCCAGCCCTACCCCGCGCTCCCCTATAGCCTAATAGCAAGCCATGTATTTTAATGTGACTAAAGTTTGTGGATGCAATTTTCCCTAAAATTTGATGTCGTATGACAGTGTTGTTATTGGCTCTGTTGAAAATCAGAGATTGATATGCTTTGTTAGTGAACTCTTCCTGTATGGGTTTTACTCCTTGTCTGGTGAAGGTCTTGCTGCATCAGGTTGCTGAAAAGAGTTTCATTGTCAAGTTTATGTGTTCCATTTCTCATCCGCCGTTTAAGTCTCAGGAGAGTGAAATGTTGCATAGGCTTTGTGGGGCATTAAAGGCTTATATTGACTTTATGAGCCAGTGTCATACAGTAAGTCTGAGCAGCAATTTGTTTGCTCGGTGGCTGTAGCAGGAGAGCTGCTGCTACTAAGCAAAGGGTCATCTTTACCTCTAGGCATTCATGTACACTCAGCTAGAGGTATGGCTTCTTTCCAGAATTTGTTTAAAGTAGCATTATTGGAGGATGTTTATGTAGCGGCAGGCTGAACCTCTCCACACACTTTTTTTCAGATTTTATAAACTTAATATTGACCTGACCTTGGGTTCCCAGGGTTTGTCTGCTTGAGTGGTTTGTCTTGAGTGGCTTGAGTGTTTCCTGTTTGTCACTCTGTACTGTCTGGTTTTCACGGACTGATAAGTCGTTTCTTATCGTTTCTCAAACTCCTTCAGCAACCCTGAAATCTTGTCTTTGTAATGTCTCATGTCAGGATTAACGCTTGCTGCGCACACATCTCTTAGACAGGGGAAATGAGCAGGGTCACCGCTTGCCAGCTGCGTCTCCCATAATGTGAGCTTTAACTTGAATGCACGTATGCTGTCATAATACTGTGTTACAATTTTTTTGCGTCCTTGCAACATTTTGTTCAGATTATTCAAGTGCTCTGTATCAACCATAAATGCAAGGTCCTGCAGCCATAGTGGGCACTGTAATTCCATAACAGGTTTACCTTTTAACTCCATGAAATGTCCGATTTCCCCACGTAGATCAAAGAAGCGCTTCAGCACAGCACCTCTGCTTGGAGAGGGACACCTGCCTGAAGAAAGCTGAGGTTCAACCACGGGAAGAAGGTTCGGCGGCACGCTGGAGTCACTGGAACTCGGAGCGAGCCGCGATACCATGCCCACCTCGGGACTCGATCGCGAAGCCACAGCTGAAGCGGTCTCATATGAAGCAATCCGAGTGGCATAGCCGCGGCTGCGGATGCCATATGCCCCAGGAGCCTCTGAAAGAGTTTCAGTGGAACCGCACTCTTGCCCTCGAACTGTCGAAGACAAGTCAGCAGTGAGTGTGCGCGCTCGTTCGTGAGCTGCGCGGACATGGCGACCGAGTCTATCTCCATGCCGAGAAAAGAGATCCTCTGCACGGGGCAAAGTTTGCTCTTCTCCCGGTTGACCCAAAGGCCCAGACGGGCTAGGTGCTGGAGCACCAGGTCTCTGGTCGTGTTCGCAAACCTGTTCTCGAGAGTGTGCCAAAATCAGCCAATCGTCGAGATAGTTCAGGATGCGAACCCCGTGTTCGCGAAGGGGAACAAGGGCTGCCTCGGCGATCTTCGTGAAGACGCGAGGGGACAGAGCTAACCCGAATGGGAGAACCGTGTACTGATATGCCTGGCCCTCGAAAGCAAACTTCCGATGTTGAGGAAGGATGGAAATGTGAAAATAAGCGTCCTTTAGATCTATCGTGACAAACCAGTCCTCGGATTCAAAAGGCGCAGATCTAAAATCGGACGTAACCCCCTATCCTTCTTTGGAACAACGAAGTAACGGCTGTAATAACCCATGTTTCTGTCGAGAGGAAGAACTCGTTCTATCACCCCCTTTAGTAACAGCAAATTCACTTCCTGTTCCATCACCAGAGCCTGATCGGGGCCTACAGGGGCCTACAGTCTTCTTCTGTTGCGCCCTGTGCGAGGAGCTACTCGACGTCTGGGGCTGCTCCCGCCCAGAAGCCCCGGGGACATGAACCCGGAGGGGGAGGAACCTCTGAAGCGCCGCTGCTTTCTTTTTCTCTTCTTGAAATCTTTCAATTACAGAGTCGACCGAATCGCCGAAGAGGCCAGCGGTTGACAACGGCGCATCCAGGAGGAAAGATTTATCTTTTTCCTTCATGCCGGAGAGATTTAACCATAGATGTCTCTCCGTGGCCACCAAAGCTGCCATAGAGCGGCCAACAGATCTGGCCGTCTCTTTGGTGGCACGGAGAGAAATATCAGCTGCCTGACGCAGCTCTCTCAGCACATCTTGATTTATTTCCCCCCCTCACTGATATCTCTTAACAGATCCGCCTGATAGGCTTGCAGCACAGCCATAGTGTGTAGACATGAAGCTGCTTGTCCCAACGCCGAATAAGCTTTGCCCACCAAAGCCGAGGTGTTTCTGAGTGGCTTGGTGGGCAACGCCGGTGTTTCAAAGGACGATGCCGTGCCAGGAGAAAGATGGCTCGCCAAAACTTCCTCCATCCTCGGCATCGCCCAATAACCATGAGCCCTAGCCCCCGACACATTAGAGTATGTGGAAGTTTGTTGTGTAAAAACTCAAGCCGAAACTGGCTTATTCCAAGATCTAGAAACCTCTTTATGTACATCAGGGAAAAAGGGTAAACACCGGCGTGGAGGTTGTGAGTGTGATGGCAGAAATCTTTCATCTAATTTACTCTTAACTCTAGCTTCCTGTTTTTCAACTGGCCATTCGATGTTTAATCTTTCAACAGCGCGAGTTAAAACCTCCATAAGCTCCTCACCAGCGGGAGACTGAAGTGACGAGTCCCCAGTCTCCACTGTATCCACACTTACAACATCCAGCTCCTCAGAACTGGATAGCTGTAGTTATGGTGCCTCAGCCCGGTCGGGAGAAACCGCAGCGCGGACCCCCGAAGCCGAATCTGAGGCAATGGATTTGTCAGGTAAGGGCAGAGATAAGGCGGAGCCCGTCTCCATCTCCGCTGACAGATCCATCTGCGATCCCCATGATTGAAGTCTTCGCTGTGCCTCGGCAGCGGCGGGACTAGAACCGCGGGGAGCGCGAGCCGAGCCGCTCTCCTCAAAGAGAGCTCGGCGGGAGCGGAGCGTCCTCATGGACAGACGCTCGCAGTGCGCACAGCCAGCCCCCTTGAGAGCCGACTGCGCGTGCTGCGCTCCCAAACAAACAACACACAGATCGTGTGTATCCCCACCCGTGATGTAGCGTGGGCAGGGATGAACACACTTTCTGAACTGCTGTTCACTCGCCATAATGCAACGTTTTTCTTTTTAAAGTGAAAAAACTCCTGCCTAGTGAAACTAAGGACAGACAAAAACCACTGTAGACACAGACTGATATTTCTTTGACACACACACAGAGAGCGCTTGCTGAAGATTTCAGAAGCTAGCGCGTTTGTGTTTCTGGGGTGCTTTATGGGTTCCTGGTCGACACGTCATCCCGCCTATGACGTTCCGTCTCGCCATTGGACTGATTCCATACGTGCTTCATGACGCACCACGCAGGGGGCGTTCCCCATAGCGTTTACACGCAGCTCGAAATTCCCTGAATGGGAACACCATGTTTTTCTATTTCTTAACTTTTATTTTTTTTTAATAACATAGAACTACAGCTGAACAACTATAACAAAATATATAACTATAAAACATAAATTAAAATTAAACAAAAAAATGGGAACAATAGTAATAAATATATATAGAAAAGTAATAAATCAAATAGTAAATATATACATTTGTTTGATGCCTTGATGATGCTGAGGCAGATTTGGGAGTACTAGTGGAAACTTGCAGTTGTGGAGATTAAAGCGGAGGAAAACCGGGGAAAACGGGATTATGGCAGAGTCTTCAATATTTACTGTCCTCCCGTCTTTGAAATGAAACGTACATACGTTTAGATGTAATTTTATATATAATTAAGTTTATATAATATAATTTTAAAAAGAAGCATAAACACAACGAGGGGTGTCTGTTTTATCTGTTTTTGTGACTAACGTTTCATTAGTATAACCATGGAGTATTCAAGATGGGAATTCAAGATGGAATTCAAGATGGCCGCGGCGTGAGTGAACGCGTGTCAAGCTCTTCTCAAGCATATCATAGTAACTTTTTTGGATTACACAACTGGCGCAATGGAGGACTCACATATCTCACTTCAAACTCTGTGGAATGCTATTCAGCAGAGTAAGACTGATATGCTGACTCATCTCGATGTAAAAATGGACGGCATTTATAGCAGACTGACAAGTATTCAGGATTCATTAAGCACTTTGGGAGATCAAGTTAATTTGTTAGAGCAACGTGTTGGGGCGAATGAGGACAACGTGCGAGTATGTGCTGTAAGAACTGGTTTTCCTGCTGAAGACAAAAGCTGAGAAAAAAATCAGCATAAAGCAATAAAATGCACCTTGGACAAAAGGTCGCAAAGAAAGACCACAGGAAATTGTCCTGTCCAAACGTTTCTTGTTCATTAACTCTGCATCCCCCTCTCCCTACTCCCTTCCTCTCCCCCTGACCTAAAGTCACCAAAAGTTCACTGAAAATGTCTATATAACACATATGATGTATCTTGTGAATCTAATGTTTTTTCTTTTCATGTTTGGTATCATTTTAAGTGTCTCAGTGCGATTGGTAAAATGGTCTTAATTTCATTGCAGTCATTGGAAATAGGAGAAAGATTGAGAACTTAGGAGAATCCTGTTCTTCTCCATGGGTGATGTCTTTTCAAGATATCTTCCCTCTACCCCTGAGACCAGGTGTTACCCCCTGGGGTGCAGGAAATGACCCAAAACAAACTCTGAAAATTATTGATAGTACAACCCTTTTGTTCTGGTCTGGGTATTCAAGGCTAGGTAACAGAGCAGTCAGGGGGAACCTGTAACCAGGAAGACCCCCATACAGTGCTGTGTCAGTGTCTTCCCGGTGGAAAGCACTCACACACTGCTGTGTGTCTCTGTCAGGAATGCATTGCTTACTTTTAGAATCATCTTTGACTAATTGATGTCATGTATTTATTATATCTGAATTGGCTGCTAATTGCTTGGATAATTGGCATGATACATTTTTCCTGACAAATAAATTGTTATATCTTGATTTATTCTGAAGTATTCTGACGTCATTATTTTAGTAAATTATAGGAGGCTGGTGCTACCGCAAATCTTGCAGGATAGGTCAAACTAAAGGCACAGATGTGAATGGAGCAGTAGGCACGTCCTCTGGAGACCTTTTGATTTCTGTCTATCACTGATTTAGCAAGTTGTATGGAAATGGCGAAAATAAACTACATTCTTTTGTACGAGTGAGCAGTAGGCAACCGACTTAAGAAGTATTAGCTAACCCTGCACCCTCTGACTAAATTCCGAACTGACAAGGTTTGTGTCCGTGAGAAACACGATATGGCCGACGTGATCTCTGTGCGGCATCGGGTCCATAATGAACGAATAATTGAAAGTGTAAGAAACACAGAATAATCAAAGATCTAAATTAAATCATAATCAATAGTTATGGTTATTTTCTAACAAGAAACACAATCTAAACTTGATCATCAGTAAAAATTGGAGTCAGATTAAGCATAGAGCTAAAGTAATATTGAAACTAAATTCTAATAAATTAAGTGAACTTCGCTGGAGCGCTGAAAAGACATACACGCATTATCCCTTCGCCCAGCCATTGGATTCCGTCGTTGGGCCAATGGGTGGACCTTACAGATTGGTGACCCCGACGTGATCTCCAGATTGCGAGTGTCTTTTCAGCAAAATATTGGAACTTGCAACAAGTAAGAGGATTAATCTCCTTCTCTTTCTTCAGCTGTTTTGGTAAGTAAATTCTTTTTGCCTTTTAGAAAGTGTTGAGGGAATGTTCAGACGCACCTCATATAGACACATTTGTAGAATGGGTCGGCATACCCAGTTAGAACGGAGTACGCAAAATCCGGTGGGGCTTGAGAATTAATGAAAACACATGCTAGGGACATGATAGCAGCAGTGTAGATGAGGAATAATATCCCTTGCTTTAACTTTAAATAACCCTTGTTTGCCCACGCAACAAGAGACAAAACCAAAATTTAAATAATTTCATTCAAATTTTATCCTGGTACTCGACAGCGGGCTTAAAATTAACCGTAACCCTAACTTAAATTCTGAGGTAAATATGTCATTACATTTGATTATTTTGTGTGCTGCAACAAGATTGCAACATTGGAAATAAGAAAATGAACACGCTAACTTAGAAAAAGATCTTGTGATTTGATGAGCTAAAAGGTTACAAGAAAAATATCTCACTTGAATCATTTGTGTGCAAAATGTAGAGTTGGACAAAATAGTGCAATGAAATTTGAATATTTCAAAAGAAATTATCTGGGAAATCACCTCTCAGTCCTAGAGAACAGCTGCCATACAGAAGTCCTACAGACTGAAATTCAGAAGAATATGCAAACTGTTAAAACTAATGCATATAATGACAATTAGTGTGTTACTAAAAGGCTTGTAGCCAGGCCTTATAGTTTCACCCATGCCCAGCTGGTTCTTGTCCCATGAGAGAATTTAGACAAAGAATGAATTACATCAAATTAATCGCTATTCTTGGAAAATCTTACAATAATGCTAAAAAATGCATGACTAGTGTTCCAAAATATGGTTTAAACAACACCATTTAAGGCACAGTCTTATAAAACATAGCTTTTAATTTGGTTTTAGATCAGACTTTGCAATCGCTGTGCTCTTGTATATTTTTCGAGGTCTCAAAAGAGACTGACAAAAGTAACAAACCAAAAACAATCTTTGCACCCTCCACCAAACCTGTTTGTCCAACCCTTTTTCATATGCAAATAGATTCTTAATAGAATGCAATTGATAAAATCTTAGCCTAAAACAAGATAATTGTGTCAAATTCTATATTGTATACACTAAAATATTTAAAGTGAGCAATGATTTGACCCATGCTTCTCAGTGCTTGCAGTGCATTGAATGTTCACAGTATCAGCTATAGCTTTCCAGTTTGGTTTGTTGCTGTGCACACAATGCTCATGGCAGCACAACTGGAGCTGCAGGGCCAAATGCCCTCTAAAAGATCAGGGAGAAGATAACAAGTCAGTATGGACATTTACTTAGTCAGAGACCCCAGAGACCAGCAAATAAAATTAGTTTTGATTTATACAATTTTCTAAAATATAATTTATATTATGACCAGATATAATATATATTAGACTAATGCCCAGGAATGGCTTTAATCTCTTGATGATTCAGCATTGGTTTAGAAGAAGAAAGGATGTTGAAGAAGAATGAAAAGAATCAGAATGTAGGAAGAGGGAATGTACATGTAGGGAGCAAGATAGCGGGTACACTACTAGTGTTGAAATGGGGTGAAGAAGGAGACAATGGATGGGTAGAGAAAGGATTGTTAAGAAAGAAAACGGAAAGGAAAATAGTGAGAAAGAACTTCTTTACCTTCTATTTGTGCAAGAATCTTTAATGAGCAAAATTACAATGTCCAGTAGTACCAACTAAAATGATCAACTTGATTGCCATGTCCTGAAACTCCATCCAAAGCCACAGGATGATTTCATTTTGATCTAATAGATCTTTAACCCAGGGACAAGGTGAGGTACATGTTTTAATGTTCTCTTGCAACAAAACCACAAACAAAGTGGTGCAAATGTTAAACTCCTCTCTGGGAATGTCAGCTTACATGGGATCTGATCAGGGAAGATATGTTACTGGACATGTAAGGAAAGTTGTGTGAAATGTAAACATCAGGCAGAAAATCTACTGCCCTTATGGACCACAGAGATCCAAATGGTCAAGAGTTTGAATGGCACCATAAATTCCTAATGCTAAACAAACAAGCACAGCACCACACCTGGTGATCTAATTGCTCTGAGCACAGATCTGGCTAGTGTAAATAAACAACAGCATGTAAAGAGATTTCCCCAGCAGATCTGGGGGTCGTACTGCTCACAACACAGCAGAATGTGTGAGTTCAACTGCAATAGCAGTAAGATCTGACCATTAACACTCAGTTTAATTGACCTTGTCTTTGCAGAAACATGATCATGATAATGATACATGTTGTTGTAGCAATTTTTCTTCTAATGGAATAAAATCTTAATAGATCAAAGCCATCAGTAACAACCTTCTGGCTTAGCCCATCAAATAAATATTGACATAGTACCATCTATTTGAATGCAATTTGTGTAAAGGCTCAAGATTAAACTGTGCTTTTCTCTCTAGGTCTATTCCCGTACAGGCTGGCAACTGGCTTTCTTCAGAACCAGATTCCACAAGGGTCTGGTCTTGCCTGCATCAAGCAGGACACACACAACTTGACATGTAGGAGATGGGTGGAGAAACTTCAAGGGGCCACTCACACCTCATAACACTACAGAAGTAGCTACTGTATGTGGCCTCCCGGTGTAGCACCGGAACTAAATTATGCAACACAGATTATAATTATATAGAAACCACACATCTCCTATACATAAACATACACAATACACCCCAACACTATGACAACCTTAGAACATCTCTACCTGGCATAGATCATAAGACTATTCAGGCCAAAATTATTCACAAAATGCAAACAATACATCATTCACCTTCATACATATAGGACAAGGGGAATTATTTTAATAATTTCTTTTTAATAATTTTACAGCAATACAGTCTTGTCAACTTCCTGTATGTAAACGCTGTGATGTGCTAAGAACATGTGCATGGCTATAGTCACACCTCAATTGCTTTAAATTCCACATATAAAATCTAAGTGAGAACTGTTCATCAATGCAACTGGTTTTTGGACAAAATGTTTATTATGTCCAGTCGTTAGCATTGTTGCAAACCAGGAGGGCCCCCTAGTTTCCAACAAATGACTAATGACAATACAAATTATATAACCAGTTGGATCTAAAATGCAGGCATTGGTCAACTATTAAATTCCCAGTCAGAGGTGCATTATTGAGTGTGACTTAGCCTGTACATCAAATGCACAGAGGATGATTACAAAAGTTAAACTAGAGTTTAAATCTCTGTTCCTGTACATTTCATTCTCTAACTGAACATATTAAAACCTTAAGGTTCAATTGATGATTTGCACTTAAACAACTAAAGTAGACAATTTTATAATTAAGAAACTGTGTAGTTCCATGATTAATTATGTGATTTATTTTAATTATGCATACCACTGGTAAATATACTAGTTATGTTGACGTTCTGCTACATTTCTTTGATTTATCCAGACCCAGTCTAAATTCCACAACCACATCACTGTGGTAGTGAAGAATTTGGTGATTAAATGAGACCTGGTCACTAAATATATGATTCTGAAAAAGAGACCTTATTTACCACTCGCACTTTTGACATGACTGCATCTTGTGCTTGTTATTTTGTGTCCTTGTGTTTAACAACTTTTTCCCCATTTTACAAGAACTACAAATATGTCATTGTTCAGTTATTGCTTGGTCATTCAGATGTTGTTCAGGTGTTTCGCACGCAATGGAGCGTCAACAGTGAAATGATTCCTTCACCTATGGAGTTCTGACCAGCCCGGCAAACCCAACCGTCTGCTTAAAGGTGACCGAGGACTTTTCAAAGGGTCAGTTAAACATCCTAGGGAGGACACCGCAAAGTGTAATGAAACTTTCCACTGACACTTTCTGATCATGCTGACCAACGCAAACAGACTTGAAACCACGAGTCATTCCACAGGCAGGCGCAGTACGCCTCCACTTAAAGGGACTGTGTCACAGAGATGTATTCTGCAGGACTTTCATTTTAACGCTCAACCTGTCTTAATGCTGTTATTTCAGGTGACTACGTGACTCCTGCACCCATGGACTAACGCTGCAAACTACAGGTGTCAGTCATATGGCCACTCAGCAAATCACACTGAAAAAGTGGAACAGGAAAACGTCTAAAACGTCTTAGGCCTGATCTAATTCTGTCCCAAGGGGCCAGGGGTCGTCTGTAAGAACTGGTTTTCCTGCTGAAGACAAAAGCTGAGAAAAAAAATCAGCATAAAGCAATAAAATGCACCTTGGACAAAAGGTCGCAAAGAAAGACCACAGGAAATTGTCCTGTCCAAACGTTTCTTGTTCATTAACTCTGCATCCCCCTCTCCCTACTCCCTTCCTCTCCCCCTGACCTAAAGTCACCAAAAGTTCACTGAAAATGTCTATATAACACATATGATGTATCTTGTGAATCTAATGTTTTTTCTTTTCATGTTTGGTATCATTTTAAGTGTCTCAAAGTGTCTCAGTGCGATTGGTAAAATGGTCTTAATTTCATTGCAGTCATTGGAAATAGGAGAAAGATTGAGAACTTAGGAGAATCCTGTTCTTCTCCATGGGTGATGTCTTTTCAAGATATCTTCCCTCTCCCCCTGAGACCAGGTGTTACCCCCTGGGGTGCAGGAAATGACCCAAAACAAACTCTGAAAATTATTGATAGTACAACCCTTTTGTTCTGGTCTGGGTATTTAAGGCTAGGTAACAGAGCAGTCAGGGGGAACCTGTAACCAGGAAGACCCCCATACAGTGCTGTGTCAGTGTCTTCCCGGTGGAAAGCACTCACACACTGCTGTGTGTCTCTGTCAGGAATGCATTGCTTACTTTTAGAATCATCTTTGACTAATTGATGTCATGTATTTATTATATCTGAATTGGCTGCTAATTGCTTGGATAATTGGCATGATACATTTTTCCTGACAAATAAATTGTTATATCTTGATTTATTCTGAAGTATTCTGACGTCATTATTTTAGTAAATTATAGGAGGCTGGTGCTACCGCAAATCTTGCAGGATAGGTCAAACTAAAGGCACAGATGTGAATGGAGCAGTAGGCACGTCCTCTGGAGACCTTTTGATTTCTGTCTATCACTGATTTAGCAAGTTGTATGGAAATGGCGAAAATAAACTACATTCTTTTGTACGAGTGAGCAGTAGGCAACCGACTTAAGAAGTATTAGCTAACCCTGCACCCTCTGACTAAATTCAGAACTGACAAGGTTTGTGTCCGTGAGAAACACGATATGGCCGACGTGATCTCTGTGCGGCATCGGGTCCATAATGAACGAATAATTGAAAGTGTAAGAAACACAGAATAATCAAAGATCTAAATTAAATCATAATCAATAGTTATGGTTATTTTCTAACAAGAAACACAATCTAAACTTGACCATCAGTAAAAATTGGAGTCAGATTAAGCATAGAGCTAAAGTAATATTGAAACTAAATTCTAATAAATTAAGTGAACTTCGCTGGAGCGCTGAAAAGACATACACGCATTATCCCTTCGCCCAGCCATTGGATTCCGTCGTTGGGCCAATGGGTGGACCTTACAGTGCCGTTCGGATGCAACAACTGGAGAAAGACAACTCCTACCTGTAGTGATGTTACGTCTGACACCGACGCTCCGAAGCTTGCTTCAAACTCGAAAGGTCCTTGTAATGAACCACTGCTTCGGAGCTTGTATCATTACGTCACTAGTCACGTGAAAATGACGTCTGAAGCAAACACACTGCTTCACTCCTGTAGTGAACCGCGTGACTGCTTTGACAGCCCGATCCAGTGTTGAGAGGTTTGAAACCTGGCGGCTGTATTTCTCATAAAAGTGAAGCCAAACCATGGCAACACCGTGGGTTAGTAGTCGGTGTTTGGATTGGCGTTATTATTGAGAGTGGATTGAGTTTATTTTAGTGTTGTGATGGAGCCATCGAGAAAGTCGTTCGCAAGTTTGGAAACACTTTGAACTTATTTTCCCGAATAAGATTAGTTCTTTGACATTTCTGCATACAAATATTTTTCATATCTAGTGAATATGGAGAGAGACAGAAACTTTAAAAACCCTCTGCTACATTATTCAAGTTCAACCAGTTACACAAGCACATCCTTTCAACATAAAAAATATCAGTCCCACCAGTAAAGTTACAGATTTCTGGTGGTTCCCATAGGAAAGAAGCAGTAGCTAATGTCATGGTTTCAATACTCATGGAAAACATGGTTTAAATGGTAAAAGAAAATGGTTCCTTATTGGTATTTTAATTGAAACCATTAGAATTTCTGTGACGGTTTCCAGTTTTTTTAAGCTGGTCTGATCTTCTGTCCTTGTCTAAAGAAATAATTACACACACTCATCATCATTATTGTTTTATTATCAAGGTGAACACATGAAATTCATCCGTATCTGTAAAATTCACCTACATGAGTTTCACAGCACAGCTTTGATCGCTTCTGTAAACTCGTCATAAACGGGGCGTTAACACACGCCTACTTGCATTTTATGGTTGTCAGCTTTGTTGCATTACATTTACTTCACCAGGAGATGGTGCTGCCATTTCTATCTGAATGAAGCTTCGAGTAATGAACCATTTTCGACACAATAGTATCAGAAAGCAATAATGCTTCGAAAAGCTTCATTTGGCCATCACTACCTATCTGCTGGACAAAGTTGACGATTTGGAGAATCGTAGTCGGCGTTCTAATCTCCGCTTTGTTGGAGTTCAAGAGTCATCGGAAGGCAGTGATATTGCTGGCTTTATGTCCCGGTTTATTCCGCAGCTTCTGGGACAAGATAACTTTTCCACTCCGCTGATCATTGAGTGGGCTCATCGCTCGCCGACAGTCCGTCAAAGCGATAGAGCCAGTCCTAGACCTATTATGATCAAGCTCCTTAATTTCCAGGACAAGGTGAAAATTCTTCGCATTGCGAGAGAGAAGAAGAAGCTCGAGTATAACGGGGCACGCGTATATATCTATCCGGATTTCAGCGTGGACCTGATGAAGAGGCGCAGGAGCTTTGATCCTGTTAAACGAAAGCTACGCGAACTTAATATGAAATACTTTCTTCGATATCCTTGCACGTTGTGTGTTTTTGTTGATGGCAAACAACAGTGTTTTAGCTGTCACAAAGATGCTGAAGCTGTCTACATGTCACCTCAGATTTCACCAAGATAATAATGATTGTCGAGGTGAGGCTTGATTTTTTCTTTTTTGATAAACGAAATTTGTTAGTAGCACACTTATATTTATTGTGATTGAGGTAGTCTTATATTAAATTAATTTTTGGAGCGCTGGATTTTGTATTACCTCACACAGTGCTACTAAATATACATATATTTTTCCCTTCTATTTTATTTACTTATTTATTTTCATTAAGTTACATTCTTCTTTTTTTATATTTATCATTATTGCTGTTTGAGTTGAGTTAATGAGACGGTTTTTGACCTATATTACTTGGTTTACTCACTGGAATGCCCTGGAACATGGTTTCTGGGGCAGCTGGGTTATTCTTGATGGGTGTTATGTTTTTATGTGTATATGTTTTGTTTGTAAGTGCCATGTTTGTTTGTTTTTTGTGAGCAGTTTATTTTATAGTTTTTGCACCTTTCTTATGAATTTTTGGGTTCAGTCTTTTGTGTTCTTATATTTGACCTGACTTTTTTCATGCTGGATAAGGTAAAGGGATTAAAAATCATTCACTTGAATATTAGAAGCCTGGTATGTAAAATTGATTTACTTCGTGCGTGGGTTGATTTAAATAAGCCTGATGTTATCACACTTTCCGAAACATGGCTCAATAGCAATGTTTCAGATGTTGAAATTAATTTAACCAATTATGTTGTTTATAGATTGGACAGGTGCTCCAGGGGTGGAGGTGTGGCTATATATGTTTCTATAAACCTTGTTTCTGAATTAATTATACCCTCGGTTGATCCTTTATATTCTGAATGTATTTTTGTTAAGGTGGTTTTTCATTTAAATAAATGTATAATTATTGGTAGCATATACAGGCCACCCTCCTCACCAGTTGAGTCCTTTAACTGCCTGATATCTACTATTAATTCAGTTTTTGGTAAAAATGAGTTGATTTTTGTCACAAACGCCTGTGAAGATTCCCCTGTCGGCCACCGGAGGTCTCACTCTCCTGAATACTGAACATTAGCCCTGAACTACATTTCCCAAGAACCCACATACAGGGACTGATTACTGCACACCTGATCCTCATCACCAGACTATTTAAACCCTGCTTGTTCTCACACACATTGCAAAGTCTTGTTTGCCCCGGCTACATTTCTGAGCGTTATCATCATTGTTTATTCTGCCTGTGTTTTGACCCTGCCTTGGATTACCGACTACGACTCTTCTCAGCCTGCCTTTTGATCTCTGCTTCACCCGGATATTCTCTTCTGTTGTCAGCTGCCTGTCCTGAACCTCTGCCTGTTTTGACCACGATTGATGCCCCGTCTCTGATACTGTTGTCTGCCCTGGTATTTGACCCCTTGACTGTTTTGTACACTGAGCTTGCTATATTTGAATAAATCTGCATATGGATCCCACTCAGCCTGCGTCTTCGTTACAGAAGACTTCGCCACCTACAGATCCAGCAGTTCTCAGGCAACTCACCAGCGAGCTTTCAGCCCAAGCGAATCAACTGGTGGCTCACCATCAACAACTAAGTCGACTCACCACTATGACAGAGGAGTTGATGAAAGCAGTACAGAGTCTCCATCAGCCTGTTTCTCCACCCACTGCCCCAGCACCTCAACCAGATCAGGTACCGATTGAAATGCCTCCCAGCCCACTATCTGCTAATCCACGTTTAGCCTTTCCAGAGAAGTTTGATGGTTCCCCAACAAAATGTAAAGGATTTCTTATGCAGTGTTCCATCTTCCTGGCTCAACAACCTTCGTTATACTCAACGGATAACAGTAAGATTTCGTTAGTGTGCTCTTTGCTCACGGGAAAGGCACTAGAGTGGGCAACAGCCGTCTGGAACAACCAAGGACTACAGCACACCACTTACAATAACTTTATTCAACGTTTACGAGAGGTGTTTGAACATGCTGAAGGAGGAAGGAATCCTGGGGAACAACTTCTTGCACTTCGTCAGGGAAGAGGTACAGCAGCTGAATTTGCTCTGACGTTTCGCACTCTCGCTGCCCAAACTGTATTGGTAGACGATACATTAAAACTGCTGTTCCGCCAGGGATTAAACTCTGACTTGCAGTCAGAACTTGCATGTCGTGATGAAGACAAAACCCTAGATCAATTCATTGACTTGGCCATTCGCATTGACAACCTTATTCGCTCTCGGAGATCTAATCAACCTACATGTTCTTTCAACCAAATGAGTCAACCTAGTGATCACACTGAACCCATGCAAGTCGGGCGAACCCATCTTTCCACAGAGGAACGTGAACGCCGCATCAGAAACCACCTTTGCTTATACTGTGGCCAAGCAGGACATCTGAGAGCTGATTGCCCGACTCGACCCTCTCAGACCCACAACCGCAGGGTGAGTTTGCTGATTTCTGCCATATCAACCAATACATGTATGGAGTTACCAGTTAAATTAACCTGTCAGTCAGAAACGATCACCACTCAGGCTTTACTAGACTCTGGGGCAGCAGGCAATTTTATTGATGAAGGCCTTGTCCGACAGTATGAGATACCACTAACCCGTTGTGAATCTCCTTTGGCAGTGGCAGCGCTAGATGGGCGCCCCCTGGGGACTGGCCATGTTCAGTATACCACCACTGATCTGTGTCTACAAGTTGGAGCACTACATACTGAAACAACACGCCTCTTCGTCATTCACTCTCCACATAACCCAATCATCCTTGGTTTACCCTGGTTACAGGACCACAATCCACAAATTTCCTGGCGTGAGAAACAAATCATACGTTGGGATCCCACCTGCTATTCCAAATGCCTGAAGTCAACCCCATTGATACCAGTAAAGACTACTTTTATTACTCAAGAGCTCAACACAGCACCATACGTACCCCCTGAGTATGTTGACTTGATGGAAGTGTTCAGCAAAACCAAAGCCTCACAACTTCCACCACATCGACCTACTGACTGTGCCATCGAACTATTACCTGAAACCACACCCCCTAGAGAAAGAATCTTTCCACTATCTGAACCCGAGGCTAACGCAATGAGATCATACATCGAAGAAGAACTGGCTAAGGGTTTCATTCGACCATCCACTTCACCAGCAGCAGCGGGATTCTTCTTTGTGGAAAAAAAAGATGGGGGCCTCCGTCCCTGCATTGATTATAGGGGTCTAAATGAAATAACAGTCAAATTCAGATATCCACTGCCTCTGGTTCCTGCAGCCTTGGAACAACTAAGAACTGCTAAAGTTTACACTAAGCTCGATCTACGCTCCGCCTACAACCTCATACGCATTCGAGAAGGGGACGAGTGGAAAACTGCGTTCTCTACCAGCAGCGGGCACTATGAATATCTTGTTATGCCTTTTGGGCTGTCCAATAGTCCATCTGTGTTCCAATCTTTCATCAATGACATATTCAGAGACATGCTAAACCAGTGCCTAATCGTATACATTGATGATATTTTGATCTACTCGGACACCATGGAGGAACACATCAAGCAGGTCCGGGAAGTCTTGCAGCGTCTTATCAACCACCAACTTTATGCCAAGGCAGAAAAGTGTGAATTCCACCAATCCTCAATTTCCTTCCTGGGTTACATCATCAGTCCGGAAGGTGTGTCTATGGATGAGAGAAAGGTACGAGCGGTTCTAAATTGGCCTCAACCTTCTACAGTGAAAGAACTGCAAAGATTCTTGGGTTTTGCCAACTTCTACAGAAGATTTATCAGAAACTTCAGCTCAGTCGCCGCTCCGCTCAATGCCATGGTAAAGGGGGGAACTACCAAGCTTTGCTGGACTACCAATGCCATTCAAGCCTTCAATGAACTAAAGAGTCGGTTTACCTCTGCTCCCATTCTGCACCATCCTGACCCCAATGTACCTTTCGTGGTGGAGGTTGACGCATCCAACACTGGCATTGGAGCCGTCCTCTCTCAACGCCAAGGTAATCCACCCAAACTCTTTCCATATGCTTATTACTCCAGAAAACTCTCCTCTGCTGAACAGAATTATGATGTGGGCAATCGCGAATTACTAGCAATGAAAGCAGCCCTTGAAGAATGGAGACACTGGCTGGAGGGGGCGAGACATCCCTTTTTGGTATTGACAGATCACCGCAACCTGGAATACCTACGCTCTGCCAAAAGACTAAACCCCAGGCAGGCCAGATGGGCAATGTTCTTCACTCGATTCAACTTTTCAATCACCTATCATCCGGGATCAAAGAACATCAAAGCCGATTCACTATCACGCCAACATGATGCCACCCCTCAAAATCCCTCTCCAGACCCCATTATCTCACCTTCTCTAATACTAGCTCCAGTTCAGTGGGACATCATGACCGAAATCACTCAGGCTCACGCACAGAACCCACCACCTCCGGAATGCCCGCCCAACCGAACCTTTGTTCCCCTAGGACTACGGGAAAAGGTAATCCACTGGGTGCATTCATCCACAAGCTCTGGCCACCCAGGCATCACTACTACAGTTAAATTATTAAAAAACCGGTTCTGGTGGGAGACTTTACAGACAGACACCAGCACGTTCGTGAATTCTTGTCGCATTTGTGCAGCAGCAAAGACCTCCAGACAACTACCAACAGGACTACTACAACCCCTACCCATCCCACAACGACCATGGTCCCACATCGCTATTGACTTTGTCACCGATCTGCCAGTCTCGCAGGGTAACACAACCATACTAACTGTCATTGATCGTTTCTCCAAGGCATGTCGATTGATACCTCTACCTAAGCTCCCGTCAGCATTCGAAACTGCAGAACACCTCTTCCACTTTGTATTCCGCTATTATGGTCTTCCCGAAGACATTGTCTCTGATAGAGGTCCCCAGTTCACATCAAGGTTTTGGAAGGCCTTCTTTCAATTACTGAATGTCAATGTAAGTCTCACTTCAGGTTACCACCCTCAATCTAATGGACAAACGGAACGACTAAACCAAGAGATCACTAAATTCCTCAGAATGTATTGTCAGCAGAACCAATCCGACTGGAGCCGCTTTCTTCCCTGGGCAGAATATGCACAGAACTCAATTCTCAAACCCTCCACAAGATTAACACCTTTTCAATGCGTTCTGGGGTTCCAACCTCCACTGTTCCCATGGTCTGGTGAGCCATCCGAAGTACCTGCTGTGAACGACTGGTTTCAACGAAGTGAGACTGTTTGGAATCAGGCGCATGTCCACCTACAACGTGCCATAAACAGGGGTAAAGAACAAGCGGACCGCCATCGTCGCCCCAGTCCCAACTACACTCCTGGTCAGTGGGTGTGGCTTTCAACTCGAGACCTCCGTCTGCGATTACCCTGCAAGAAACTCAGTCCCAGGTATGTGGGTCCTTTCAAAATTTTGAGACAAATCAATGCTGTGTCATACCGCCTTGAATTACCAGCCACTTATCGCATCTCTCCTACGTTCCATGTTTCTCTGCTAAAACCTGCCGGTGGTCCGAGGGTGGAAGAGGAAAGCGGTGACTCAGGCCCCCCACCCATGATCGTGGACGGCGAGGAGGCATTTCAAGTGCGAGATTTGCTAGATTCTAGACGTCGGGGACGCCAGATCCAATATCTGGTAGACTGGGAGGGGTACGGTCCGGAAGAGAGGTCCTGGGTCAATGCGGACGATATCCTCGACCCCAATCTCATCGTTGAATTTCACAGGACCCACCCGGAGAGACCGGCCCCACGACCACGAGGAAGACCCCGGCGTCAGATGTGCTCTCGCTTCAGGAGCCGCTCGCAGGGGGGGGGGGGGCTCTGTCACAAACGCCTGTGAAGATTCCCCTGTCGGCCACCGGAGGTCTCACTCTCCTGAATACTGAACATTAGCCCTGAACTACATTTCCCAAGAACCCACATACAGGGACTGATTACTGCACACCTGATCCTCATCACCAGACTATTTAAACCCTGCTTGTTCTCACACACATTGCGAAGTCTTGTTTGCCCCGGCTACATTTCTGAGCGTTATCATCATTGTTTATTCTGCCTGTGTTTTGACCCTGCCTTGGATTACCGACTACGACTCTTCTCAGCCTGCCTTTTGATCTCTGCTTCACCCGGATATTCTCTTCTGTTGTCAGCTGCCTGTCCTGAACCTCTGTCTGTTTTGACCACGATTGATGCCCCGTCTCTGATACTGTTGTCTGCCCTGGTATTTGACCCCTTGACTGTTTTGTACACTGAGCTTGCTATATTTGAATAAATCTGCATATGGATCCCACTCAGCCTGCGTCTTCGTTACAATTTTATTAGGTGATTTCAATAAGAATTGGTTGGATACATCATGTAATAAAGAGAAAAATATGTTTAATAATCTAAATCTTACCCAATTGATTACTGAGCCTACTAGAATCACTTCTCTTGTTTCACATCCAAATAGATTTTTAAAGTCAGGTGTGATGCCTGATTGTTTTAGTGATCACTCGATTATATTTTGTGTTTGGAAAATTAAAGTACCTAAATTGCCACCAAAATTAATTAAAATCAGACAATATAAAAAAATGAATTTAGATTTATTTATTCAAGATTTGATTTCTATTAATTGGAATAGATATCATTTAATTCCAAATGTTCAAGACGCTTGGGATTTTTTCTATACTGAGTTTATAAATGTTGTAAACATGCATGCACCTTGGAAAACTGTTAGGGTTAAGGGCAATCATCTTCCTTGGATTAATTCAGAACTTATTAGTCTCTTTAGGGAAAGGGACAAAGCATGGACAAAATTTCGTCAGACAAGAAGTAATGTTGATTGGGAAGTTTATAGGCATTTGAGAAATTCCAGCAAGACAAAAACTAGAAATGCAAAGTCTAATTACTATAAAGAATGTCTTTCTCTTCATTATAGAAATCCTAAACAATTCTGGAATAAAATGAAAAACATTATTAATACATCAAATAAACATTTCGTTAATCAAATTAGAGTTGATAATACTATATTTCATGACTCCTTATCTATCGCCCAAAAATTTAACCAGCATTTTTCTTCAGTTTGGTCTTCTTTAGTATCTGCCTCTTACTTGAACACTAATAATTCTAATATGACTGCATCGTGTAATAGTTCATTTTCATTTGGGAAGATTGCTCCAATTGATGTTCAGAGTGCAATCGATAAATTAAAATTGACCAGTGGTGCGGGACTAGATGGAATTGAAAATAGGTATCTTAAATTAACTTCACATATTCTTATGTATCCACTAGCTGATTTATTTAATCTTTCTTTGTCTACATGTGAATTGCAGGTGATCTGGAAATGTGCACGTATTACTCCACTTTATAAGGGAGGTGATGTACTTGATATCAATAATTACAGGCCAATATCTATTATATGTTCTATATCCAAAGTTTTCGAAAAAATAATTTATAAACAACTTTCAAATTATTTATGTATTAATAATATTCTGTCACCATCTCAATCTGGTTTTAGGAGTAACCATTCTACAACTACTGCACTACTAAAGTTTACAAATGATGTGTTTTCAGCTTCAGATAACGGCAAGCTCACAGGTGCTATTTTTCTTGATTTGACTAAAGCTTTTGATTTGGTTGATCATTATTTGCTTTTAGATAAACTTTATGCTATTGGTTTTTCAAAAAATACTATTTTGTGGTTTAATTCTTATCTGCATAATAGGAAACAATGTGTTGTCTTAAATGGAAACAAATCTGATTTTTTGGTCCAACAAAGTGGTGTGCCTCAAGGTTCAGTTTTGGGACCACTTCTTTTTTCCATTTATGTGAATAATATACCATTGCTTCTTAATAATTGTCAAGTGCAACTTTATGCGGATGACACTGTCATATATACTTCTAATTCTGACCCTATACAAATTCAATTATCTCTTCAATCTGACTTTAACAGTTTACAAGACTGGTTTTTGGCTAATAAATTAGTACTTAATAAAACCAAGTCATATATCATGATCTTTGGCTCTAGATATAAACTTAACTCAAATACCTGTTCTTGTGCTATATCATGTAAAGATGGCACTCCTCTGCATAGAGTTGATACTATTAAGTACCTTGGTGTATGGCTTGATTCTGAACTTTGCTTTAAACCTCACATTAATCATGTCTTACGAAAAGTCAATGTTGGGATGAGTATTTTGTATCGATCTAGAAATTGCTTTACTTACAATGTTCGCAAGAAACTAGTTGCTCAATTAATATTTCCGTTTTTTGATTACTGTGATATAGTTTATCAGACGGCATTAAAATCTGATCTTGTTTTACTTAATTCAGCATATAATAGAGTTTGTAGATTTGTTTTAGGATGTTCTTTTTCCACTCACCACTGTACAATGTATGATGCACTTCAGTGGTCACCCTTGAATGTGAGAAGGCAGATGCATTGGCTTCAATTTATATTTAAATGTATTTACTTTGATTATCCTAGTTATTTACAACAATACTTAGTACTCTTTTCCTCAAACTATCAAATTAGGCATTCCGTCCAGACTTACTTTTTTGTTCCTCGTGTTAAAAGAACAATTGGTAAGAGAGCATTTATGTTTAAAGCTCCATTAGACTGGATAATTTACCTATTGGCATTAGATCCATTACTTCACTTCGGTTGTTTAAACAATCTTTATTACTTTATTTAAAAGTAGACTGCTCATGCTATTATTGAAACTGGTGTTGTATCCTTGTGTATTGTTGTTGTGTATTGTTGCTTATATGTATATGTGTGTACATATATGTATGTATGTATGTATATGTGTACATTGTTTTCTTTTTTTTTGAGTGTATTGTTGGTGTCTTGTTTGATGTATTGTAAATTGTAATTTTGTTATGTTTTTGCTAGTTCTAATTGTCTTACTGTAAGGACCCCCTCGAAAACGAGATGATACATCTCAAGGGGTTAATCCTAATAAATAAATTCCAAATATATAAAATTCAATATAAATTCTCGGTATTGCATTGGACTCTATAATCGGCGGAAGTTATCGAGCATCCTTACACTTTCACCGGAAATACTGCCGTGCATAGAGTCCATAAAACCAGTGTAGTGTCCTTGAGGATCAGGGAACTTGTCCCTGATCCTCCAAACACAACAGCTGGGAATGACAAGTCGGTTTCCCTGGCCTAAAGCACCATGTTGCCAATAGAGAAAGTGTCTATAGGCTCCATAACGGTACTCTCTGTTGTCATCCCCAGGCTCCCTGATGTTGCCTAAAGCTGTAATGTCCTCCCGGTACTCTCTGTGAATGCGAATAAAGCCTTCTTCAAGGCAGTACTGGGAGAAGTGGGGCATTAGGCTCACACAGTTTGCTTGATCCTGGCCACAGCATTTCCTCTCCTAGTCCGTAGGCATTTCCCGACAGTTACCACAAGTTCACCAAGGTACTTCTGGGACTCCAACAGAAGGTGGAGCACCGAGTCTGCGCTGATGCATTATCAAGCTATTATATGTCCTAAATGTATTTTATGTATCTGTAACCTGTGTCGTGGCAAGTGTGTTACCCTCGCCCCCCTCAGTAAGATACAGAGGGCGCGAAGGAAGACACTGCTTCAATCTATGGACCAGCGATCAGAAGATCAGAATTCGCTCGAGAGACCGTGTTAGCAGCAAAGAACCACAGGGACACACTGTTTAAGTTGGAAAAAAAACAGGTATGTTGTATTTGAAAAGAGCAACAAGCAATTAAAACAAAAGGGAAAAAAAATATTCAAACGGACAATAAAAATTAAAGAACACGTCAATGAAAGAAAAAAAAAACAGAAATAAATTCCTCTTATTTAAATCCTAATTATACTCTTTTTGTCTTACTTTTATCTATTATAATTAATGCTTCCTATTAAATCTTTTTAAAATCTGATTTCACCTGTTTAACTTTTATTTCGGTATTAGTAAGATATAAGGTTTCTTTAGTTATTTGAGTTTTTCCTAATTTGACTTATTTATATTAAAGGTATAGCGGAGGATCTTTCCGAAATTTAGAGAAGACCCGCCCTCTTCAATTTTTTTTAAAAAAATGCAAATGTCAAATGCCCGTCCGTGTTTTATTTACTTATTATACTGATCGATTGAGTGACCGAGGGCTCAAGACATGATATGTGCAACCCTGTATCACACGAAATACGTTCTGAGGAAACTATTTTGCAAATCGCAAATGTTACATGGCAACATATGAACAGTGCTATTACATTGGTCCTTAACCTAACATGTCTCATTGTTAATACGTAGGTATTAATACGTTATTTTTATACATGGTTGCATTGTGAGAAAGTGAACTTCACTTCTCCCTGTTGCGCACTCCCGCCTTGACCGTGAAGAATTATACACGAGTGCGGGAGAGACTTTGGACATTTGCATACCCATTTGTACACACACATATGCTCCTGTATAAAAATGATGCCGGGCTAATTATATTCTTTTGTGAAGGTGTAAGGATTGCTAGTGAACACGGTCGGGAGGGGTTTGTTTAAAAGGAAGGCTGACGCGAGGCTAGGCGTTAGTAACTCATTCGAGTTGGTGTGTTTGTAACGCGGTTCGTCCGCAATTTCATTCATAAAACTCAAACCTAATTTGTCACTGTTTATAATTTCTTATTTTACCATCTTCATAACATATAGTGCGGTACCCACTAGTTCATGTCTCATTTATTCAATGTTTCTGGTTAAAATTCTAGTAAATTCAAACATATGGTGACTCACGCATTTCCTGCATCCCGGTCCGGTTCAACTGATTCCTATGCGGATGCGCGCGCCGCTGTAGGGGCAGTATTTATCCGTGTCATGGGGCAGAGGGTGCAGAGCATTGTTCACAGGGGTGTTTGTTTGTAATAATGTTTTGTATGTATGTAGATGATGTGAATAGATGGTATCAATCTGATATAAAATGATGATGATATGATGATTATTATTTTATTTTCATGTAATGTTTATTTACTACTTAGATTAGAGCTTATTTGTGTCCTTAAACTTAATGTTATACCCTGATTGTTGGTGTGGTCCAATTTGGCTTAATGCTGTGGCCTATTTAAGAGAGCCTCATTGTGCATTTGAGAGAGAGGGGAATACTAGCTTGCTGTGAGGCTATGTACCAAGTGTTGGCTGTAATATTGGTGAAAGCCAAAGGCATTATGCTGTTTTTGATTTTTTTTTTATTATTTTTTTTTCTTGATTTCTGAGTTAAAAGCTAAATAAACTTTATTCTGTTTTTGGAACCAATTGAGTTGTGGTAACCGTCTTTTCCACCTCCACCACCTAAAGTCAGTGAGCCTACACATCCCAGTATTTGGGGTGCCACTCGGTACCCCACATTTGGTGGCAGCGGTGGGATAGTACGCTGACCGACACTGGCTAATAGAGGAGGAAAACGGTGCCAGTCCCGGGGGAGAATGGCATGTAGGCGGCAAGCCAAAGGTGACCCGAAGGAGGTTGAGGAGACAGATGAATGCCCAGATGGCGAGGGTGGGGCCCAAGCATTGGGCGGAGACCAGCAGACAGAGGGTACTGATCTAGCAACCCTACGTCAGCTCCTTGAGAAGACTCTGCAGACACATGAGAGGGAAGCGTACAAGCAGGAGCAGCGCTGGAGGAGTGTGCAGATGCAGCTGAACCAGTTGAGGGATGACGTGGAGACAGAAAGGAGGCACCCGCCTACAGCTCCACCAGGGCCTCAACCAGGAGTTCCAGCTCAGCCGGCAGCACCAGCACCGGCTCCAGCGGCCTGGGCCAGATCGGCCATTCCAAGGTACGAGGAAGGGGACGATATTGAACAGTACCTCACTACGTTTGAGCGGCTGGCCACGGCTTACCGCTGGCCTAAAGAGGACTGGGCAGTGGTGCTGGTGCCATACCTCACTGGAAAGGCCCGTAGCGCTTATGTGGCCATGGGAATGGACCAGTCGATGGATTACGACAGTGTGAAGGAGGCAATACTGTACAAGTATGAAATCAACGAGGAGGTGTACCGGAGGAGATTCCGGGAACCGGATGTCAGGCCGGGAGAGACCCCTCGTGAGCTGTACACCCGCCTCAAGGATCTATTTCAGAAATGGATTAGGCCGGCAAATAAGTCGGTCGAAGAGATCGCTGAGATACTTATAATGGAACAGTACCTCCTCACTCTGACACCGGACATTCGAGTCTGGGTGAAGGAGCACAATCCCCAGAATGGTCAGAGGGCGGCTGAACTGGTGGAGAACTTCATGGCAGCCCGACAGAGCCACAAACACTTCCGTCAGGAGTCACAGGCAAGACTGGTAGCCCGTGGGAGGTCTGAGGGCTTTGGTCCGGGGAGTGGTGCAAAAGTTAGTGAGCCCAGTCGAATGCCTGCCCGTAAATATTTTGTTCCAACTAAGCCCAGAGATAGCCTAGATCCAAGAACCGGAGCTCTGGTGGTATGCTATTTCTGTGGTCAGGAAGAACATATAAAGCCTGAATGCCTGAACAGGAAGCCAAAGCACTCTAGTCATAGCTGTATGCCTCGTCCAGTAGAGGGCGTTATAAGTTTTAGGGGAAGGCTACAGACGATGCCGGTTCTAGTGAATGGCAAAGATGCTACGGCCCTACTAGATACAGGAAGTACCCAAACACTTGTGCAGCCCCACTTAGTAGAGAATAGGGACTTTGTGCAGGGTAGGAAGCTGAAAGTTCTGTGTGTCAATGGGGATGCACATGAGTATCCGACAGCCGAAATACACCTATATATTAGAGGACAGACATACCAGATGATGGTTGGGGTAGTGGAGAGGCTGAGCCATCCTGTTGTAATAGGCCAGGACATTATTGTGCTACCAGAGTTAGTGCAGTCCAGCAGACCAGTGAATATGGTCATTACTCGATCCCAGAGCCAAATGCAGGACCCCGAGGAAAGGGAGATAGATGAGTCAACTGAACCAAATAGCCTGTTAGAGTTGCCCTTTTTGGAGGAGGAGAATGACCCTCCAGTCAAAACAAGGTGCCGGAAAACCAGAAGACAGCGGAGGCAGGCTATTGGGCACCATGGAGAGAAATGTAGAACGACAACTTACTCAGCCAGTGGATGATTGGGGTGAGGTCCCAGATAATTTTGGGCAGCTGCAGAGAGAGGACCCTACTTTGCAGAAAGCATATGACAGGGTCACCCAAATAGATGGTAGGTCCACTGGGATGCCTACTTCACTGTCTGGAGAAGGTTATGTAGTGAAGGAGAGATTGCTTTACCATGAGCCAGGAGAGGGCAGGGCAGAGCAGCTGGTGGTTCCTAGGCAGTTAAGAGAAAGGGTGTTAGCCATGGGGCATACCATCCCTTGGGCAGGGCACTTGAGCAACACCAAAAGCTATGAGCGTATTGCAGCCAGGTTCTATTGGCCAGGGCTTTATAGTGAGGTGCAGCAATACTGTAAATCCTGTCCCGAGTGCCAGTTCACCAGCAAGAGGAAAACTAGCCCTTACCCCCTTCAGCCACTGCCAATCATAGAAGTTCCCTTCTCCCGCATAGCAATGGACATTGTAGGGCCCCTGGAAAGGACCCAAACAGGGTTCAGATACATTTTAGTCATATGTGACTATGCCACCCGCTACCCTGAGGCAGTTCCTTTGCGCAAAGTTACGGCTGGTCCAATTGCACAAGCCTTGTTGCAGCTATTCTCTAGGGTAGGCATTCCCCAAGAAGTTCTAACCGATCAGGGCACCGCCTTCCTGTCAAAGACATTAAAACAGGTGTATAGCTTGCTGGGCATCAAAGGCATCCGGACCACCCCATACCACCCGCAGACAGACGGGCTGGTTGAACGTTATAACCAGACTTTAAAGGGCATGTTGAGGAAATTTGTAGCAGTGAATGGAAAAGACTGGGACCGCTGGTTGCCTTACTTGCTCTTTGCCTACCGAGAGGTCCCCCAGGCCTCCACTGGCTTCTCACCGTTCAAACTTCTGTATGGGAGACAGGTGAGGGGGCCTTTGGATGTCCTGAGAGAGTCCTGGGAAGGACCCCAGACCCCCAAGTCTCACAGCGTCCTCATGCATATCCTCAAAATGAGGGACAAGATGGAGGAAATGACGGAGCTGGTGCGGGCTAACCTGGAGCAGGCCCAAACGCACCAGAAGGCCTGGTATGACAAGACTGCCAGGCAGAGGAACCTTAACCCAGGGCAGAAAGTTTTGCTGCTTTTGCCCACCTCTGAAAACAAACTGCTTGCTAGGTGGCAGGGTCCGTACAAGGTGGTGCGGAAAATGGGACCGGCCACTTATGAAATTGACCTGCCTGGGAGGAGAAAACCCAGACAGACCTTTCATGTCAACCTACTGAAAGAATGGCACGAGAGGGCCGGACAGCCAGGATTACAACTTCGGGTACAGGCTGTGATGGAGGAAGAGGATAGTCCTGAACAATTCTTTCCCACCAGTCAGCCCGCAGCTACCCTGGAGATATCACACTTGACCTCCCACCAGCAGGGGGAGCTAGAAGCAATCATCCCTCCTGATCTATTTCAGGAAAAGCCGGGATTTACTTCTGTGGTGGAACACTCCATTCCACTCAAAGACACGACTCCGATACGTCAAAGGATGTACCGGGTGCCTGAGCGTCTTCTGCCGTCTCTCAAAGCCGAGGTGGAGGAGATGCTGGCCTTGGGGGTGATTGAGCGCTCTTCCAGTGAGTGGAGTAATCCTGTGGTGCTAGTGCCCAAAAAGGATGGCTCTATGCGCTTTTGTATTGACTTTCGGCGGATGAATGCTCAGTCCCACTTTGACGCTTACCCCATGCCTAGGCTCGAGGACTTGATCGAGCGGCTCGGCAAAGCATCCTTCATCACGACCCTGGATTTATGCAAGGGATACTGGCAGGTGCCATTGGCCAGGACAGACAGGCCGTACACGGCATTCCGGACCCCGCAGGGTCTGTTCCAGTTTGTGGTAATGCCATTTGGCCTGCAGGGGGCGCCAGCCACTTTTCAAAGACTTATGGACATTGTGTTGGCAGGTACAGACTCTTTTGCTGCTGCATATCTGGATGACATAGTGGTGTACAGCGCCACTTGGGGAGAGCATCTGAGTCATCTAGGTGAGATATTGCAGCGCATTCAGCAAGCGGGCCTGACCATCCACCCAAGAAAGTGTGCCATAGCCCAGGAGGAGGTCAAATACCTTGGCCATGTTCTGGGCCGTGGTGTGATCCGGCCTCAAAAGGATAAAGTCGAGGCAGTACGAGACTGTCCAAGGCCCCAGACAAAGAAGGAGGTCAGGTCATTTCTGGGGCTGGTAGGCTGGTATCGCCGATTTGTGCCGGACTTTGCCCGACGAGCGGCTCCCTTGTCAGACTTGACTCGGAAGTCAAGCTCCACCCAGCTCCAATGGGGGGAGGAGCAAGACAGAGCCTTTGTGGATTTAAAAGAGACTCTTTGCAAAAATCCCGTTCTCCAAAGCCCTGACTTTGAAAAGCACTTCACTGTCCAGACGGACGCATCTGGTGTTGGTCTTGGGGCGGTGCTGCTCCAAGGAGAAGGTGTCGACAAAAAACCTGTGGCTTATATAAGCCGGAAACTGTTCCCGAGAGAGACCAGATATGCGGCCATAGAACTTGAGTGTCTGGCCGTGAAGTGGGCACTCGACACTTTGAAATATTACTTGCTGGGTCGAGACTTCACCCTAGAGACTGACCACCGCGCCTTACAGTGGCTAGGGCGCATGAAGGACTCTAATGCTAGAATCACCCGCTGGTTTTTAGCCCTGCAGCCCTACCGGTTCACGGTGCAGTACAGAGCAGGCAAGCAGAATACCGTTGCAGACTTTCTGTCTCGCCACCCTATTGGCGAGACTCCAAAGGGGGAGGGAAATGTGAGAAAGTGAACTTCACTTCTCCCTGTTGCGCACTCCCGCCTTGACCGTGAAGAATTATACACGAGTGCGGGAGAGACTTTGGACATTTGCATACCCATTTGTACACACACATATGCTCCTGTATAAAAATGATGCCGGGCTAATTATATTCTTTTGTGAAGGTGTAAGGATTGCTAGTGAACACGGTCGGGAGGGGTTTGTTTAAAGGGAAGGCTGACGCGAGGCTAGGCGTTAGTAACTCATTCGAGTTGGTGTGTTTGTAACGCGGTTCGTCCGCAATTTCATTCATAAAACTCAAACCTAATTTGTCACTGTTTATAATTTCTTATTTTACCATCTTCATAACATATAGTGCGGTACCCACTAGTTCATGTCTCATTTATTCAATGTTTCTGGTTAAAATTCTAGTAAATTCAAACATATGGTGACTCACGCATTTCCTGCATCCCGGTCCGGTTCAACTGATTCCTATGCGGATGCGCGCGCCGCTGTAGGGGCAGTATTTATCCGTGTCATGGGGCAGAGGGTGCAGAGCATTGTTCACAGGGGTGTTTGTTTGTAATAATGTTTTGTATGTATGTAGATGATGTGAATAGATGGTATCAATCTGATATAAAATGATGATGATATGATGATTATTATTTTATTTTCATGTAATGTTTATTTACTACTTAGATTAGAGCTTATTTGTGTCCTTAAACTTAATGTTATACCCTGATTGTTGGTGTGGTCCAATTTGGCTTAATGCTGTGGCCTATTTAAGAGAGCCTCATTGTGCATTTGAGAGAGAGGGGAATACTAGCTTGCTGTGAGGCTATGTACCAAGTGTTGGCTGTAATATTGGTGAAAGCCAAAGGCATTATGCTGTTTTTGATTTTTTTTTTATTATTTTTTTTTTCTTGATTTCTGAGTTAAAAGCTAAATAAACTTTATTCTGTTTTTGGAACCAATTGAGTTGTGGTAACCGTCTTTTCCACCTCCACCACCTAAAGTCAGTGAGCCTACACATCCCAGTATTTGGGGTGCCACTCGGTACCCCACATGCATATGGAGAAGTAGCTTGTTGCGTTTGTGTAATAATAAACACACACGGTTTTAGAATATGAACACATGAACACACACGGTTTTAGAATATTTCAGCGCGATACCATTTACCATTTGGTCAAAAGGCTACTTTAGACAAATTGAGATGTTCACCGTGTCTATGCGGTGCATGACTTGTGCCAGGGCTAGCATTGCTAAGTCGCTTGCATTAACTTTTACTAGTGATTTTAAATGGATTTCTCCAAATAGCATGACAAACTTTACCTGTCTAGTAGAATCTTCGCGACTGCGGCATCAGTGAGAAGTCCGACCTGTGCTTTTAGCGCACGCCAGCGTGTGATATTCACCCAAAATCACTCTGGTCTTGTTTCTATATTCTGCGGCCTTTCTCTTCGTATCATACACTTCGTATACATTTTTTCTCTTTCGACCCTCAGTCATTTTCAAAAGAATGGCTGAAACCGTAACTCTGACATAATACACCAGAAAGTGAAAACTACATAGAGATGAGCACGTACGACGGCCTTACGTAAACATATCACCAGAATGATTGACACTTAGGTGGACCAATAGTATAGACTACCCACCCGGAAAAAGAAAATCCTCCGCTATACCTTTAAGAATACTTTTCTCCTCTGATCTGATTTAAATGTAACTCTTTTTTCAATTTCAAATCTTTCAAATTACCTTTCAGTTCACTCTTATTACCCAAAAAAGAAATTATGAACACTTAGTAAATGGAGGAAAAAAAATAATAATCACAATAATAGAATTGAAACAAAATAACAACCATAAAGAAAATAAATGTCCAATTTTCTCAGTGTTCACAGAAATCTCAATGTGATATGAGATTTACCAGTTCTACCAGAAAGACTCGGGAGAATAAATACTGTAACAATAAATACATTTATTGATAGCCCAGCAAGCAATTACGTTCTTTGGCGTAGGCCCCGTCCATAGCTCGCAATCCGAGGGTCCGGACTCTGCATTTCCTGCCTAAAGACGAAGGCAGGGGCGCAGCCGACCCCCCCCGGGAGGTATAGGAAGGGACCATCCTGGTGGTGGTGGGGAGTCAAGTCAAGTCAAGTCACATTTATTTATATAGCGCTTTTCACAATACAGATTGTATCAAAGCAGCTTCACAGTGATAACATGAAAGTAGAACAACACAGATCGATAATATTGTTAAATATAAAATATTAAATAATCCTAAATAATCCCGACTAAGCAAGCCAAGCAAGCCAAAAGCAAGGCGACAGTGGCAAGGAACCAAAACTCCATCAGATTGGATGGAGAAAAAAAAACCTTGGGAGAACCCAGGCTCAGTCGGGGCCAGTTCTCCTCTGGCTTACATTCATATTTTTTATTTATAACTATTAAATATAAATATTGTTTATGTATAAAACAGCGCCATAACATATCGCAGGCGGTGAGTCGTCTCTTCACAGGCGTTGGTCTTCTCATCACAGGCGGTGGGGCATCCGAAACCCCCGTGAGATGCTGGATACAAGACTGGACCTGACGAACGCCATTTTTCTCGGGACAAGCGTCCCGAGATAACAGCAGAAAAGCAGATGGGAAATAATTAGCATAGCTGATGTTCATAATAATTTCCATTGTACGGGTGTCGGTGTTAGAAAACCACTATCTCACGAACTCTCCGCAACCCAAACTCTCCGCAACGCAACCCAACCAGGGTTGGATGGAAGGGAGGATGGAAGGGAAGGAACCATCTTGGAGGTGGTAGGATGGGAGGGAAGGAACCATCTTGGAGGTGGTAGGATAGGAGGAAGGAACCATCTTGGAGGTGGTGGGGAGGATGGAGGTCAATGAAAGCGTCAGCATCTGCGAACTCAAACATGGTGTAAGTACCGGTCTTTTATACTGCAAGCATTAAACGCGATTGGATAGATGAGAAGGTAATTAGTGACGCAACGATTGAGTCTTCCTGGCAGAACTTAACGCTAAAGCTTCCATTTCTACCAGAAAGACTCGGGAGAATAAATACTGTAACAATAAATACATTTATTGATAGCCCAGCAAGCAATTACGTTCTTTGGCGTAGGCCCCGTCCATAGCTCGCAATCCGAGGGTCCGGACTCTGCATTTCCTGCCTAAAGACGAAGGCAGGGGCGCAGCCGACCCCCAAAAACAGGTGGAAGATAATTCCACCAGGACGGAGCCCACCCCCAAAAGAACGGTAAGGAAAAGTATACCCACCAGTTGTGTATCCTGTAGAACCTAAAATAGAAAGAAAATGGAGTTAATAATAGGCATGAACATGAAATGTGGAAAGCCTCGTAGCCAATAACTAATTAAAAGAGGACACTTCATAGTGAACATGAAAGGAACTATGAGAAGACATGAATAATGCATTTATGTTCTGCTGCTGTATGTACATTAGCGTTTATCCATGCTGACGCTTTTATCCAGAGTGACTTATGTTTTGAGACAAACTTTCGTCTGATAGAAGCCAGTTCCTTATAAATGAGTTGGAGGGAATCAAGTGTGTGGAATAGTGACTTAAACTGTGGGGAGGCTAACTTAGGACATGTCATTGGAACACAAGCCGTTATAGGAACACTGAGAAAAGACCGACTTGGCCGTGCAGAACCAGCCATATGATTCAAGCCATTACAGACCGCACAGAGACATGGCCTCGATAGACCACGCTGAACCAGGCCACATTGGCCACACAGACACAGCCACGATGGACCACGCAGAACAGAGCCACGATGGGCCACACAGAACAGAGCCGCATTGGGCCAGGCCTCATTGAACCACACAGACAATGCACATTGGCCGGCCTCATTGGACCACACAGAACAGGCCACCTAGGGCCATACACAGAGCAGGCCTCCTTAGACCGCAATCTGGCCACATTGGACCACACGGCCATGAAAGACCACAGAGACAAGGCCGCCCGGCCACATGGCCTTGCTAGACCACAGAGACGAGGCCGCGATGAGCCACATCGGCCTCTAATGCCGCACATATAACGAGGTAGACTGGACAAGGCCGCAAGGCCACACATAAACGCCACAAGGAAGTGAGGCTGCAATGCCTCGAGGCCGCTTGGCCACACAGACAACGGCCACTTAGCCACATTAAACCGCGCCCCTAAGGACCACTGGCCACTGGCCTTTTTTACATATAGGACAAGGCAACTTGCCACAAGGCCACTACAGACCACATTGAACAAGCCACACAGACAACGGCCACTAGGCCACATTGAACCGCGCCCACTAGGGGCCACTGACCACTGGCCTTTTTTTTACATATAGGACAAGGCAACTTGTGCCACAAGGGCTTTAGACCCACACAGAGACAAGGCCCGCTGGGCCACAAGGCTGCTAAAGCCACAAAGAAACAGAACCACTCATAGACAAGGCCTTAGGCCACATAGAACCAATGCCATAACTGGCCACAAGACTACGGGGCAAGGCCACATTAGGCTACACGGTCACAGTAGACCACACTGAACATAGAATGAGGCTGCAAGAGCCGTGATATCGTACGCCCACACTGAGACGAGATCACACAGGGACACCGGCCACTAGGCCACACAGAACCAAGACCATAAGGGCCACGAGACCATATAGGCCACACATAGGACAAGGCAACATTATGCCACAAGGCCTTGAGACCCACACAGAGACAAGGCCCGCTGGGCCACAGGCTGCTAATGCCACACGGATACAAGGCCAACGAGACACAGCCACTAGGCCACACAGAACCATGCCTTAACAGGCCACAAGACCACGGGACAAGGCCACATTAGGCTACACGGTCACAGTAGACCACACGGAACATATATATACACACATCATGTTTTTTTTTTTTTTTTTTTTTTTTTTTTCTTCCATGAGGCCACCTGGGACGAGACCACAACGGCTACTAATGCCACATAAAGACAAGGGCCACATTAAGACAAGGCCACTAGGCCACATATAGACGATGACTTAGGACCATGAAAGCAAGCTGATTTAAAGGCCAATATGATGCCGGAATATAATAGCACCACCACCAGTAGTTGCAAAGGTTATTTACCTGAACCGTTTAGTGAAGAGCTTGCTGAGCTTTTTTTTTTTTTTTTTTTTTTTTGGATCAAGTCGTATGCATGACTCTAATATAAAGGAAGACCATCTGCCCAGGAATTTACTTGCTACAGTAGAAATGCCACGTTCGGCTGCTGTCGTGGCAGCCCCAATCCTGAAGGAATAACCTGGAGGGATATATATACCTGGAATATACTGGAGGGCAGGCTGATCTCATGAAGTAGCGTGTGTATGACACGCCAATTCGTATTTGCATTTTTGGCGTGTTATGAAGACGCATAATCGCTTTTCAGCGTGTTTATGAACGCCGTTGACTTAACGTTATATAAATATAGGACTTACCTCAACCCCGTCCCTAAACTTAACCGTCACTGGGGTTAATGGCATTTATGACTGTTCCCTTACCATCCTAGGGAAAAAAAAGATATGACTTACCTCAACCCTATCCCTAAACTTAACCGTCACTGGGGTTAATGGCATTTATGACTGGACATTTGAAGCGCGTGTTCTGACACGCGGGATGACGCGGACGTTAATGGCGTAGACATACACGCATACACGCGGATACACGCGAATAGCTCAAAATGCGTAGAAATAATACGCCACTTGACTCGAAAGTGGCGTGTATGTTTACGCAAAAGTCATGATGTCATGTTGTGGAGGGAGATAAACTGTAGCTTTTGAGGACAGAAACTTGAGTCCTGAACTAGGCTTAGAGAAAAGTGCTTGTTAGTTAGGATAAATGAAGGGGAATTTAAAGAAATTAAATCATAGATGAGAAGGTACATAATTCCAGAGCCTTGAGATTCATTCTTAGAGTTCTTAAGACAGTGAGTAAAGAAATTAGATGAGAAACCCAGATCAGAACCAGACCATGGGGAAATCGGAGTATTTAGCTCCTGGAGTAAGTCCCCTGGATGCATGAGCCATGAATGCTGTATAGACAGCTACCATCTGAATAACAATAGAAAAGAGACCATTGCGGACAGAAGGTAATAAAAGGGGGTGGAAGGATTTTGATTTGTAACTTACTTAGTGTGTAATGCTACTGCATAAACATACAGTAACCAACATCTTCAAGGTTACAACACTCAGAGTTCAAGCAATGGGAGAATTAAAGAATTGCTTTTTAAAAGTTAGAACAGCTCTGAGGGTAGCAAACAAAATTCCTCCTGGTTAGTGCATAGCAACCTAATGTAATGATTCACGTAACACAGAGGAATCCATTTGCAGCTTTATTAATCGTAGTCGTACAGGCAGGGTCAAAACGGGCAAACAGAGCAATAAGGGCAAGGCAAAGGGAGAATCCAAAGAACAGGCAGAGATCGGGGCAGGCAGCAATAATCACAGTCCAGGAAACAGTTCAATGTCAGGCCAGGCGGAGAACACTCACAGAATCAGAGACAGTCCAAAGTTCACAACCAGAATATCAGAAACAGGGAATAACGCTCAGAAATGATCACCGGGGCAAATCAAGACTTCGCACTGGTGTGGTGTGTGGACGTGGCTTTTATGTGTGTGTGTTAATGGCGTGCAGGTGTGTGACGCAATCAGTCCCAGGTAAGAGGCATGATGGGAATTTGAGTTTAACGCCAATGATCAATACTCGGGTGAAGGCTCCCTCTGGTGGCGGAGAGGAGGCGGAACGGGAGCTTCCACTGTAACAGAGCCCCCCCCCCCTGCAAACGGCTCCCGACGCGAGGAGGCAATTGACGTCGGGGTCTCCTACAAGGTCTCCCACGAGGTCTGGGGGCCGGTTTCTCCGGGTGTGTCCTATGAAACTCTTCCGTGAGAGTAGGGTCCAGGATATCACTCGCATTGACCCAGGACTGTTCCTCCGGACCGTAACCCTCCCAATCGACCAGATACTGGAGAACGTTACCCCGACGTCTGGAGTCAAGCAACTGGTGCACACGGTACGCCTCCTCGCCGTCGACCAGGATGGGTGGAGGACTCTGAGAAGTGGGTCCCTCATCCGCTTCTCCTCTCGGACCACCAGCGGGTTTCAGCAGAGACACATGAAAAGTGGGAGAAATACGGTAATTAGCGGGCAGGTCTAAACGAAATGATACTGGAGAAAGCTGTTTAATAATTTGGAAGGGACCAACATACCTGGGACTGAGTTTGCGACATGGAAGTCTGAGTCGAAGATCTCTGGTGGACAACCAAACCCATTGACCGATTTGGTATTCTGGAACGGGGCGTCGGTGACGGTTGGCCTGTTGTTCTTGACGTCTTACGGCGTGCCTTAGGTGTGTGTGTGCCTGATCCCAGACCTCCTCACTCTTCTGTAACCACTCGGTGACGGATGGAAGCTCTGTGGGTTCGCCGGACCAGGGAAAGAGGGGAGGTTGGAATCCGAGAATGCACTTAAAGGGTGTGATGCCAGTAGATGGTTTGACCAGAGAGTTTTGGGCGTATTCGGCCCAGAATAAATATCTGCTCCATTCCTGTTGGTGTTGTTGACAGTAGGTTCGTAGATAGCGGATCACATCTTGATTCAGACGTTCTGTCTGTCCATTAGACTGTGGATGGTAACCCGAGGTGAGACTGATATTGACGTTGAGATTTTTAAAGAAGGCGGACCACACTCGAGACGTGAACTGAGGTCCCCTGTCTGACACAATGTCTTCTGGTAATCCATAAAAACGGAACACTTGGTTGCACAGGAGTTCGGCGGTTTCAAAGGCAGTGGGAAGTTTGGTGAGAGGGATTAATCGGCAGGCTTTAGAGAATCGGTCTACAATGGTGAAGATGGTGGTGTAACCTTGAGAGTTAGGGAGATCAGTGATGAAGTCGACGGCGATGTGAGACCATGGGCGTTGAGGAGTGGGTAGAGGACAAAGCAAGCCAGCGGGTAATTTTCGGGGTGTTTTCGAGGTTTGACAGTTGGAGCAGTTCTGGACGTGATTGATGGTGTCTGAGGTAAGCGTGGGCCACCAGAATCGGTTCTGCAGTAGTTGGATTGTGGCGTTAATTCCAGGATGACCAGAGCTGGGGGTTGAATGGACTTGATCGATGAGACGCGGACGTAATGTTTCTGGTACAAATAAGAGATTGGCTGGGCATTCTGCTGGAACGGGAGATTGAAGGTTGATTTGTTGGATCTCCGTCACGATATCCCACTGAACAGGAGCCACTAACAGCTTGTCATCGAGTATGTTTCCGGGGTTGAGATTCTGGGTGATTTCTTCGGATTGTCGGGATAGAGCATCAGCCTTAGTGTTCTTGGTGCCGGGGCGGTATGTGAGAGTGAAATTAAATCTGGTGAAGAACAGGGCCCATCTGGCTTGACGTGGATTGAGGCGTTTAGTGGATCGGAGATATTCCAGGTTCTTGTGGTCTGTGAGAATAATGAACGGTTCAGCTGCTCCCTCTAGCCAGTGCCGCCATTCCTCCAAAGCCAACTTCATGGCTAACAGTTCGCGGTTTCCCACATCGTAGTTACGTTCAGCTGGTGACAGTTTACGAGAAAAGAAGGCACATGGAAACATTTTGGCTGGATCTCCCTGACGCTGCGATAATATGGCCCCCACCCCTGTATTAGAAGCATCCACTTCAACAATGAATTGTCGTTCAGGATCTGGATGATGCAAAATGGGTGCAGTAGTGAAACGAGTCTTCAGATCTTGGAATGCTTGTTGTGCTTCGGGGTTCCATGAAATACGATGACTGTGACGCTTGGTGAGAGCAGTTAAGGGAGCGGCTATGAGGCTGAAGTTACGGATGAATCTCCGGTAGAAGTTGGCAAATCCCAGGAATCTTTGCAGTTCTTTTACGGTTTGTGGTAATGGCCAGTCGACTACCCCCTTCACCTTCCTCTCATCCATGGCAACCCCTTCTGGACTGATGATGTAACCCAGGAAAGAGATGCTTGTTTGATGGAACTCACATTTCTCCATTTTGGCGTAAAGGTGGAACTGGATCAGACGTTGTAGGACTGTACGGACGTGTTGAATGTGTTCTTCGAGTGAATTAGAGTAGATCAGGATGTCGTCAATGTAAACAATTACCCATTTATCCAGCATATCGCGAAACACGTCATTCATGAAGGCCTGGAAGACAGAAGGACTGTTGGACAAGCCGAAAGGCATGACGAGATATTCATAGTGCCCACTGGTGGTGGAAAAGGCAGTCTTCCACTCATCACCCTCTCGTATGCGATCGAGCTTAGTGTAGTATCTGGCCTGACGAAGTTGTTCCAGTGCAGCTGGAACCAGAGGTAAGGGATAGCGATATTTGACAGTGATATCATTTAAGCCTCGATAATCAATGCAGGGTCTGAGTCCTCCATCCTTTTTCTTCACGAAGAAGAATCCGGCAGATGCTGGTGAAGTTGAAGGACGAATGAAGCCCTTAGCAAGTTCCTCCTCGATATATTGATTCATTGCCTCTGATTCTGGTCTTGACAAGGGGAAAATTCTCCCTCTAGGGGGAGTGGAACCGGGAATAAGATCTATAGCACAGTCTGTGGGTCGGTGTTCAGGGAGTTGCGCTGCCTTCTCTTTACTGAATGCCTCGATTAGATCAGTATACTCTTCGGGTAGATTGGTCGTCTCTGATATGGCTGTGAAGGCTACTGATGCTGGACTGGGTACACGGGTGACCTTGGAGAGACAATGGGTGCTGCAGTTCTCATCCCAGCGAATAATCTGGCCTTCTCTCCATGAAATTTGAGGGTTGTGGGTTTGCAGCCAGGGGTGACCCAAAATGATGGAGTGACGTGGAGCATGAATGACATAAAACTGGAGCATTTCTGAATGAAGAGATCCGACCTGCATACGAACCTCTTCTGTTACGTTCTTGATCTTTCCTTCTCCGATGGGGTGTCCATCTAGCGCCTCCACTGTGAGTGAGGAATGACAGGGTGTTAATTTTATGTTGAATTGTTTAGCGAAAGATTGTGAAATGAAATTTCCTGCGGCTCCGGAATCAATGAATGCGGTTGTGTCTATGGTTTGGTCTTGCAGAGTGATGCGAACAGGGAGAGTGAGGCTTGACGTAATAGACCGGGATTTATCTTGCGAACTCACCACTGGGTTGCGAGTGGATGGTCTAGTTGGACAGGATAGCTTCATGTGTCCGGGTTGACCACAGTACAGGCACAATCTGAGTTGAAGTCGTCGATCTCGTTCCTCGGGGGTGAGATGAGTGAATCCTAACTGCATGGGTTCTTGAACGTTAACTGCTTCGGACATTACTGGGATTGGTGCCCGGGATCTGCGTCTGGAGCGCATCAGATTGTCGATTGAAATGGCCAGCGAAATGTATTCATTTAGACTTTTCCCCTCGTCGCGGCAGGCTAACTCGGACTGAAGTTCAATGGTAAGCCCACGTCTGAAAATGGTTTTCAAAGTATCCTCTACCCAGTTAGTCTGTGCAGCGAGCGTTCGAAATGTCAGAGCATACTCAGCAGCGGTTTCTTTCTTTTGAGTGAGGTTTAAGAGTTGATCACCTGCTTCTCCCTTCTCAGTGGTATGCTCGAAAACTTGATGAAACTGCTGAGTGAACTCTTGAAAAGTAGCGAAAGTGTTGCCCTCTGATCTCCAGACTGCTGTAGCCCACTCTAATGCTCTGCCGGTGAGGAGAGAACAAACAAACGCTATGCGACTGTTGTGACTGGCGTACAGTGCGGGTTGTTGTTCCGCAAAGAGTGTGCATTGTAGCAGAAAGCCCTTACATTTAGATGGGGTACCGTCAAACTTGTCCGGAAATGCGAGTCTGGGATTTACAGCGGTACTGGAGCCGGAGAAACTGCTGGTGCCGGAGGAGCGACAGGTGGACTCGGTGTGACGCTCACAGCAGTACGAAGCTCTTGCATACCCTGTTCAAGCTGCTCGGTCAACGTTGTCAGATGACTCAACTGGTGGTGGTGAAGATCAAGACGTGACGCTTGATTGGTGAGTTCACTGGTTAACTGCAGGACAGCTGCTGGATTTGTTGATGGCGAAGTCTTCTGTAATGATTCACGTAACACAGAGGAATCCATTTGCAGCTTTATTAATCGTAGTCGTACAGGCAGGGTCAAAACGGGCAAACAGAGCAATAAGGGCAAGGCAAAGGGAGAATCCAAACAACAGGCAGAGATCGGGGCAGGCAGCAATAATCACAGTCCAGGAAACAGTTCAATGTCAGGCCAGGCGGAGAACACTCACAGAATCAGAGACAGTCCAAAGTTCACAACCAGAATATCAGAAACAGGGAATAACGCTCAGAAATGATCACCGGGGCAAATCAAGACTTCGCACTGGTGTGGTGTGTGGACGTGGCTTTTATGTGTGTGTGTTAATGGCGTGCAGGTGTGTGACGCAATCAGTCCCAGGTAAGAGGCATGATGGGAATTTGAGTTTAACGCCAATGATCAATACTCGGGTGAAGGCTCCCTCTGGTGGCGGAGAGGAGGCGGAACGGGAGCTTCCACTGTAACACCTAAATTAGCATGAATCCTGCCAACTAGACATGATTTAAAGAATATTGAGACAGAATAAGCTAATTAGTGATTAGAGATATCTACATAATTCATCATTAACCATTCGGAATGTTGTCTGTTGACACTTGAATCTCTCCATCTTGAATGATTCCGGTTGAACAAGCGAAAAGTTAAAAATTGTTGGTTAGAGGTAATCGACGCTGCAAAACAAGCTATTGAAACTCCCACCGCTGTGCCAGGAGTAACAGTCCTGCCACATCCAAAGAAATAGACAAAATGATATGCTAAATCATCTTCGAAATGACCATTCCAACCTGCTTTCAAAATTATCTGTGGGGAATTCTGATCCAAACACGCCGGAGACCCACCAAATATCCTGTGAATGGGCACAATTATAAACAATTTTTTTTATATATATATATCTTGTGATACAGTGTGATTAGCAGGCGTTTATCTGATAATTAGTATTAAAATACTTACCTAAATTTGAATGCCTGCGAGCAAACTATGAATGGAAAAAATTTAATTAAAATTCGTAATTGTAGACGAGGGAGGAAAAACCGGCCGTGGTCAGGATATGAACAGGAACCTGAAAGAAAAGCAAAATATAACTAATTCAACAAACTCTGTTAGATGAGGGCAGGGTGATGGATACGGGTCTCTGAAGGCCAAAAGCCATCTGAAAGCCTGAAACGAAGAGTGAAAGGGCATAGCTATGGGTTTCATTGCGAGAATAATCCCAACCTTAATTATGAAATTGAAAACAATTGATAGAAAAATTAACATCTCAGGAACGGCATGATCGCCTAACAATAAGATCTGCCTTGATGACAAGCATGCTTTGTTAACACAACGATACGATATATTTTGTGACCACGCCAAATGCTTAAGGATGCTGACGCCCGCCATAGAATGACTTAAAAGCAGACGAAACGAACCTTGAGTGAGCTTAGAAGATTCATCTAGCCTTTACTGATCTAGATAACCGAATTAGAGATTGGATATACACTTTTTTTTTTAATTTAAACTGGTTAAATCTGACTTCTGAATACGGTACTTACCTCAAGTAAGGTGACTGTCCAGTCAAGAAGCTACTAACATTACCTAAATGATACGTGATCTGTTGTCTTTTGAGCGTAGAATCCTTTTCTCAGATGCCTTACATGGCTTCCAGTTTGCTATTTGCAGAAATAGGCCCATTATGTGTAAATACCATCACGTAAAATATTCTGTAAACATATGGATTAAGTAATCGCCATGAGCGGTTCAATATTACAGCGATTGTAATTATTTCCAATATTTTAGATCTAATTTCATTAAGGGACTTATAAAATGAATAAAAGTAAGCCTAAATATGCTGAAATAGTTGTTTGTGAAATTACAACACTTCTGTGTTAGAAATAGAACACTTTGTGTTCTATTTCTCTCAATCTCTCTAAACAACTACTAGCTCGCTCATTCTAATCTTCTTTCTCTTCTCAGATCGCGTTCACTGCTTCTCTCTGAAAAAATGATCCTTGCATCATCTCTCGACTATGATGACTCCACCCACTAAGGCGGCCAACTCTGATTCGTCCGCGAAGACCAATCATTGTCTCACTAATTGAAAATTACTCTAATTTATGTATTCTTATTTTCTCTTTCCTTTACATATATTTAATAAAATAACTGTTTATTCACATAAGTGTCAGTCTCTTTCTTTTCTATATAAAAAAAATAAAACATATTTAGTAACCTGGGTTACATATCCACAGAGATCGTCTCGGTTACGTATGTACGCCTGGTTCACTGATAGGGAACGAGACACTGCGTCAAACGCAGTGTTGTGCGTCATGAAGCATGTATGGAATCAGCCCAATGGAGAGACGGAACGTAGGCGGTTGACGTCATCGACCAGGAAACTGTAAAGCACCCCAAAAACACAAGCGCATCAGCTTCTGATAGGCCTGAAGGAAGTGCTAACGGGAATGCCGGGAGTATGGCGTAACGACGCAGCGTCTCGTTCCCTTTCAGGGTACCAGGGTTACATACGTAACCGAGACATTCCTTTTCAAGGGAACTTCGAGCTGCGTCAAACGCTGTGGAAACGCGAATACCCACTTCGCCATAGGACCAAGTGACCATCATGTGAGAACTAGCGCACAAAGAACAAGAGCACCTGTGCCCCAGGGATAGAGCAACATGTATTCAGATCTAGGACATGGAACTTCATGAAAGTATGTGGTGAAGACCATCCAGCCGCATCACAAACATCACTCAGGGAAACTCCTGACAAAAAAGCTTTAGAAGCAGCCATACTCCTAGTAGAGTGGGCTCGTACAACCAAAGGGGAAGGCTGACCAGCCGACTCATAAGCAAGTGAGATGACCACCTCGACCACCCACTTGCTCATTCTCTGTTTAAACGCAGGACACACTGCGATACCTCCTTTGAAGCGAATAGGTCCGCCTCGGCACGACCAAAACTCAACCAAAGGAGCTCCACCACCTCCTTGGCTCCTGCCTCGACAGGGAGTCTGCTACCACATTCAAATTAATTAAAGGGTACCTATTATGCCATTTAAAATGTTCCTAATATTGTTCTGGGTGTCCCCAACAACAGTTTTACAAGCATGCAATGACAAAAAACACTTTCGTTGTCTTATAATATGCATTTATTTTTACCTGATTTGCCCACCGACTCCCATATGAATCGTTTTACCGAGTCCTTTTCCAAAACCTGCCTTTGCGTGACGCTAATCTGCGGTGATTGGTCAGATGACCTAGTCAGTTGTGATTGGTATTCTCTGTGCAAAAAACCGGAACTCTTATTACCTTAAATGGGTTCGCAACTCCAGTCCTCGCGACCCACTGCTCTGCATATTGTGTATGTCTCCCTTATTTAACACACCTCAGATCCTCAGCTCGTTAGGATAGAGCCGGCTCGCGAATCCATACTTTATATCGTTTAGGTTTGTGAAGAAATCATCTTCAAAATGACGCGAACACAGAACAAGGTTTGGGCTATACTTGTGTGGTATAGCAGTACTTGTATATATGAACTGCAGCCACTTAGTCTTCAAATACTCCTCACTTGACAGGTGAAAAAAGTTCGCTTTTGCGTCGCACTTCAAAACACAGTGTCTCGTCGACATGATTGTTTTCCGAAGCCCAGATCTCGAAAAACGAGTCCAAAAAGGTGCGGTGGGTCCAAACCTCCATGCTCCCAGACCTCCCTGGCCAGCCCAGGCAGGGTGGCCCGTCCTGGGCCAGTTTCAGATTTGCCCGCCACCCCTGGAGCTCCGGTTTTCCCTGACATCTCCGAGCGCAATAAGTGGGCGTTTCTTATTCAAATAACTTGTCAAGTTGACGTCAACCAGACAAAGGAAAAGCATCGTTCTTCGAACGATTCATATCAGCGACTCAGAGTCGACTCTTACTTTTGAGAGACAATAACTTTACATACGATGAATTTTCATGTTTAAAACTTTGCAGGATGTTTTCGTTCACTTAGATCTATGTTAAACACTACATAAAGGGCAATTTTCAAAAATCCATAATAGGTACCCTTTAATGGAAGAAAACTTTTAAAAGCTGCTGCCTATTTTTGTCCTGAAATTATCAATGACAGTATTAACTAAGTCACTGAATAACCCCGCAGGGGAGAGGGATCATCTTAGAAAGCTTTTTCTTTCTATTTCATGTTGGAAAAAAATAATTTTACCATAAATCGGCAGCCTGAAGCAGTTCTCGAACCATGTCAGTACTGCATCCTCACTCACGCTCACGTCCTTTAGCAAATCAGCCTGGTATTCCTGCAATATAGACATTGTATGCAGACACAACGCAGCCTGACCTGCGGCCGAATACATTTTACAAAGCCAAAACATTTCATAATGGCTTGGAATGTAATGCCGGTGCTTTAAATGACAATGCAGCCTCGGAAGAGAGATAGCTCGCAAGTGTCTCATCTAGCCGCAGAAAAGCACCAACTTTTCTTTTAAAAAACCCCAGCCCCCGCTAAATCGTAATATGTAAATGATTGGGGGCTAAAAATTATATCAGAAGCCGGCTTCTTCCATAATCTCGACACCTCAGTATGGATGTCATGAAAAAACGGCAAGCACCAGCTTGGAGGTTGCACACGGGAAGAGAGAAATCTTTCATCTAACTTAGATTTAATAACAGACTTCTGCCTAGCCACTGGCCACTCAATGCTTAGTTCTACCAGAAAGACTCGGGAGAATAAATACTGTGACAATAAATACATTTATTGATAGCCCAGCAAGCAATTAAGTTCTTTGGCGTAGGCCCCGTCCATAGCTCGCAATCCGAGGGTCCGGACTCTGCATTTCCTGCCTGAAGACGAAGGCAGGGGCGAAGCCGACCCCCCCCGGGAGGTATAGGAAGGGACCATCCTGGTGGTGGTTGGGAGGATTGAAAAGAAGGAACCATCTTGGAGGTGATAGGATGGGAGGGAAGGAAACATCTTGAAGGTGGTAGGATAGGAGGAGGGAACCATGTTGGAGGTGGTGGGGAGGATGGAGGTCGATGAAAGCGTCGGCATCTGCGAACTCAAACATGTGTAAGTACCGGTCTTTTATACCGCAAGCATTAAACGCGATTGGATAGATGAGAAGGTAGTTAGTGACGCAACGATTGAGTCTTCCTGGCAGAACTTAACGCTAAAGCTTCCATTTCTACCAGAAAGACTCGGGAGAATAAATACTGTGACAATAAATACATTTATTGATAGCCCAGCAAGCAATTAAGTTCTTTGGCGTAGGCCCCGTCCATAGCTCGCAATCCGAGGGTCCGGACTCTGCATTTCCTGCCTGAAGACGAAGACAGGGGCGAAGCCGACCCCCAAAAACAGGTGGAAGATAATTCCGCCAGGACGGGGCCCACCCCCAAAAGAACGGTAGAAAAAGTATACCCACCAGTAGTGTATCCTGTGGCACTTAAAAATAGAAAGAAAAAGAAATAAATAATAGGCATAAACAAGAAATGTGAAAGCCTCGTAGCCAATAACTAATTATTAAAATGGCACTTCATAGTGACCTGAATGAACTAGGAAAAGAATGTGAATAATGCATTTATTCTGCTGCTGAATATACATTAGTATTTATCCAAGCTGACGCTTTCGTCTGGAGCAACTATGTTTTGAGACAGACTTACGACTATCGAAGTCAGATACTTGTAAATGAGTTGGAGAGAATCAAGTGTTGAGGAATAGTGACTTAAACTGTAAGGAAGCTAACTTAAGCATAAGACAGATTATTGGAACACAAGTCGTTATAGGACTACTGAGAAAATACCGCCTTAGCTATACATAACCGGCCATATGGGAAGAGCCGTAACGGACAACGCAGAGACATGCATCGATGTACCACTTAGAGCCAGGCCACTCGGCCACTATCAGAGCCTGACGATGAAGGTAAGCACCCAACTTTTTCCCTATTTTTGAATTAAAAAATAGGCAAGAAATGGCCCACGAAAGGGTAGCGTGGCCGAGGGGTCTAAGGCTCTGGATTTAGGCTCCAGTCTCTTTGGAGGCTTGGGTTCAATCCCACCATTGCCAGCAGAGGTTTTAAAGAGGGCCAGACATCTTAAGTGTTCTTTGAAAAGACATATTAAAAGAAAAAGTTGGCGAAAATGGCCCACGGAAGCCTCTTTCACAAGGTAGCGTGGCCGAGCGGTCTAAGGCGCTGGATTAAGGCTCCAGTCTCTTCGGAGGCGTGGGTTCAAATCCCACCGCTGCCAAGACATCATTTTAAAAGGCACTCGTGGCTGCTATGCCAAACTGAAAAGACTGGAGAAGTGACACTGCTTGCTCACAGTCTCTTCCAAACCCTGCAGCATTTGCTTTCCTTGACCAAACTTGCAGGCTTCAGAGCCTGACGATGAAGGTCAGCACCCAACTTTTTCCCTGTTTATGAATTAAAAAATAGGCAAAACAGCCCACGAAAGGGTAGCGTGGCCGAGGGGTCTAAGGCGCTGGATTTAGTCTCCAGTCTCTTCGGAGGCGTGGGTTTGAATCCCACTGCTGCCAGCAGAGATTCTGAAGAGGGCCAGACGTCTTAAATGTTCTTTGAAAAAAGAGACGTTAAAAGAAAAAGTTGGTGAAAATAGCACACGGAACACATTATCAAAAGGTAGCGTGGCCGAGCGGTCTAAGGCGCTGGATCAAGGCTCCAGTCTCTTCGGGGACGTGGGTTCGAATCAAACCTTCTGACTGTTCTTCTTCTGTCTGAGCCCCTCCCTAACTGTTCTTATCCACAATTTTGCCAGTAATATCCTGGTTGCCTTAGTCATGCTGAAAAGATTAAGAGCAAAGCCCAAAAATGGGCTCGTCCGGGATTTGAACCCGGGACCTCTCGCACCCAAAGTGAGAACCATACCCCTAGACCAACGAGCCAACACGGAAGTCTGTCTTGCGGCTGACTGGGCGCAAACATTTCCATTTACATGCTGTGGTGGACCTCCCTTTTAGGCTCACTTCAATGGTACACTCCCCAGATGAGCTTTTGAGGATCACTGCTTTTGAAAAGTTTTTTAGGTGTTTAGTCATTCTGCCAAGAAGCGTGACGGCAAAGAGAAAGTGAAGCCTTTGCTTTAAAATCCCATGTTTCCCAGATAGCGACTCGATTTTAGAGTGCCAGTTTCACCACCACAGTCAGGCTGAAGAGATTAAAAGCAAAGCCTAAGACCAAATAGGGAGGGTATGTGGAATCAGGTAGAGGGGAGGTGGTGTTTGGTGAATGGAGCCCCTCAACCAAAAACACTTGGACTAGGTTCCTCTGCCAAAACCCAGGATAGAACCAGGGACCTTTAGATCTTCAGTCTAACGATAGACCAACTGAGCTTTTTCGGCCAGACGTGCAAGTAGATTGTCCAGCAGAGATTTCTGGGAGATCGCACGTCACTTTCGAGATGAGCAGAGCTGATGGTCCCAGAGAGCAAAAACATGGGATCGAACCCCCAACCTTGGCATTATTAGTACCACGCTCTAAACAACTGAGCTAACCGGCCCCGCCCTGACTGTTCTTGTCCACAATTTTGCCAGAAATATCTTGGTTGCCCTAGTCATTCTGAAGAAATTGAAAGCAAAGCCTAAGAACGGGCTCGTCCGGGATTTGAACCCGGGACCTCTCGCACCCGAAGCAAGAATCATACCCCTAGACCAACGAGCCAACAGACACGTCTCGCCTGCTGTTGCCTGCTTGAATTTTCTAATTTAATCTACAACTAAACGGAAGTAGAGCAAAGTTGTCGGAACAGAGGAAAACCGAACGGCATCACCTCCACACATGCTAGGGATCGTGCCACGCCATTTATTTTTTGAGAGCGATAGACACCTTCTGTCTGCGTCTTTGAGGGGAATTAGCTCAAATGGTAGAGCGCTCGCTTAGCATGCGAGAGGAAGCGGGATCGATGCCTGCATTCTCCACGTGGTGTACCTCTTTTCAAAGGGGCACTCCCTAAATGAGCTTCTGAGGATCTTCACCGTCAAAAAGTTTTTTGTTTTTTTTTCGGACGAGGTCCCGCGCAAATTCCTGGCAAGAGCAGGACCCTCTCGGATTGCTGGATTCAGAGTCCAGAGTGCAAACCTCTCGCACCCAAAGCAAGAATCATACCCCTAGACCAACGAGCCAACACGACCGTCTTACCTGCTACTGCAAACATTTCCGTTTACATGCTGTGGTGGACCTCCCTTTTAGGCTCACTTCAATGGGACACTCCAGAAAAAGGCCCACGGAAGGCTTTCTCACGAGGTAGCGTGGCTGAGCCATTTAAGGCACTGTATTAAGGCTTCAGTCTCTTCGGGGGCGTGGGTTTGAATCCCACCACTGCCAGAACAGGATCTTAAAAGGCATTCGTGGCTGCTATGCCAAAGCGAGAAGACTGGAAAAGTGACACTGCTTGCTCTCAGTCTCTTCCAAACCTGGCTGCTTTTTTTCCTTGACCAAACTCGTTGTTATCAGAGCCTGACGATGAAGGTAAGCACCCAACTTTTTCCCTATTTTTGAATTAAAAAATAGGCAAGAAATGGCCCACGAAAGGGTAGCGTGGCCGAGGGGTCTAAGGCTCTGGATTTAGGCTCCAGTCTCTTTGGAGGCTTGGGTTCAATCCCACCATTGCCAGCAGAGGTTTTAAAGAGGGCCAGACATCTTAAGTGTTCTTTGAAAAGACATATTAAAAGAAAAAGTTGGCGAAAATGGCCCACGGAAGCCTCTTTCACAAGGTAGCGTGGCCGAGCGGTCTAAGGCGCTGGATTAAGGCTCCAGTCTCTTCGGGGGCGTGGGTTCGAATCCCACTGCTGCCAAGACATCATTTTAGAAGGCACTCGTGGCTGATATGCCAAAGCGAAAAGACTGGAGAAGTGACACTGCTTGCTCACAGTCTCTTCCAAACCCTGCCGCATTTGCTTTCCTTGACCAAACTCGCAGGCTTCAGAGCCTGATGATGAAGGTCTGCACCCAACTTTTTCCCTGTTTATGAATTAAAAAATAGGCAAGAACGGTCCACGAAAGGGTAGCGTGGCCGAGGGGTCCAAGGCGCTGGATTTAGGCTCCAGTCTCTTTGGAGGCGTGGGTTCAAATCCCACCGCTGCCAAGACATCATTTTAAAAGGCACTCGTGGCTGCTATGCCAAACTGAAAAGACTGGAGAAGTGACACTGCTTGCTCACAGTCTCTTCCAAACCCTGCAGCATTTGCTTTCCTTGACCAAACTTGCAGGCTTCAGAGCCTGACGATGAAGGTCAGCACCCAACTTTTTCCCTGTTTATGAATTAAAAAATAGGCAAAACAGCCCACGAAAGGGTAGCGTGGCCGAGGGGTCTAAGGCGCTGGATTTAGTCTCCAGTCTCGTCGGAGGCGTGAGTTCGAATCCCACTGCTGCCAGCAGAGATTCTGAAGAGGGCCAGACGTCTTAAATGTTCTTTGAAAAAAGAGACGTTAAAAGAAAAAGTTGGTGAAAATAGCACACGGAACGCATTATCAAAAGGTAGCGTGGCCGAGCGGTCTAAGGCGCTGGATCAAGGCTCCAGTCTCTTCGGGGACGTGGGTTCGAATCAAACCTTCTGACTGTTCTTCTTCTGTCTGAGCCCCTCCCTAACTGTTCTTATCCACAATTTTGCCAGTAATATCCTGGTTGCCTTAGTCATGCTAAAGAGATTAAGAGCAAAGCCCAAAAATGGGCTCGTCCGGGATTTGAACCCGGGACCTCTCGCACCCAAAGCGAGAATCATACCCCTAGACCAACGAGCCAACACGGAAGTCTGTCTTGCGGCTGACTGGGCGCAAACATTTCCATTTACATGCTGTGGTGGACCTCCCTTTTAGGCTCACTTCAATGGTACACTCCCCAGATGAGCTTTTGAGGATCACTGCTTTCGAAAAGTTTTTAGGTGTTTAGTCATTCTGCCAAGAAGCGTGAAGGCAAAGAGAAAGTGAAGCCTTTGCTTTAAAATCCCATGTTTCCCAGATAGCGACTCGATTTTAGAGTGCCAGTTTCACCACCACAGTCAGGCTGAAGAGATTAAAAGCAAAGCCTAAGACCAAATAGGGAGGGTATGTGGAATCAGGTAGAGGGGAGGTGGCGTTTGGTGAATGGAGCCCCTCAACCAAAAACACTTGGACTAGGTTCCTCTGCCAAAACCCAGGATAGAACCAGGGACCTTTAGATCTTCAGTCTAACGATAGACCAACTGAGCTTTTTCGGCCAGACGTGCAAGTAGATTGTCCAGCAGAGATTTCTGGGAGATCGCACGTCACTTTCGAGATGAGCAGAGCTGATGGTCCCAGAGAGCAAAAACATGGGATCGAACCCGCAACCTTGGCATTATTAGTACCACGCTCTAAACAACTGAGCTAACCGGCCCCACCCTGACTGTTCTTGTCCACAATTTTGCCAGAAATATCTTGGTTGCCCTAGTAATTCTGAAGAAATTGAAAGCAAAGCCTAAGAACGGGCTCGTCCGGGATTTGAACCCAGGACCTCTCGCACCCGAAGCGAGAATCATACCCCTAGACCAACGAGCCAACAGACACGTCTCGCCTGCTGTTGCCTGCTTGAATTTTCTAATTTAATCTACAACTAAACGGAAGTAGAGCAAAGTTGTCGGAACAGAGGAAAACCGAACGGCATCACCTCCACACATGCTAGGGATCGTGCCACGCCATTTATTTTTTGAGAGCGATAGACACCTTCTGTCTGCGTCTTTGAGGGGAATTAGCTCAAATGGTAGAGCGCTCGCTGCGCAAAAGATGGGGTCCAATCTTTGCGCTCCGCACGCAAGCGAAAAGGACGCAGAAAACGCGAAAAAACGCACAAATTTGCCCTTCAACAATATTCGCGCTATATTCCTGTATGTTATTGAAGAGTTTTAGTTACATGTGAAACAAGTCACCCTACGCGGGCTGGGCTCGAACCCGTGTTTTGCGCGACTAGTGTGTGATCAACTGCGCATGCGCCATCATTTGGTTATCTATGTGACATATCATTATATTGATTGATATTAATAGTGTATATTATTTTAAAACAAGCATAGTACATGTTTATGGTTTAATAAAACTAATACAAATGTTTATTCAAATATTATTTTAGGACACTTGTGTCCTAAATGAAATGTTTTAAATGTTTCATATAAATGAAACATATATCAAATATAATTGTCAAATTTATGTTTTAAATGTCCAATGTTTTATACACACAAATGCACACAAATATCGAAATGTATTTTTTTATTAAAATGAATACACACAAATATTGAAATAAGTACACACACACACCCACACACACACATAAATAAATATAAGGACATACACACAATAAATGTGTTATATACAATGTATACTTTATGAAAGAGTGGGTGGGCCCATGTACAGTTTGCACATTCCAGGGCAATTAAAAAAAGCACAATGAATAAGAGTGTGAACAGTATTTATTTACTAAAACTACAAGACATTAATGAACAACAATAAACAACTAACAATGTAGAAATAGAATAGAACATTCTGTAATATAAATAAAACAAACAAGACATTACAGAAAGATTGAGAGAAAAAAAGAACATAACTGTATTTACACATTGATATTTATTTACAGGTATTTACAAACAATCTTTTTTCTGTGTTGTTATATTTTTATTATGGAGGCGGCTGTCCAGGTTTTTTCTGCAGGCGCTGTTCTACCAGCCACTCCTCTAAAGATTTGCCACCAGAGGCACTGGGGCAAAACGTGGCACTGCCGAAGCGGCTGTGGCCGAACTCTTTGGTTTTGGGCATCCCACACTTAGAGCATTTGTTAAATGCCACTTCACGGACATATTTCCTTTTGTAGGCTCCACTGGCCTCCTCTTCTGCCCTGCGTCGTCTGTTCCTCTGAGTGAAGCGGGATACAGACACCGGGGCAGTGGGAGCAGGAGCCTCTCGCAAGTCAGGAAACACTGACGCAAGGAGAGGAGCAGCGGAAGCGCCACCTGCACCAGCTGCCAGCAGCGTGGGCGCAGTGTTCAATAAAATGAACTGGGGCTGTGGCACAGGAACTGGGGGAGGAGTAGGAGCTGCTTGCATAATTGGCCGCACAATTGTAGCACTGGCCGGTCGTCTGCCCGGCCGTAGCTTAGGAGCCTGTCCCGCTCTGTTAGGAGGAAGGACAAACTCGTGCCGGGCCCCTGATGTGGAGGGAGTCTCATCCAGCTTTTCCCGCGGAGCAGGCAGCTGTGAGCTGGCCACAGCGATGCGGTCTTCTCCAGCAAGGCCCTGGGTAAGGACAGTCACTTCCTGGGTGTTCTCCCTTCGATTAAACCTGCAATCAAAAATGTATTCATAATAAATAACTGCTTTCCCTTTCTTTCAAATGTCAATGTAAAACCATGCTTACCACTGAGTGAGAGTCCTCTGATTCAGCATAAACAGCTGAAGTGATGTGGCCTCCATCAGGGTTTGGCAGTTCAGCACCAGGTCTCGAATGTGGTGGTAATCCGTGAGCACCTTAGTCCAACGAGGAAGACGGACTCCATCCTTCTTAGTTGGGGACTTGTGCAGTGCACACAGTTTGATGCACATGGCCTCAACTAAGCGACTGGTGCTGGGCCACTGAGCCGGCCCCCCAGGATGACCAATCAGGCACCTCTTCACACTGTCCACACCCGGTGTCACTCCTGTGTTTTTCGGAGCCTTGAAGCGTCCGTGGGTCAGTTTGGGCTGGTGTCTGGGCTGATAGTGGATCTTCCTCTTGTCCCCATCAGGAAGAGCAGTCCACAGACGGATGACCTCTGTGACCTGCTGCTCGTCCAGGTAGAGTGCCTGACGGAGGGACACCAGGTACTCAGCCAGATCCTGCACCTTATCCCAGCCTGCAACGCCATCGGGTCCAAGAACAGGAGCCTGCAGGTTATTACAATAACAATACACAGCATGTTAAATGTCAGAGTGCAAAAGCAAATAGAAACTAATAATGAGAAGCTTACTTACAGGAGCCTGGTCTGCAACACTGGACCCAGTTGATGTTGCAGGAGCAGAGGCAGCACTTGGCTGGACAGAAGGCTGTGGAGGAGACTGCAGAGGAGGCTGGGTAGGACGCAGAGGAGGCTGGGCAGGGCGCAGAGTAGGAGACTGCAGAGGAGGCTGGGCAGGGCGCTGCAGTCCTGTGGGTGGCTGTAGTGAGGATGGTTCTGGTGCAGAGGGACAGGGGTTGAAGGCCTGGGTGCTGCTGCTGTGGACTGGGACAGGCTCAATGGGGTCATAGAGGACTGGCACTGTGAGGTCCTCAGGTTCCTCCTCAACAAAGCCTTCGTCCTGCACCACCTCATCAGTCATCTGCTCCACCAGCCGATCCTCCTCTTCTGGGTTATCCATAACAGTCAGGGATTTCCCAGACTGACTGTATAGATATTCCATACCCAGCAGCTCCCCTGCAAAAGAACACACATACAAAGCACATTCACATTATTATAGCTGTAGTGGCTATTTGTCCATAACAATCTTAAACAGAAAAAAAAAATCAATCAAATTTTTCAAAGTTTGATCGTTTGTAGGCTTGACACAGTTTAACAGATCAAAAAATGAAAATAATAAACAAGAAGATAATACGCATAAATGCAAAATAAAGCAAATTAACTTTAGCAAAAGAAAGCAAAGAAATAAGGCTATAAGGGGTCAAATTAAGCCTAAATTAAACAAAGTACAAATAACTTGACCAATAGTTGAATTATTTGAAATACAATATAAAAAATGTACACTCATACACCTGTATAATGTATAATCTTTTGTTTGAGTTAACATGAATAATTCTCACCTGTGTAAGCCCCTGGAGGCTGGTAGCGGTCATCCAGGGACATCTTCAGCACTTTGCGGCTGAGCCGGTCCATTGCCTCCCTCTCTACGCTACTGTAGGTCCTCAGGTCAGCCTTTCCCCTCACTGCTTCATCCATCCGGTCCTGGTTCCAGCGCATCAGGCCTTCCAGGAGATAGGCCTGGAAATGCGCATCACTGGCACTGGTCCCTACAGGTCAAATAAAGTCAAATATATGTTATCTGTGTATTCAGTATGGCAGAATAGGTTATAAAAGTTTAAAGTTTTTTGCAGGTTATGAAAGTTATAACCTACCTGGGATGAAGCGATTTAAATGGAGGTGGAAAGACTCCAAGGAGGTGGAGCCACGAGCACAGCGATAGCAGCTGAGCTCCACACCACCCTTCTTCAGTGTGTCTGTCTTCTGGTACAGAGGGAAGCCCTCTGGGTCCTGAATACAGGCGATGTGTCTCTGCTGGTCTATCCAAACCTGTTGGATTCGCTCGTGGTCCAGCAATGGTACACCCAGAGTGTCCCTCCCCTTCTCACTGTCCATCTCATCAATGAGCGCCTTGATCCTCCAGGTGGTCTCCTCCACTCCTCTGGTCCGCTTCCGACAGTGCAGTGCCAGCTCCTTCCTGGTGATCAGCTTATCCAGAGCCTTCTCTGAGACTGGACCAGCTCCTCTGGCCTGTAACTCCCCCTGTTTGGCCAACCGTAGAGCAGCGACATCATCTGGATCCAGCTCAAAGATGCACCTGGAAAGCCGAGCCATGAAGGTGCCGTAGAGCTGATGAGCCTCCGTGATGACACCTGCTGCAAAGCGCCGCATGAAGTGCCAAATGTCAAGGCGCACTTGGAGCTCATCCCACTCTATGAACATGGCTCTGACCTGCGACTGTCTGTGCGCGTGTGGGCTGCAGCAGTCTCTGTCTACATACATGATGGCGGGTGGTGCCACTCCCGCCTCCCTATACCTCTTCATGAGACCTACTGCCATGGGCCACAATCCATGCCCCTCTGCCGCTGTGAGGACTGACACCAACACCTGGCCGTGCTCGTTGCCTACATTAGTGCACCAACCAGCAGTGTTGGCAGCAGCGCCGGCCAGTTTTTTGGTGACCTATGTAAAAAAAAAAACAGTAGAACAAAACAAATGTCAGGAAAAAATTAAGATAATAACAATTATTATTACTTTATTATTACTTAATAATTATTACTCAAGTTTTTATACCTTTTTGGTGGAGTCCATCTTGAGGACAGAGCCAAAGACTGAAGTTATTTTGGCCTTGACCTCAGGTAGCCGCGAGAGGACGTCACTGGCATACACAGACAACAGCCACTTGGGTTTGGGGATGGGTGGGAGGGGCGGGGGTGCAGAAAAGAGTGGAGGCTCAACCATGGAGGAGTCTGTGAAGGGCTCACAGACAGTGAGGTACTCCAGCGTCCGCTGTGACCACGCTGAGGTGTGCAGCTCCTGCAGCTTTTTGTAAAGCTGTGTGACACTGTTCCCCCGGGTCCTCTCCCGCATCATTATGACTACACGGTAGTCACACGAGTACCTACAGACAGTCAAATAATTCTGTTCAGTGCCACATCTTATCATTTCAATGTCAGTAAAGCAACGTATTTGATTTTATACAGTACAACAAATTACAGTGCATTGCTCTAAATATGAATGTGTTCTACCTGTATGTCAGAATGGCGGGGAATTTTCTGCGGTGTCCCATGTCGAGCTGTCCCAGGATGTCTTCAGACCAGGCTGGATACTTCTTCTTGCACCCTTTGCACTCCAGATACTCTGTGGCCATGTCATACCACCCGTCTATGTCCAGGACCTTGCGCACAGTGCGATAAAGGCCAGCAGCTGTCAGCTTGTGGTTATTGCAGGCTGGCTGGACACAGACAAGTGGAATGGACCACATCTTCAGTGGCATCCAGAGGAACAGAGGGCGGCAGAAGAAAATATCAGGAGAAGTAGGGGGCTGGGTGAAGACGGTCGGGGGCTGGGGAGGGTACCACCAGAAGTTGGGATGTGGCACCAGCTCAGGCTTCCCTGTTTTTAAGTTGGCCCTGAACAGAGTCTTCCTGATCCAGTCCTGCTGGAAAGATGGGAGTTGCTCTTTCCAGTGGACAGGAAGCTCTGCAGGCGACTGGGACACCTGGCCAGGGGTCCACAATGCTGGAGGAGCAGGATAAGGGGCAGGAGCAGGAGCAGGGGCAGTAGCAGGAGCCGGGGCAGGAGCAGGGCCTCTCGAGCCTGCAGTGGCTGGAGCGTAAAAAAAACACACAACAAAATTATCTTATTGTTTTAGACTTTCACTGTATGACTTTCTCAGCTCTGCTGGACAGCTACTGCGATTACAAGATTTGCTGCAAAGCATGTATGATTAGTAGAGAGACGACATGATGATGAAAAGATGGAAGGAAGCAGTGAAAATCATCCTGTTTTTCATCCAAGCACCATTAGAAGAAATACAAGAAGAAAAAAGATTGGATCAGCTAAGTGTGAAGCGAAGCAGACCAAACACTACAAAAGCCACTTATTCCAAGGGGAGCGGGGTAAGTGTGAGATAAGAATGAGCTTTAGTCAGTGATTATGATAAAAAATGAAATAGAACCTTTTACATACACCTTTAAATTCTCTTTTTTCCTTTGAGGATGTTCACTCAAAGAGTGAATGTGGATTGACACCTGAGAAGTGCCATTCCTCTGTGTTGTGAAATAAAATAATATGATATGTCATTTAAAAAATACTGTTTTGTTTTATTTGTAGTTGTTTGTAAAGTATTGTTTAAGATTTACATACCTTGAGGAAGTTGTTCCTCAGCTTGCGAGGCAACAGTTGCCATCTCCAGGTCATCTTCCTCCTCAAAAAAATCCGTAGCAGCAGAGTCTGTAAAATAACATAAAACACTAAGCACATGTCACCAACACACTTGTGTGTGTTAAGTGATACTAACCACGTGTAAAGAGCTGTCTCCGGGCTGCGGACTCAGACGCAGGAGGTACACGTGGTCCTGCAGCTGTTGAATACGTATTTTCGTTAGACATATATACTACATAATATATAATGTAATGATTTTAAAGCTAGCAAATCACTTACTGGGTTTGGCTGGAGACAAAATCTTTTGTGCCAGCAGTGAAGCAGATAAATGCTTCCCCCGCGCCAACAGGGCCTTCACATTAGTTACCGGCAGTGGCCTGTTCTTAGTGGCAGTAGGTGGAGGAGGAACAGACACAGCAGCAGTGGGGACAGATGCAACGGGCACAGTGGAGCTGGGCATGTGGGCTGGAGCCTGCCTCTTCAGCACGTATGCTTTGAAAAGGGCCATGTTAGTGTTAGGCCTGGCCTTTGCCTTCTTCAGGTAGGTGATGAGAGCCTGGGCCTCCTTGCTTGGGTCCTCATACACCTCCTTCATTGACCTACCCTTAAAATCCCCAAACTCCACCATCAGACATCCAGAGTCTCCTGTCCTCTGGGCCTCCTGCAGCATAGCCTGTTTTTTCTGATATACCTCCACAGCTTCGCCGACCTCCCTGATCTGCGAGGTGTATCTGAGGAACAGGTGTTTGTTGGCCGACAGCGGGTTGTCCCTCTCCTCCTCCCCCAAAATGCTGCTGACCAGATAGCAGGCATACCCCAGTGAGTTCTCCAGCAGCCACAGGAACCTCTGACCCTGGTGTTTGCCAAACTGGATCTTGCAGTGGGCCAGAACCAGGAACTGGTCTCCAGGATTCCCTCCATTCTGCCTCACAAAGGCAGTGGCCTCAGCCAGGACCTCCTCCTTACTCCTGGCCCTCCCTGCCAACGAGATCTCCCTCCTATTGGCCTCCTCAGTTGGCCCCATAAGGAGTCGACCCTCAGAGGTTCTTCGTAAAACTGGGTATGCATACATTATCTGAAAGGACTCAGGCATAAACAGAACGTTACATAGCTGTCATATTCCAACTGAAAGTATTTTACTATACAGTTTTCGTTATTTATGTAATTAATTGTTATAATATTATAATAATTAATGATGATGATTATTATTATTATTATTATTATAGTGTGATGAACTTATTAATAAGAAAATAAATAACACTTCTTGGTACAATCTTGCTGGTATCATGCCATGCTTAAATGGTTTTGTTTTATTTAGCTTTTGTGGCAGAGATTACTACAAAACACAAAATATAACATAAAGGCGTATATGACAATTCATAATAATACGAACTTCAAATAGATTAAATTGAGAATCATTTGTATCCTGAAATCTAAAAAAATATATTAGTGATTTAAAACAAACAAACATGTTTTTGCCAATTCATGTTTTTTTTTTTATGTATTTAAAAGTATAACATAAATATGTATGCTGGTGTATAACATAGTATAGTATAACATATATGAATTAAACGTTTTTTTAAAGTTTTTGTATAAATGTTCTTGTCCTCAAAATAATGTAATGACACACACAAAAAAACTAAATTAACAACAACAAAAAAATGATTTAAGGAGGATATACCTTAATTAGCGGTCGGCTAATTATCTTGACAGTAGTGTTATGTTTTTAACTGTATTTATCATGGGAAAGTTGCAGGTTCATATGTACAGAAGAAAAAGTGTGCTATTACACGCTAGATATCTTTATTGGCATGTTTAATTGTCTAAAAATACACACTGTTTATAAATAAATAATGATCGATTATACAGTCGTGAAGAATAGCCTTACCTGTTGCGAAGATTGCAAAGATGACGATAATAATAGCGGTCGCCGATTGGTCAAAAGTTAGCCACAGGAGAAGAGCCAGTAGAGAAACGCGATTGGTCAAAAGTAAGCCAGAGGAGAGAAACGCGATTGGTCAAAAGTAAGCCAGAGGAGAGAAACGCGATTGGCCAAAAGTAAGCCCCAGGAGAGAACGCGATTGGTCAAAAGTAAGCCCCAGGAGAGAACGCGATTGGCTCCGTGGGCTTACTTTGGGCTTACTTTGGCTCAACCGGTAGGAAGCAGCAGGCGCAAGCGAGAGGAAGCGGGATCGATGCCTGCATTCTCCACGTGGTGTAACCCTTTTCAAATGGGCACTCCCTAAATGAGCTTCTGAGGATCTTCACCGTCAAAAAGTTTTTTGTTTTTTTTTCGGACGAGGTCCCGCGCAAATTCCTGGCAAGAGCAGGACCCTCTCGGATTGCTGGATTCAGAGTCCAGAGTGCAAACCTCTCGCACCCAAAGCAAGAATCATACCCCTAGACCAACGAGCCAACACGACCGTCTTACCTGCTACTGCAAACATTTCCGTTTACATGCTGCGGTGGACCTCCCTTTTAGGCTCACTTCAATGGGACACTCCAGAAAAAGGCCCACGGAAGGCTTTCTCACGAGGAAGCGTGGCTGAGCCATTTAAGGCGCTGTATTAAGGCTTCAGTCTCTTCGGGGGCGTGGGTTTGAATCCCACCGCTGCCAGAACAGGATCTTAAAAGGCATTCGTGGCTGCTATGCCAAAGCGAGAAGACTGGAAAAGTGACACTGCTTGCTCTCAGTCTCTTCCAAACCTGGCTGCTTTTTTTCCTTGACCAAACTCGTTGTTATCAGAGCCTGACGATGAAGGTAAGCACCCAACTTTTTCCCTATTTTTGAATTAAAAAATAGGCAAGAAATGGCCCACGAAAGGGTAGCGTGGCCGAGGGGTCTAAGGCGCTGGATTTAGGCTCCAGTCTCTTTGGAGGCTTGGGTTCAATCCCACCATTGCCAGCAGAGGTTTTAAAGAGGGCCAGACATCTTAAGTGTTCTTTGAAAAGACATATTAAAAGAAAAAGTTGGCGAAAATGGCCCACGGAAGCCTCTTTCACAAGGTAGCGTGGCCGAGCGGTCTAAGGCGCTGGATTAAGGCTCCACTCTCTTCGGGGGCGTGGGTTCGAATCCCACCGCTGCCAAGACATCATTTTAGAAGGCACTCGTGGCTGATATGCCAAAGCGAAAAGACTGGAGAAGTGACACTGCTTGCTCACAGTCTCTTCCAAACCCTGCCGCATTTGCTTTCCTTGACCAAACTCGCAGGCTTCAGAGCCTGATGATGAAGCTCTGCACCCAACTTTTTCCCTGTTTATGAATTAAAAAATAGGCAAGAACGGTCCACGAAAGGGTAGCGTGGCCGAGGGGTCCAAGGCGCTGGATTTAGGCTCCAGTCTCTTCGGAGGCGTGGGTTCAAATCCCACCGCTGCCAAGACATCATTTTAAAAGGCACTCGTGGCTGCTATGCCAAACTGAAAAGACTGGAGAAGTGACACTGCTTGCTCACAGTCTCTTCCAAACCCTGCAGCATTTGCTTTCCTTGACCAAACTTGCAGGCTTCAGAGCCTGACGATGAAGGTCAGCACCCAACTTTTTCCCTGTTTATGAATTAAAAAATAGGCAAAACAGCCCACGAAAGGGTAGCGTGGCCGAGGGGTCTAAGGCGCTGGATTTAGTCTCCAGTCTCTTCGGAGGCGTGGGTTCGAATCCCGCTGCTGCCAGCAGAGATTCTGAAGAGGGCCAGACGTCTTAAATGTTCTTTGAAAAAAGAGACGTTAAAAGAAAAAGTTGGTGAAAATAGCACACGGAACGCGTTATCAAAAGGTAGCGTGGCCGAGCGGTCTAAGGCGCTGGATCAAGGCTCCAGTCTCTTCGGGGACGTGGGTTCGAATCAAACCTTCTGACTGTTCTTCTTCTGTCTGAGCCCCTCCCTAACTGTTCTTATCCACAATTTTGCCAGTAATATCCTGGTTGCCTTAGTCATGCTGAAAAGATTAAGAGCAAAGCCCAAAAATGGGCTCGTCCGGGATTTGAACCCGGGACCTCTCGCACCCAAAGTGAGAACCATACCCCTAGACCAACGAGCCAACACGGAAGTCTGTCTTGCGGCTGACTGGGCGCAAACATTTCCATTTACATGCTGTGGTGGACCTCCCTTTTAGGCTCACTTCAATGGTACACTCCCCAGATGAGCTTTTGAGGATCACTGCTTTTGAAAAGTTTTTTAGGTGTTTAGTCATTCTGCCAAGAAGCGTGACGGCAAAGAGAAAGTGAAGCCTTTGCTTTAAAATCCCATGTTTCCCAGATAGCGACTCGATTTTAGAGTGCCAGTTTCACCACCACAGTCAGGCTGAAGAGATTAAAAGCAAAGCCTAAGACCAAATAGGGAGGGTATGTGGAATCAGGTAGAGGGGAGGTGGTGTTTGGTGAATGGAGCCCCTCAACCAAAAACACTTGGACTAGGTTCCTCTGCCAAAACCCAGGATAGAACCAGGGACCTTTAGATCTTCAGTCTAACGATAGACCAACTGAGCTTTTTCGGCCAGACGTGCAAGTAGATTGTCCAGCAGAGATTTCTGGGAGATCGCACGTCACTTTCGAGATGAGCAGAGCTGATGGTCCCAGAGAGCAAAAACATGGGATCGAACCCGCAACCTTGGCATTATTAGTACCACGCTCTAAACAACTGAGCTAACCGGCCCCGCCCTGACTGTTCTTGTCCACAATTTTGCCAGAAATATCTTGGTTGCCCTAGTCATTCTGAAGAAATTGAAAGCAAAGCCTAAGAACGGGCTCGTCCGGGATTTGAACCCGGGACCTCTCGCACCCGAAGCAAGAATCATACCCCTAGACCAACGAGCCAACAGACACGTCTCGCCTGCTGTTGCCTGCTTGAATTTTCTAATTTAATCTACAACTAAACGGAAGTAGAGCAAAGTTGTCGGAACAGAGGAAAACCGAACGGCATCACCTCCACACATGCTAGGGATCGTGCCACGCCATTTATTTTTTGAGAGCGATAGACACCTTCTGTCTGCGTCTTTGAGGGGAATTAGCTCAAATGGTAGAGCGCTCGCTTAGCATGCGAGAGGAAGCGGGATCGATGCCTGCATTCTCCACGTGGTGTACCTCTTTTCAAAGGGGCACTCCCTAAATGAGCTTCTGAGGATCTTCACCGTCAAAAAGTTTTTTGTTTTTTTTTCGGACGAGGTCCCGCGCAAATTCCTGGCAAGAGCAGGACCCTCTCGGATTGCTGGATTCAGAGTCCAGAGTGCAAACCTCTCGCACCCAAAGCAAGAATCATACCCCTAGACCAACGAGCCAACACGACCGTCTTACCTGCTACTGCAAACATTTCCGTTTACATGCTGCGGTGGACCTCCCTTTTAGGCTCACTTCAATGGGACACTCCAGAAAAAGGCCCACGGAAGGCTTTCTCACGAGGTAGCGTGGCTGAGCCATTTAAGGCACTGTATTAAGGCTTCAGTCTCTTCGGGGGCGTGGGTTTGAATCCCACCGCTGCCAGAACAGGATCTTAAAAGGCATTCGTGGCTGCTATGCCAAAGCGAGAAGACTGGAAAAGTGACACTGCTTGCTCTCAGTCTCTTCCAAACCTGGCTGCTTTTTTTCCTTGACCAAACTCGTTGTTATCAGAGCCTGACGATGAAGGTAAGCACCCAACTTTTTCCCTATTTTTGAATTAAAAAATAGGCAAGAAATGGCCCACGAAAGGGTAGCGTGGCCGAGGGGTCTAAGGCTCTGGATTTAGGCTCCAGTCTCTTTGGAGGCTTGGGTTCAATCCCACCATTGCCAGCAGAGGTTTTAAAGAGGGCCAGACATCTTAAGTGTTCTTTGAAAAGACATATTAAAAGAAAAAGTTGGTGAAAATGGCCCACGGAAGCCTCTTTCACAAGGTAGCGCGGCCGAGCGGTCTAAGGCGCTGGATTAAGGCTCCAGTCTCTTCGGGGGCGTGGGTTCGAATCCCACTGCTGCCAAGACATCATTTTAGAAGGCACTCGTGGCTGATATGCCAAAGCGAAAAGACTGGAGAAGTGACACTGCTTGCTCACAGTCTCTTCCAAACCCTGCCGCATTTGCTTTCCTTGACCAAACTCGCAGGCTTCAGAGCCTGATGATGAAGGTCTGCACCCAACTTTTTCCCTGTTTATGAATTAAAAAATAGGCAAGAACGGTCCACGAAAGGGTAGCGTGGCCGAGGGGTCCAAGGCGCTGGATTTAGGCTCCAGTCTCTTTGGAGGCGTGGGTTCAAATCCCACCGCTGCCAAGACATCATTTTAAAAGGCACTCGTGGCTGCTATGCCAAACTGAAAAGACTGGAGAAGTGACACTGCTTGCTCACAGTCTCTTCCAAACCCTGCAGCATTTGCTTTCCTTGACCAAACTTGCAGGCTTCAGAGCCTGACGATGAAGGTCAGCACCCAACTTTTTCCCTGTTTATGAATTAAAAAATAGGCAAAACAGCCCACGAAAGGGTAGCGTGGCCGAGGGGTCTAAGGCGCTGGGTTTAGTCTCCAGTCTCGTCGGAGGCGTGAGTTCGAATCCCACTGCTGCCAGCAGAGATTCTGAAGAGGGCCAGACGTCTTAAATGTTCTTTGAAAAAAGAGACGTTAAAAGAAAAAGTTGGTGAAAATAGCACACGGAACGCATTATCAAAAGGTAGCGTGGCCGAGCGGTCTAAGGCGCTGGATCAAGGCTCCAGTCTCTTCGGGGACGTGGGTTCGAATCAAACCTTCTGACTGTTCTTCTTCTGTCTGAGCCCCTCCCTAACTGTTCTTATCCACAATTTTGCCAGTAATATCCTGGTTGCCTTATGCCGAGTTCAGACTGCATGATTTTAGCCACGATTTTGGCTCGCCGACAGGTTTTGAGAAATCGCCGACAAATGCCCGAAATCACAGGCAAATCGGCGCTCGTTCACGCGAGTGACAATCACGCAGTGTGAATGAGCAAAGACGCGAACTGAGAGAATCACCGACGAGTCGCCGACGCCCGTGAGATATTTGGCATGCTTGATATCTGGACCTGTCGGCGATTCAAAATCCTGCTGTGTGAAAAGTGTTTTGACTAAAAATACATCGGCGATCACCGGCAGCCAGTGAGAGAGCAAGATACAGAGCAGCAGGGAGTTCGGGGAGGAGTTATGGATCACGTATAGGCTATATATCAACATGATATGGCATTGTTTCAGAAAAAAAGCTTCTTCTCGCTCTATTTGGACACAATAAATGGAATAAAAATTAGTAGAAATTTTGCAGGAGCACTCGTGTCTGTTAGATGTTTCACCTGAGCTGTATACCACAACTCGAAAAAAAAAGTCTCACGTGAGAACTCCGGTCTTCCACGTGTGGTGTCGCGCGTTGTTTACTTGTCATATCTCACGCGTGTTTGTTGTGAAATGTAGTTTGCGTGCTAGACGGAGTCTGTCGGCGATTTTTCCTATTGTAAAGTCATGCAGTGTGAAACCTTCTGTCGCCGATCAATCGTCCAGTGTGAATACAGCAGTGACTGAATGCTGGCCAAGATAGTCATGCAGTGTGAAAAGAACAGCGACCCGACTACTTTGAAAATCGTGCAGTCTGAACTTGGCTTTAGTCATGCTAAAGAGATTAAGAGCAAAGCCCAAAAATGGGCTCGTCCGGGATTTGAACCCGGGACCTCTCGCACCCAAAGCGAGAATCATACCCCTAGACCAACGAGCCAACACGGAAGTCTGTCTTGCGGCTGACTGGGCGCAAACATTTCCATTTACATGCTGTGGTGGACCTCCCTTTTAGGCTCACTTCAATGGTACACTCCCCAGATGAGCTTTTGAGGATCACTGCTTTCGAAAAGTTTTTAGGTGTTTAGTCATTCTGCCAAGAAGCGTGACGGCAAAGAGAAAGTGAAGCCTTTGCTTTAAAATCCCATGTTTCCCAGATAGCGACTCGATTTTAGAGTGCCAGTTTCACCACCACAGTCAGGCTGAAGAGATTAAAACCAAAGCCTAAGACCAAATAGGGAGGGTATGTGGAATCAGGTAGAGGGGAGGTGGCGTTTGGTGAATGGAGCCCCTCAACCAAAAACACTTGGACTAGGTTCCTCTGCCAAAACCCAGGATAGAACCAGGGACCTTTAGATCTTCAGTCTAACGATAGACCAACTGAGCTTTTTCGGCCAGACGTGCAAGTAGATTGTCCAGCAGAGATTTCTGGGAGATCGCACGTCACTTTCGAGATGAGCAGAGCTGATGGTCCCAGAGAGCAAAAACATGGGATCGAACCCGCAACCTTGGCATTATTAGTACCACGCTCTAAACAACTGAGCTAACCGGCCCCGCCCTGACTGTTCTTGTCCACAATTTTGCCAGAAATATCTTGGTTGCCCTAGTAATTCTGAAGAAATTGAAAGCAAAGCCTAAGAACGGGCTCGTCCGAGATTTGAACCCGGGACCTCTCGCACCCGAAGCGAGAATCATACCCCTAGACCAACGAGCCAACAGACACGTCTCGCCTGCTGTTGCCTGCTTGAATTTTCTAATTTAATCTACAACTAAACGGAAGTAGAGCAAAGTTGTCGGAACAGAGGAAAACCGAACGGCATCACCTCCACACATGCTAGGGATCGTGCCACGCCATTTATTTTTTGAGAGCGATAGACACCTTCTGTCTGCGTCTTTGAGGGGAATTAGCTCAAATGGTAGAGCGCTCGCTTAGCATGCGAGAGGAAGCGGGATCGATGCCTGCATTCTCCACGTGGTGTACCTCTTTTCAAAGGGGCACTCCCTAAATGAGCTTCTGAGGATCTTCACCGTCAAAAAGTTTTTTGTTTTTTTTTCGGACGAGGTCCCGCGCAAATTCCTGGCAAGAGCAGGACCCTCTCGGATTGCTGGATTCAGAGTCCAGAGTGCAAACCTCTCGCACCCAAAGCAAGAATCATACCCCTAGACCAACGAGCCAACACGACCGTCTTACCTGCTACTGCAAACATTTCCGTTTACATGCTGCGGTGGACCTCCCTTTTAGGCTCACTTCAATGGGACACTCCAGAAAAAGGCCCACGGAAGGCTTTCTCACGAGGTAGCGTGGCTGAGCCATTTAAGCCGCTGTATTAAGGCTTCAGTCTCTTCGGGGGCGTGGGTTTGAATCCCACCGCTGCCAGAACAGGATCTTAAAAGGCATTCGTGGCTGCTATGCCAAAGCGAGAAGACTGGAAAAGTGACACTGCTTGCTCTCAGTCTCTTCCAAACCTGGCTGCTTTTTTTCCTTGACCAAACTCGTTGTTATCAGAGCCTGACGATGAAGGTAAGCACCCAACTTTTTCCCTATTTTTGAATTAAAAAATAGGCAAGAAATGGCCCACGAAAGGGTAGCGTGGCCGAGGGGTCTAAGGCGCTGGATTTAGGCTCCAGTCTCTTTGGAGGCTTGGGTTCAATCCCACCATTGCCAGCAGAGGTTTTAAAGAGGGCCAGACATCTTAAGTGTTCTTTGAAAAGACATATTAAAAGAAAAAGTTGGCGAAAATGGCCCACGGAAGCCTCTTTCACAAGGTAGCGTGGCCGAGCGGTCTAAGGCGCTGGATTAAGGCTCCAGTCTCTTCGGGGGCGTGGGTTCGAATCCCACCGCTGCCAAGACATCATTTTAGAAGGCACTCGTGGCTGATATGCCAAAGCGAAAAGACTGGAGAAGTGACACTGCTTGCTCACAGTCTCTTCCAAACCCTGCCGCATTTGCTTTCCTTGACCAAACTCGCAGGCTTCAGAGCCTGATGATGAAGCTCTGCACCCAACTTTTTCCCTGTTTATGAATTAAAAAATAGGCAAGAACGGTCCACGAAAGGGTAGCGTGGCCGAGGGGTCCAAGGCGCTGGATTTAGGCTCCAGTCTCTTCGGAGGCGTGGGTTCAAATCCCACCGCTGCCAAGACTTCTTTTTAAAAGGCACTCGTGGCTGCTATGCCAAACTGAAAAGACTGGAGAAGTGACACTGCTTGCTCACAGTCTCTTCCAAACCCTGCAGCATTTGCTTTCCTTGACCAAACTTGCAGGCTTCAGAGCCTGACGATGAAGGTCAGCACCCAACTTTTTCCCTGTTTATGAATTAAAAAATAGGCAAAACAGCCCACGAAAGGGTAGCGTGGCCGAGGGGTCTAAGGCGCTGGATTTAGTCTCCAGTCTCTTCGGAGGCGTGGGTTCGAATCCCACTGCTGCCAGCAGAGATTCTGAAGAGGGCCAGACGTCTTAAATGTTCTTTGAAAAAAGAGACGTTAAAAGAAAAAGTTGGTGAAAAAAGCACACGGAACGCATTATCAAAAGGTAGCGTGGCCGAGCGGTCTAAGGCGCTGGATCAAGGCTACAGTCTCTTCGGGGACGTGGGTTCGAATCAAACCTTCTGACTGTTCTTCTTCTGTCTGAGCCCCTCCCTAACTGTTCTTATCCACAATTTTGCCAGTAATATCCTGGTTGCCTTAGTCATGCTGAAGAGATTAAGAGCAAAGCCCAAAAATGGGCTCGTCCGGGATTTGAACCCGGGACCTCTCGCACCCAAAGCGAGAATCATACCCCTAGACCAACGAGCCAACACGGAAGTCTGTCTTGCGGCTGACTGGGCGCAAACATTTCCATTTACATGCTGTGGTGGACCTCCCTTTTAGGCTCACTTCAATGGTACACTCCCCAGATGAGCTTTTGAGGATCACTGCTTTTGAAAAGTTTTTTAGGTGTTTAGTCATTCTGCCAAGAAGCGTGACGGCAAAGAGAAAGTGAAGCCTTTGCTTTAAAATCCCATGTTTCCCAGATAGCGACTCGATTTTAGAGTGCCAGTTTCACCACCACAGTCAGGCTGAAGAGATTAAAAGCAAAGCCTAAGACCAAATAGGGAGGGTATGTGGAATCAGGTAGAGGGGAGGTGGCGTTTGGTGAATGGAGCCCCTCAACCAAAAACACTTGGACTAGGTTCCTCTGCCAAAACCCAGGATAGAACCAGGGACCTTTAGATCTTCAGTCTAACGATAGACCAACTGAGCTTTTTCGGCCAGACATGCAAGTAGATTGTCCAGCAGAGATTTCTGGGAGATCGCACGTCACTTTCGAGATGAGCAGAGCTGATGGTCCCAGAGAGCAAAAACATGGGATCGAACCCGCAACCTTGGCATTATTAGTACCACGCTCTAAACAACTGAGCTAACCCGCCCCGCCCTGACTGTTCTTGTCCACAATTTTGCCAGAAATATCTTGGTTGCCCTAGTCATTCTGAAGAAATTGAAAGCAAAGCCTAAGAACGGGCTCGTCCGGGATTTGAACCCGGGACCTCTCGCACCCGAAGCGAGAATCATACCCCTAGACCAACGAGCCAACAGACACGTCTCGCCTGCTGTTGCCTGCTTGAATTTTCTAATTTAATCTACAACTAAACGGAAGTAGAGCAAAGTTGTCGGAACAGAGGAAAACCGAACGGCATCACCTCCACACATGCTAGGGATCGTGCCATGCCATTTATTTTTTGAGAGCGATAGACACCTTCTATCTGCGTCTTTGAGGGGAATTAGCTCAAATGGTAGAGCGCTTGCTTAGCATGCGAGAGGAAGCGGGATCGATGCCTGCATTCTCCACGTGGTGTACCTATTTTCAAAGGGGCACTCCCTAAATGAGCTTCTGAGGATCTTCACCGTCAAAAAGTTTTTTGTTTTTTTTTCGGACGAGGTCCCGCGCAAATTCCTGGCAAGAGCAGGACCCTCTCGGATTGCTGGATTCAGAGTCCAGAGTGCAAACCTCTCGCACCCAAAGCAAGAATCATACCCCTAGACCAACGAGCCAACACGACCGTCTTACCTGCTACTGCAAACATTTCCGTTTACATGCTGCGGTGGACCTCCCTTTTAGGCTCACTTCAATGGGACACTCCAGAAAAAGGCCCACGGAAGGCTTTCTCACGAGGTAGCGTGGCTGAGCCATTTAAGCCGCTGTATTAAGGCTTCAGTCTCTTCGGGGGCGTGGGTTTGAATCCCACCGCTGCCAGAACAGGATCTTAAAAGGCATTCGTGGCTGCTATGCCAAAGCGAGAAGACTGGAAAAGTGACACTGCTTGCTCTCAGTCTCTTCCAAACCTGGCTGCTTTTTTTCCTTGACCAAACTCGTTGTTATCAGAGCCTGACGATGAAGGTAAGCACCCAACTTTTTCCCTATTTTTGAATTAAAAAATAGGCAAGAAATGGCCCACGAAAGGGTAGCGTGGCCGAGGGGTCTAAGGCGCTGGATTTAGGCTCCAG